>JAQISU010000100.1:4700000-5130864 GCA_029339505.1 Unio delphinus
GCGTCATGCAATACAAAGCAATATCTAAACACCTAATGCAAAGAATTATCCGATCTCAAAGTATTAAACACGAATTCCAAACAATTGCCAGTTAACTTCCTTTGTTAAAAATTTAAGGGCGGTCTATTCTACGAAACTAATCCATATTGTTATAACGTCTCTTGAATGCTGTACTTTATGAAGTCTGCTGCTAGAAACTGGCTAATTGCTCAAGTTAACAAATATTTTGCCAATATTGACTTGCATAATTAGAATAGAACAGACCCTTGGTTTATAACAGTACATATACGAAACAGTTGGTGAGTTTGGTGACTAACGATTATAATCGCGTGTGTAATGGAACAAGATTGACTACTTTCGTGTGTTCATTTGGATGAAGCAACAGTTTTCCGCAGGAAATAATAAGTGCAAGATGCGCACGGAAAGCCACATGTGACAAGTGGAAATAAGAAAGCTAATTAAATAAAATTATAAAAGAGACAGATGCATTCTTTCAATGCATCAGTTAGACTTTATTATTTCGTGTGAATACATGCATATTGTAAGGCTGGAGACTCAAACAGTATTGATAAAGCATCTCTACAGTACCGTCGACGTATCTACCAATAACGTTTTCTTGACTCGTACGATATAGTTCGTATACTATTCTTGATTTCATTTCACTTTACCTCCAAAACATCCAAAACTGGACGCTAACGGAATCATGAACACACTAACCATTTCATAATGTTCTATTGCAATTGTTTTGGTGTACACACTCAACAGTTTTGTACTAGGTACACATACCAGAGTTACAGTTTCAAGAGAAAAAAATGTTTATCGCAGCAGAATTTGTGTACTTAAATACATTTTCATATTCATGATTGTGTTTATATAATCAGTGTAATAATTCCTAGACTTACAGATTGCATGCTTTTGTAAGACTGCATGACCTGAAATTGCCCTTCTTGATACATGGCCTAAAATTATCCTTGTTGACACGTGACCTAAAATTGTCTTTGTTGACCCGTGACCTGAAAGTGTCCTTGTTGACACATTACCTCAAATTGTCCGTGTTGACACATGACACAAAATTGTTCTTGTTGACACATGACCTGAAATTGTCCTTGTTGACACGTGACCTAAAATTGTCCTTGTTGACCCATGACCTAAAAGTGTCCTTGTTGACACCTGACCTAACATCGTCCTTGTTGACACATGGCCTGAAATTGTCCTTGTCTGACACATCACCTAAAATTGTCCTTGTTGACCCATGACCTGAAAGTCTCCTTGTTGACACCTGACATAACATTGTCCTTGTTGACACATGGCCTGAAATTATCCTTGTTTGACACATCACCTAAAATTGTCCTTTTAGACACATGACCTGAAATTGTCCTTGTTGACATATCATCTGAGAATAACCTTGTCAACACGTCCATCAACCTTAAGTAATCCCTGTCTCTGTGCTTGGAACCAAAAGATGGGAGCATATCAATGGAACTTGGAAAATAACATTACAGGATCGATAAGTAATGCATTGGTCTATGGTGTACTTGATACATTTATCAACTTCACTACCTATTAGAAGATTGCATGCGTTGATTTTAGTTTGTATTCTAGTGTTTCAATATTTATCGAACACAGTTTTTCAGATTCTTCATATTACTAGTCACTGTAACAGCTACGCATGAATCCGTATATCCATTTGGTCTAACTCGGGGAAAAGTAGTGTAAATAAAACAAGGTTCTAACAAGTTATCAGTAATTGAAGACAATGTATTTGTCTATGCAATTGTCATGCAAAAGAATCAAGACAAACAATGGAACTTATTTTGGAAATGTTTATTTCGATCTATGCATGCATTTCGAGAATAAAATACAATCGAAGTACTATATGCGTTCATCGTCACTTCCCATATTCAGAGGCTTTCCCACCAGTGATGGGTCCCTCCATAATACAGTTTTGGTCCACCAATTTAGAGGAATCGCGTATGAAATTAATGAAGATGATCTCGAAAGGCAAGAAGTTACTAATGTTTTCCTCATTTGTGCACAGTAATTCATCCAAATCTATTACGTGAGCAGTTTGCTGGATCCGGGTCTAATTCGTAAGCTAACATAAGTACGTAAAGTATGCGTCTCCAAATTAAGACAGACGTGTAGCGGAGGGAAGACAGGAAGCATTAAACTAGATTTACGGTAAGTAAGGTTCATCATGGAAAAAGTACTACGATTCAATATGCATCAGACCATAAGTATCCCACCCACCCACCCACCTACCCCCATCAAAAACAGGAAGATATTCAGGAGAAGAAATAATGCCTTTCTTGCACGGTCTATTTGCCAGTGACCCATGTGGTAAATTTACTGATGTAATAACTATGAAAAGACAGAACTGATATGTTAAGAAACTGTATAGACAGTTGCATTTGCCTGTTACTTAATGAAAATAGAAGGATGTAGAATGTACCTAAGCAGCAGAGAGGGTGAACAGACCAACTTTTACAGGCGTCGATTTAGCAAACTGAGGCTTTCTCGAAAATGCTTAATATAAGCCTCCATTCATCAAAATAAAATTAAAAAAAAAAACGACGCCATTTTTGTTGTCACCATCCCCTTTGCTGCTTGGAACTTTCAGTTCTGAGTTAACGATGCTTGGAAAATTCGTGGAGTTTTCGGGTAAAAAAAAAGACGCCATTTAGTTGACGTTCACCTCCTCGGCTGCTAATGCGCTAACTAAATATTTGATCAAGTCCGATACGATATCTTGTCCGAGGGTCTGATAAATTTATCGTCACAAATCCGTGTGGGATTGTCTGAGCGTGACTAAAGAAATTTCTAAATCGATTATGATCCATATCACCACCGCACCAAGTTTGCCAAATATTTCTAAGAGTATGAGTATCAACTCCGTTAAATACACACAGCATATTGCAGTTATCTCTGATCACTTTTGGTATTTGAGTGTAACGTTGAGTGATATATATCACATCGGTGTTTTTGTGACGCCCCCGGGAAAATATTCTAGCAGGATTCTTTTGATTATCTAACATGATATCATCATATACGACTAAATTGTTAATACTTCCATCAATATCATCAATACTAGGTGCCTCTTCGATATCGGTTATAAACTCAATAACACCATCACCGTTAATTTCTTGCGCGGCATCATTAAAATCCTTTAATACTTCATAACATCGTTGATCGTCTACACTCGGAGCAATCATATACAACTTATCCCACTTCATCCATCTCGTTATCAAATTAAGTAGTAATTGTGTTTTACCACTTCCAGATGGTCCGATGATAATCGCGCGAATAGAATTTGGTAACATTGCATGGTGTTTAATAGGTTCCCGTCGTCGAGTAGCTGAATAATCAATTACATTCATAACTGTTATATATAAATTATGGATCTATATTGTGTGAAGTGTAGGACACGTACTGGCACAAATGACTTGACGACGATTACAACGAAAAATAATCGATCAGCGCTTTCTGGTAAATGCGTACAATGTAGTACGAAAAAATTTAGATTTACTTCCCTTGGTGCAACCAAGGCTTTAAAAAAAAACGAGGAGGTGATATTGCAGCCAAATTGACAAAACTCCCAGGAACACCGTGGGCAAAGTATCCAGGAGAAAAGCACCTTCCAGGATATAGCTACTGTGGACCGGGAACACGATTAGATATCAGACTTGATGATCAAAATCAACCCCGACCCGGCGAATATCCAATAAACGCTATTGATAAGGCGTGTCATGCTCATGATGTCGCTTATAAAAGCAGCAATCTTCAACACAGACATCTCGCAGATGTAAAATTAATTCATGCGTTAAATGCTATTCCTGATAAATCCTTCAAAGAAAAGTTGGCTTCTTGGTTGGTAAAATCTGCTATGAAGGGTACATTGATGTTAGGTGCTGGTAATTGAAAATGCTTGCATTTTAATATGGAATCTATTTATTATTCTCCGAGAGGATACTGGAGAGGTTACGCAGCAATTAATAAACTCGCTAGTGCATCAAAGGTGAAAAAAACTACAGCGGCAAACTGGTTATCTAAACAAGCAATATGGCAAATTTATCTACCAGCGCCTAAACAAATTAACTATTCGCATTTTGATGTTACAACACCTAATGAAGTTCATCAAGCTGATATACTATTTCTGCCGCATGACAACGGTTACAAATACGCGTTAACGTTAGTTGATATTGCAAGTCGATACAAAGAAGCAGAACCGTTAAAAACAAAATCATCTACTGAAGTAGCTTCTGCATTTGAAAAAATTTATCGACGAGGTCCTCTGCGCTGGCCAAATCTGTTACAAGTTGATCCTGGCAAGGAATTTCAAGGTGTTGTTACATCTACGATGAAACATCATAATGTCGCCATCAGACGAGGACACACTGCGCTACATCGCGATCAGGCAATTGTTGAACGGTTTAATAAAACCCTTGCTGAGCGGTTATTCGGATATCAATACGCAAAAGAATTCATCCAGGATAAACGATCCCGTGAATGGGTCAAGAGATTACCAGCTGTGATTACCGCAATCAATAATGAGATTACTAGAACAATTAATATGAAACCTGTCAACGCTATTAAGAAGGCGTCTATCAGAATGGAAATCCAAGGAATTTCACAAAAAGAACCAATTCTTGGTAGTAATGTCATTGTAAGGTACTTATATGAACCAGGAGAGCTTGAGGGTGGTAAAAAAAGAGCTACTGATCCTATTTGGAGCGTCACTACGCATAAAATATCCGGCATAACACGATCAACTGGTAGACCTCCAGTCTATAGACTGGATTCAACTGCTCCTCAGCGAGGATTTACACGCGAACAATTACAAGTGATTCCCGAGGATACTCAATTACCACCGCGTGGTCTTAATTAGCACCCAGGGTGCTGTCACCCCGGCGTCTATTACACTCAAGACAAGTCAACCTCACATTGTTTCTGACATGACCGAGATTGTTATCTTTTCTGTCTACGGTGAATTGGCGAGGATCTTTATCCGAATACTGCCAACGCATTATACAATTGCAACTCGCGCAGTGATTGTTCTGTTGTTGCTTTAGTGTCTTAATTAATTCAGCATCAATGTCAAATTCTCTTTTATTTTTTTTATCCTGTTGTTTATAACCAGAGAGTTTTTTTCTGATTATATTATCATCGGTGTGTATATTACTTATTGTATTGTCATTATCATTAACCACAATTCTTCGAAGTTGGTTTATTCGCCGTACTCTGGATACTGCGAGATAAACTAAATTTGACCACTCAATATGATTATCTACTATCCAAAGAGTTGTATCGGATATAGTCAATCCCTGTGAAGAGTGTATTGTTGCTGCATAACCTAACGTCCATGGGGATTTATCAGCACCTAATGCATCTTTAACGACGCTGATATCAACCAACACAATATCATTTAATACTAAATTCTGCTTTTGTTGTTGTCCAGGAATGTCAACGTCGATATTCTGCTTTCGTGTATCCTTAGGTCTATAACAGAGTGGTACTGGAAGCGTTACAAATTTTTCTTTATGTAGCGCAAACAACTTCATCTGAAGTGCGTCTCTGACTATTTTTCTACTCGCGATTATTAAATCATTTGGCTTCCACATTTCCCAAAAATCATTCATGGGAGTTTCTGAAATTATTTCACGCGCTATTTCACATTGGATTTTATCCGGTTGTAATCTAATTAGCGCTTTGAACTCGCGTAATTGTTCATCAAGTGATCTATGGTCGGTATTAATCTCTTCATAATAATCTACAAATCCTTTTAGCCATTCATGTGGAGATCCACCAACAAATGGCTGCGGTTGACCGTGATCCCCGCACATGACGACTTTTGTATTTTTCAATAACAACCATTCAAGAAATATCTGTAATACTGTCAATGATACCGTGCATATTTCATCCCAGATTATTATTTCAGGAATAAATTTATCACCCATTCGATCAGGAGTCCATGTATCGCCTTTCCATCGAAAGAAGCTGTGATAAGTACAGGCTTTTACCCCCCGCGCTATCATCTCTCTGGCGAGTCTGTGAGTTGGTGTTAACACAATCATGTTAGTAGAAATACAAGTATTTCCACCACGACGAAATAATTCGATTGCACGAGTTGTCTTTCCTGATCCACCACAGCCGTTTAAATAAACTGTCTTGTATCTACAAATCGGATCTGATACGGGCGGTGCAGTAGAAAATTCTGATTGAATCTCTGAGATATTATGGTTACTTTTCAAGTATTTATCATCCATAGCAACGTCTGCGGATTTACAATACTCATGTAGTGTTTCTTTTTTAAACCTCCAATTTCCCCACGCTTCCTTAGGATCTGTGAATTTAGCTACATCTGATTTGTATTTCTCATGGATATACATCGAATCAGTAGCTACTCTAACCGCGGTATTAGGAAATCTATTTATCATCGAGAATAGATTAATACAAGAATAGGCTAGCATAGAACTTCTCAAATGTGTGTACTGACAACTATATCCATCACAGTAGGTAATAACCGTACCTAATTTCTCACCATTGGATCGAAAAGCATCCCTACGGGTTACAAATTTTCCTTTTTTTATTAAATCGGTTATGATAAAATCGTATTCTTCATTGTCTAAGATCAATCTCGAAGAATATTTTGCATTGTCAAATCTTCCACCTTGAGTGAATTTACCGATTATTCTTCGTCCGAGCTCTTTAGCCTCTCTATTCCTACCTTCGAATAACCTCTTAGACCAATCCATAAGTGTTTCACAATCTCCCAATTGTTTTCGTTGTTCGTTAATTATTTTTTCGAGATCGGGTTTTGGTAACCAAACATCTTTCTGAGCGTTATAACAAATAATCGCTTCGCTGACAATTAATGATGTTAACATACCACAATCGATCATATATCGCAATAGCACAATTGGCATCCACGCTTTTTCATACATATGTCTACCAAGCCAAAGATAACTACACGGATGTAACCCTGTAGCTAATTCGAATGATATCACACGAGCGAACCCGGTTAAATCAAAATTAGAACTGCTAGCAGTTCCAGGCAATGGACCATTAATCGCAACACGAGTCATTTCATGTGTGGGATGTCCAAATCGTTTAAAATATTCAGAGCATTCTCCATATCCGAGAAAACTTCCAGGATAACACGCGGATATATCAATTGAAATCATACCATCACGTGAGTATTTCGTATTCCACAATCCTCCATGACCCAATTCGACGCAACTCAACTTCACATCCTCCAGAAAATCACTTCGTGTTGGACGCCATGAGTTTTTTTCTCTTGCAAAGTGAGCTACCACTGATGGAATTGTGAAGCTATCCGTAAGTAGTTTTTCATTAGAAAATTCTTTAGAATTTTCAGGTGAAAATTCATTAGCGATTTTTCTCATTTTAGTATCTAATTCTTCAGTTCGATATAATTCACCATTTGGTTTTACAAACTGATCAAATCCTATTTCCGGATCCTCATTACTCCTGAGTAACCACATTGACACAGGGTCGTCTTTGGTTAATGTGTGAATAGCATCAAATAATTTCTCTTCATAGAAACCATCCCTAGAAAATTCTTTAGGGATATATCGTACAGTTCTTTCTCGTGGAAATATATTTACCGCGGGTGTCCACGCGTGTTTGTTATGATCGATAATTTCAATTGGAGCTCCTCGCGATTGATATTTCGGTTCGTATAATACTTCTCCGGTTATTGTCGCTACCGATATTGGAAATTTTAATAATGCTTCTAATTTTGCTATATCGGAAATCCTTGCTCCATGTTGATTCACTGTTAGTTCCCATTCGGTTATTTTTTTTCTTCGTAGATCAGTTAATTTGTTTCCCCGGGATGCATTTGTGAAGTGTTCTATTAACCGTGTTGCTACACAATTAAGTGGCAAAGCCACTGATGATGAAAACATTGGAGCTAGTTTTGCAATATTAGGATTATTATTTATTGGATATAACCCATACACAACTGCTGTTACAGGGTAAGATTTCTCATAGTATGGTTTGTCAATTCCAGTTAGAATTCCTGGTTTGGAATCTCTACTCACAATTACAAATTTTTTATCCTTAAGGATTGGGTCATATTTATCTCTGATAATCCATTCACCTTCCTCTTCGATAATGAATTTTATTCTAAAAAAATACCTCCGTAGAAATCCTTTGGATTTCTGGCCAAGGTGTGAAAGTATCACAGCTGCTCTTATATCATTCATAGTAGCATCAATTATGGGTATATTGACATCTTCATCAATAATTCGAAATGTCGACCACGTATGAGATGCTCCATCACGCTTAAACTCATTAAAACAGTCGCTGATTTTACTCAATATGGTTTTGTCATCTACTAGACTTTTAGGTATATCAGAGATTCTATCGAGATTAAATCTAACATTTTTCCAAGGCTTAATTTTCGATAATCTCTTGAACTCCTTCATATTATAATTAAAACAAGTATTTGAATAAGAAAATTTTATATAATGAATCATTGCAAATGGCTTATGATTGGATCAAAGACTCCGTGTAACAAATCATGTAGAAATGAATTCTGTGGGTATCATATGCAGAGTGTGAGAAACGGTTCGGAGGGACCTCTACCATGCTTGCATTGTGGGGTAGGTGTAAGAGGCAAGTCGCAGTTATGCATTAATTGCGGGGGTAAGCGTTATAGAGAGTTAAAACGTTATTATGACAAGCGAAGAATCAAAAATCCTAACGACGTCAATGGCAAAATCATAAAAACTACGGATGACTATATAAAAAGATTTTCTAATGTTATAATTCAGCCAATTAACGAATTAGAGAAATAGATATATTATATATAAATGAGCCAAGAATTTCAAAGACATCCTGTTATTAAAAATTACGAAGCTTCTAGTGATGGTGTTATTAGACACAGTAAAAATAAGAAATCTGTTGGGCGGGATAATGGTATGGGTTATTTGATATTTAAAGCTGGAGGGAAAATGTATCTCAATCACCGTTTCGTTTATGAAGTGTATAATGGATTAATCAAGGATGGCCTTGTTATTGATCATATTGATGGTATTAGGACACATAATTCTTTGAATAATTTACGAGCTGTTACACAAAGTGAGAATACTGCATTTGGAAATACTGGTACTTGTAAATCAATTGGGAAGAGACCAGTAAGATCGTTTAATACTGACAAGGGGGAGATGGTATTTCAATCAATGTCAGAAGCTGGTAAGTATTTCGATATTCACACCTCCTCGGTACAAAAAGTAGCAGAGGGAATTTATAAGACCGCTTTTTCAAAGCGTTTTAAAAACAAAATTCAGTTTGTTTATGTATAATTTGCATTGGAAATTGCTTCGTGAAATTGTGAAAGAATTTCCATTGAAAATCTTCAATTTTGCAATTTCACATGGGAGATAACTCCGTTAGGTATAACGCGTGTGAAATCCGTAGGATTTCCACCAATGACAGAGTTACGGATCTTAAACATTGAAACGCTAGCGCACCACTTTCATGTGTGCACATTTACCTATGTTCGCTCAGCCGGAACGCGAGTGTTTCCTATTCATTGAAGTAGGTGGGCGTGGTTAAAATTCCTTGTATTACAATGATCTAATTGATAAGGATATATATACTAAAAAATCTCTATTTTGTATGACTAATCCGTGGTGTATTGGTATAGTGTTTGTCTTGTAAACATAGATCTATATCAACTACGTGTTCGGTCCCCATAGCAGATACATTATTTGATGGCGAAACGGAAGATGTTTTTATATTAATTGGGGGGGAGGGGCGGATCCCCCTCAGCCAAACCAACATTGTAACTCATGCTATCGCATTCTCGGTAGCGTGGGTTGGTGTTTTTTCCAACTCATGCAACCATGAAATCGAATTCATGGGTTGCCATGTTGGTTTGGTTTACCACGCCCACATCATTACCATCATCGTTCCATTGAATTATAATCCATCCTTTGTTATGCCTAAAATTTGCCGCAACACTCGAGCGCGGAGATATATGGCATTGTACCGTCCTATGTGTATATACAACCGCCTACCACACTAGATCACGGGGTTGTAAGTGCCGTCGTCATTCATTGTCATTGTAAATATCATAATCACCTATAATCTATTGTTGTACCGTCCTATGTGTATATACAAGCGCCTACCACACTAGATCACGGGGTTGTAAGTGTAATCATAATCACCTATAATCGCATTAAGCTTCTGGGTATACTAAGATGATCAACACCTTAGTGTATCCAGAATTCATTTTGAAAATACTTTGTATTTTTAATACTTTGTATTTAAAATATTTTGTATTTAAACAAATATATTTATATATATATATATATATATATATATATATATATATATATATATATGAATATTGAAAATCTCAAATTGATTATTATTGAAATCAACAAATTGAAGGATGAAAATGTAAAATTATGTTCAGGTTTGGATTGTGATCAAATTATGACCAAATTCGAGGATATACAATTTGCAGAACAGACCGGAAAATATGTCCTATCTAAAAAATATTTTTTAATTAAGAATATCCAAAAGCTTATACGTGAGAGCTTAGTCAATACTGAAGATGTTAATGTATTCGTACCATTATGTAGCATCGTTGAACGTGTTCGAAAGCAATTAGGATTAGAATATGAACAAAAGAGACTTATTAATTGTAAAGTGAGACAATTAAAAACATTAATGGAAAACTCTGAAGGTGATGAGCCCACGCGTAGAGAGCCTCCTTTGTTTGTATAACCGATACGGTATAATCATTACCTATAAGGAAGTAAAATTATGTGTGACTCAGTACAATAACAAGGAAGTATTAAAATGCTTTGCATTTTTAGGTTAGTGATTTCTTTCGAAATGATTTGCATTTGAAAATCCAAAGGATTTTTTAATTAAAAATTGCAAAGCAATTTAACAATAATGATACTCTTTTAATAATGATAGGACAATCATTAACTACACGGAACACTAAAGAAAGACTTGAAGCTCTTAAGAAAATATTACCACTTCGTGATAGAATCCGTGAAAAACTTCAACAACGGCAATCAATGGCCACCGACTTCACAGAGGATACAGAACAACTCTTCAAACCGGTTGTCAAGGCAACTACAGATGTGAAAACAGCAACTGAACGGGCGATATACGGAGATATCCCTAAAGAAGGTCCTAGAACAGAGAAGCCTCTTCTCCCTGTGTTGGAGAAAATAGCAAAACGAACTAAACAAACGAAACAAGCTGTACAAATACTTCCAGGTGAAATCGCAGGGGAGATGGAACTACAACGACAGCAAGAACAAGAAGAACGAGAAGAACTACAACGACAGCAAGAACAAGAAGAAGAAGAAGAACAAGAAGGCGCAGTTTCCACGAAGAGTCGTGTTTCCTTTATAGACAAATTCAAACCTGAGATTGTATCACATATACAAGAATTTCAATTTGAAAAACCCAGCGATTACATCACCTTTGGTGAGTTTGCTGTCAAGAGTTATATTATAAAAGGGGAAATTCTCAAAGACGAGTATAAAAATAGTAAAATACCAAAGGATGAGTGGTATGATTGGTTGTATAAAACGAAGAAGAATATTAGGAGTCTTACTGAGAGGAGGAAGGAAGAACAGTCGTATATATACTTTCAGAATGGAATTAAGGAAGGAGTAAAAAAAGCTAAATCAGACCCTGAATTTCTTAGATTACCAAAACAATCAAAACCCGGTTCAGAAATAAAAACACAAGGTGCAACTGGTATCACTGAAAAAAAAGGCAGTGGTTTAGTTGGAAACTCTAATGTAACATGTCCCGGCAATATTCTCGGCGATATAGCACGATTAGAAATACTTGTAGGAGGAAAACGAGCCGGAAATAACTCACCAGAAATAATCAATGAAGCTGCTGATATCTGTAGGCGGTTATTTCAAGGTGGTATCATGGATATTGCAACATATAGAGATTTCATTGAAGAGTTAGCCGAAAATCCTGCGGATTTTTACGGTTATCATAGCGATTAGATAAATATCAATTTGGAAATGCTTTAGTATTTGGAAACACTAGCATTTGGAAATGCTTTAGCATTTGGAAACATTAGTGTTTCTATATAGAGAATGATCATACACTACAACCATGATAAACCAACTAGTGTCTACGTGGTAAACTCACGATTGCCAAAATACCGAGTATACTATGGAGATGGTCTCGGTAATACTATAATGGGATTATTTTCAAGAATGGCTCCAAAAGTGGCTCCGCTAGTAAAACAATTATCGATGAAAGCAATTGATGTTATCCGAGATAAGGGTATTAACACTGTTGGTGATCTTGCCGGGAAGGCATTTTCAGCGCTAAGGATAAACTAACAGCGTTAGTGAAATCACGAAGTGATTTTCGTAGAAATTTTTCAAAACCTGGAAATGCTAACATTTCTAAAATGACTTCACTACCATCTACTGCAGTAATGCCTACACAGGTTAGTAAAATAATAAATAACGCCGTGGATAAAAAACTACAGTCATTAATGACTAACGCCCAGGATAATATAACAGCAAATATGATAGCGGGAAGTGGCTTACGACAAAGTCGTCGTCGTCGGTGAATAATATTTTCTCAAAAATCATCACTAGAATTGCTAGCATTTCTTATACTTGTATTTAGAAACGCTTACGTTTCTGGTTATATTTATTTGGACAGAATCTCCAATTGTTATAGTTATTGAAATACTTGTATTTTCTGAATTTTTCGATGGTTTCAGTAGAAATGCTAGTATTAGAAACACTAATGTTTCCACTTGAATTTCCTATACTAGTGTTAGAAACACTAGTGTTAGAAACACTAATATTTCTGGTTATTTGAATAGGATTCTCAGTTGTTATAGTTATTGAAAGATTTGTATTTTCGATTTGATCTTCGTTATCTAGATTTGTTTTCATCAGCAACATTATTAATATACCCAACTAAATAATTAATTTAACATAATATTATTTTTTTTATTTTGCATCGATTTTGAGTGATTTCACCTCTCAGAAATGCTAGCGTTTCCGATTTCTAATTTAGACCATCGGATATATAATAAAAAATGTTCAAACAGAACCCTGATGTTGCATTTGACATGGAAGCCCCAGTACTTAAAGATGAATCTGTACGTGATTATCAATTTTTTGCTTATCACGCAGTGCAACCTGATCTTCGGTCACGAATTGAACTTCAAGTTCATGATACTAGTAAATACTTTTTACCCGCTGAAGCCTTTATTGAAGTCGAAGGTGAACTCGTAACAGCTGCTGATACTCCTGCGGTACCAGCGCCATATCCAGCCGGTACTCAAGTCGGTTTTGTCAATAATGGTATCATGGCGTTATTTGAAAGTGCAAGATATCTCATTGATGGAAAGGAAATTGAGTCGATAGAACGTGATGTTGATGTAGCAACAACAATACTAGGGCTAGCAAGATATTCCGACGATTATACAAGATCGGCCGGTCCCTCTATGATGTTTGCAAAGGATATTAAAAATACCACTGGGAAAAATCCATTTGTTGTAGGACGACCAAAGAATAATGCTGGTAATGCTAATGCTGATGTCGAGAGTATGATTATAAACGCTGATCCTAATTTCAATCTAGGAGCTGCAACACGTATTTAAATGTTGGAAGGGGCGCGCAGATCATTTTCATGCGCGATTCCACTACATCATATATTTGGATTCTGTAGAAATGTCCGAAAAGTTATCTATGGAGCGAAACATACTATAGCGGTTGTGCGAAAAGGTACTGACAATGATGCAATTTGGAGGATTCCAGCAGATACTGCAAACCCAAATGATGATGCCGGTAAAGTCGTTTTAACAAAACTATCACTTTGGATGCCAGTGCTGACTCCATCGTTGTCAACAGAACCACGTTTACTATCATTTATGGATCAAGGGGGGAAGAGATTATTAAGTTGGCTAACAATGAGTACAGATGTTGTACAATCAACTGTTAACGGCGTATTTACGTGGAACCTGGCATCAAAACAGGGTATTTCAGCTCCACGTCATATATTTATTGCGTTACAGGATACGACGAGAATTGGAAATCAACTCTCCTCCCATATGATATTTGATCGATTAGGTGTTAATGAAGTCTCGCTGAGAATAAACGGACAACAAGAACCATCCGAGGATATACAACTTAATTACGGTCAAAACCATATTGCACGAGTTTATCATCGATTGCTGTCGTATATGGGACGTGATCAAAATGTCGATACTGGTCTACAAATATCACAGTTGGATTTTAGTACTCTTTATCCAATTTATTACTTTTCGTTGGAACATCTTGACTTAATGAGACAGTCCGTCGTTGATATACATTTCCGAGCTCGTGTACTTCGTGGTGCTATCCCTGAATATAGAGCAGTTGCTGTCATTCTCAGTGATAAATCAATGCTACTCGAAGGTGTTGGTGGACGAATGAGACTTATTGATGCACCAGTGGAAAATATTTAATTGAAAATCCTTTAGATTTTTACATTGAATCACTTGCGATTTAGAATTAATCTGTTTTGTATAATGTCGTATAGTAATATCAATGTTACGTTGACACCTGGTCAACTAAAAAAATTACAATCCAAATCAGCTAAGCAATGTGGAACCACAATAACGCTGAAACCTAATCAAATGAATGGCGGGGTAAATAAACTATCGCTGACGAAAACTCAAACTAATCATTTTAATAAAGCGCTGAAAGAAAAAAAAGGAGTTCAGGTTACTCTTTCTACGAGCGCGATTAAATACATGGAAAAGACTGGTGGTATATTCCCGTTGTTAGGGTTGATTCCAGGGTTGATTGCCGCAGCAGCCCCAGCGGTGGCGAAGGCAGCAGCGTTAGGAGCCATTGGTACCGCGGCAGGAATGGCATTGAAAAAGGCAACTGGGAAAGGATATAAAAAAAAAGGAAAGGGTCTAAGACTACCAGGAACCCCGTATTCATGGTACAGCGGAAAGGGTCTTCGAATTCCAGGAACGATATAGTTCCGAAATCTTCGATTTCCAAACCAATGATTCCTATGTCCAATTTTGATTTAATTGATGCCGCTAAAAAACTAGCGATTAAAAATTTCAGAGGTGTTTTTATGAGAGATCAGTTACCGACACAACCAAATGATGTTGAAACCGGTATTATTAATTTAGATAACAGCGATGGACCTGGAACACATTGGGTTTGTTACGCAATTGATCCACGTGGGATTATTTATTTTGACTCATATGGATTAGCGCCGCCAAAAGAATTTATGCGTTATGTTAAGAAATTTAAAAGATTTCCAATTTTTTATTCTACACTACCAACACAAACGTTGAATGACCCACCAATATGCGGTCGAGAAGTATTAAATGTCCTTAATGCTATTTCGAAAGAATCTTTAAAACCACCTCATGTAGTGGTAAATGAGTATACTAGCGGTAGAAACGCTAGCGTTTCTCAGATTAGAAATCCATAGGATTTGAATAATAAAAAGATTTCTATAATAATGATTGATATTTGGGGACGACCTTTATCATCGCTGAAAAAACCTGATAGTGGAGTTGAAACCGTTGATAACAAGGATATTAAAAAACTAATCGAAGATGAAATAGCTGAAATATTAAACCTAGCAAATGTTGATCCTGGTGAAATAGTTGTATTTCAAGATCGTCAGGGTAAATTGAAAAGTAGTAATATCTCTCTTAATGATATTTTGGTTAAACAACGAGACGCAGCAGAGGATACTATCGCGTTATTTTCTGATGAGGGTAAACTCAAACCAGGTGTACTTGTTTCAACAATTACGGATAAATTAGCAACATATGATAACACAGTAAATTCATTGAAATCGCTTAATGATAAATATGACGATCATATAGTTGTATTTGACCAGTTTACTGCATTACAAAGAAATATAGTTGACAAAATTGATAAGCCCCTGCTAGAATTTTTTGGAAATCCACCAGTGACTGAACCAAAACTCACCACAATAAAAGATTCTATATTGGAACTAGCAACTCTTCAATCCGAATATGAAAAACACACGAAACTATTTATGACGTTTCGTAAAAACCTCATGGATAAGTTTATTGGGAGCCCATTTGATAAAATTGAAATAACACTTCCCGATATTAAAAAATCCATCGATGAACTTAAAACATTCAACAACGCAATAAGGGATGATGCAATGAGAATGATAAACGTTGTTGAAAAAGTAAAAATTCCTCATGATAAATCTATCGTCAACAACGTAGTACACACGATTCAACACGGATCATTTATGTGGACTCCCACAAACAACATTTTAAACATAACCGCAGCAGTCAAGGGTATTTATCGATTAATAATAGTATCACCGAATCAGTTTGATATATCATCAAGTAGTTCATCTGGAGTCAATAATACGATATCAACGATAATCGACAAGGATACAACTGAACAATTCACGATAACGACTACAGATAAAAATCTAGTCAGGGTTTCAGTAACAAGGTACATAGAATTCGTAGTGGATTTAAGTAAACAATTAAATTGAAAATAAAATCCTTAAAAATTACTTTGCAATTTTGAATTTCGTAATTGAAAATGCTAACACTTTTAAAATAAAATGACTCCATCATCGAATCAGTATCGCTATGATCAAGTCAAAGAGTTTCAAACTAAACTCAGTTCTCTCTGTGAGGAGTATCAAATAAAAATAAAAAAATACCAACGAAGAATAACCACAGTTGATATCACCGTGTACTCGGTGTCAGGAGTAATCACTGCTGCTAGAATAATACTATCTTCGGTTACAATGATTGCTCCGGTTGTAGTTCCAATTGTTATTTCTTCCATAGCTACAATTGCTGGTATATTAACTGGGATCACAAAAAAACTATCATCGTGTAGCCAGAGTAAACTACATGATTATTTAATTAAATATCATATTGCATCTGCCGGTTACTCGCAATTATCCTCGTTGATATCATCGTCGTTGGATGACACAACAATATCAGATAGCGAATTCTCAACTATGGCTCAATTATATAAATCAACAATGCTGAAATTAGAGCAGAATAATAATAATAATAATGTCGTCGCAAGAACTACTTCAACAAATAGTAACAAATACAACACCAGTGAAAACAAGCACGATATCAGTAACCTCAACACGTCCCGAATTTAGTGTGAATTTTCCAAACCCCGTTCCCGTGAGAGAGATCGCACTAGCAAAACTACGAGTGTATCATAGCTGGCCTAATATTAGATCGGTAGCATTTGGTGGTCAACAACCAAATAATTCCTTGGTATTCGCGTGGAAAAATCGTGAAGACGGAACACCAGACTGGAACGTTGTCTCGTTACCAACTGGGTCATATCAAATCGAACAGATCAACGCTGAATTTCAACGTAGAATAAAATCTCTCACTGGAAAAGAATCAAAAATCGCTATAACGGTTCACGAGCCGACGTTATCATCTGCTATCGAGATTAATTCCCCTGGGTATGTTGTAGATATTTATCAGAGTTCTATAAGATCAGTGTTAGGATGGCCTGAATTACCACCGGATAACTCGCGAGAAAATTCGAAGGATTTTCCACCCGAACCTAAGAAATCCGATTATATCACCAACAAAATAAAACCCGTCAATGAAGTCAAGAGTTATCAGGATTATGCTCCTAATAAATTCTTTAATAAAGAAATTTTTGAATCAATTTATGTTCCTCTCATTAACGGAAATTTCACAGCAATGAATAATGATTTTTCACTACTGCTAATATCTATTAAATCCGGCTCTCTCACCAAGGATGAATTTATCAACGTCGTAGAAACGGGTAATAAAATCATCGACGATATGAAAATATTTCACTCGAAAATTATTCAAGAAGTATTAAATGAAGAAATCTTACATGATAAGTTTGCGGATCTATATAAGATTAATAAAACGGAGATTAAAGATTTTAAAATCCCTGGATATAATCCGGATAAACTAAAGAAACAACTTGACGATGCTATTGATATTGGGTTCAAAAGAATCCACGATAATTGGAAAAAATCGAAGAATCCTACAGCAAATATTCTGAAATATAATAATGATCCAGAAGGCGGCGGTAGACATATTGCTCCGAACAATGTGAATATTTCAACGGTGATTGCGCTCAATTTAGTATGTGATGTTATCGAAGGAAATTATCAAATAAATCTCGAACAATCAAATCAAGCTCAGCAAGGATATATTTTATACTCATTTGCACCAACGGCTCCTCCAGGATTTCTAATTATTGAAGACCCAACTAATCTAGTCTATATGCGATGTCATAATAATTTGTTAACGAGAATTAATTTCAAACTCACTGACCAATCTAATAATCTGATTGATTTACGAGGTGAGGTTTTACAAATTAATTTGTTTGTGAAATCTTAAGGATTTTCGTCTTAAAGACTTTCATCGTAAAAAATTGTTAGCGCATTAGCAGCCGAGGAGGTGAACGTCAACTAAATGGCGTCTTTTTTTTTACCCGAAAACTCCACGAATTTTCCAAGCATCGTTAACTCAGAACTGAAAGTTCCAAGCAGCAAAGGGGATGGTGACAACAAAAATGGCGTCGTTTTTTTTTTAAATTTTATTTTGATGAATGGAGGCTTATATTAAGCATTTTCGAGAAAGCCTCAGTTTGCTAAATCGACGCCTGTAAAAGTTGGTCTGTTCACCCTCTCTGCTGCTACCTACTTTCTGAGTCATGCAGGTTCCCATTAGTAATGCTCTAAAACAAGCTGATCAACATATGATGCAAACTTTCACTAAGATGGTTTGTATGAAGCAAACACAATGTAAGCTAAAAGTGGCATAGCGTTGAATGCTAATACATGCAATAGAAGAAAAATAATTGTGGCCTGGGGTCATACCGCTAGTAAGGGGTCGTTGATATACTAGTTCAAAAGCGATCCTGAAATAGAGGAAAATAAATCTCACTATGATGAAGGTGATAGTTCTCTCCAGTCTCACGAAGACCGGAAGTGTGACGCAGTTGTCAGCGAACACAGGTAGTTATATGTCTGTGCAATAGAAAGCAAATTACCAGTGTGTGTGTGTGTGTGTGTGTGTGTGTGTGTGTGTGTGTGTGTGTGTGTGTGTTGCGAAACAGAACATGAGTGATAATATGACCTTTAGAGCGGGAACATACATTTGATTTGGGACGTAGTGATTTGCTGCACAGGTTAAAACGTCATCCTCTACGTTACAATCAATCTGATTTTCTGGACTGTTCTAATGACTTCCTCATTATACTGGCATTGTGACAAACTCCACCATTTCTAACACAGAGGTACTAATTTGAAATCGCTGTGTGAAACGATGCTTTGCGCGTATTTCCTAACTGGCGTAGGTTAGCGTTGCGTTTAAGCCATAGCCAAATTGGTTTTTGCAACCTGCATTTCTATACTGCTAACCTAGATTGATAAAACTTGGTGAGTGGATGCACCTTGATGAGTAATATACGACCATCACAACAGTAAGCTAATAATACCCACATCTCACACCTCACTGACTGTAGAAACAGTTTTTGATTTACATTTATTATTTAGGCTTTGTTGCCAATAGACTAATTAAACTAGATGATTATATTAGTTCCATTTAGTGCTGCGCCCTTTTCGACATGAGAAGTTCACTGTCAAACACCTTTTACTTTTGCTGGTTTACGCTCAGTAATTGCGATTAGCCAGTAACTAAATAGTTTTCTGAACTAGGTTCACACATAGTTATACCTAGAAACATGAAACATCGTGAGTGATGCATCTGGATGCGTGCTACACTACCACATAAAAATATTTCAATATTTCGCATCCAACGCAAAATAGAAAACAGAATAAACTGCAAAAAATTAAATCAATTAGAAAATGGCCTACCATATGATTAATAAGATCAGTTTCGTCTCAATTTGGTTATTTGGATAAAAATTATTAATGGCTGCTGGAGACAATAAAACTTTCTGAGCGAACTTTGTAATGATTGATTACTCTAATATCCTCTTTACCCGATCAGTACTAGTTAGTGCCTTCGTTACCTATCAAAAATGCTAGTTAATGCCTTATCAATAGTACTGGTTAATATCTTCTATACCGATTAATAGTACTAGTTATTACCTTCTTTGCATATCAGTAGCACTAGTTAATATCTTCTTTACCTATCAATAGTACTAGTCAATATATTCTCTACCGATCAATAGTACTAGTTATTACCTTCTTTGCATATCAATAGCAATAGTTAATATCTTCTTTACCGATCAATAGTACTAGTTAATATATTCTCTTTCAGTCAATAGTACTAGTTATTGCATTCTTTGCATATCAATAGCACTAGTTAATATCCTCTGTATCAATCAATACTACTTATTATTATCTTCTTACCGATCAATAGTACGAGGCAGGTCTTAGTACCATTTTTATAAGTCTTTGGTATGACTCAGTTGGGGTTCGAACCCACGACCTACCGTATCCGAGGAGGACGCTCTAACCACTAAGTCACATAACAGGGTGTGCAGCAAACCGACACTAAACTAGCCGTGTGGCATCACACGTAATTGGAATGTAGGTTTCAGTTAAATCACATTTTAATCAAAGTAAAATAATGAATGAAAAAGAGAAAAGCGCACTTTAATAATTAAAAATACAACCTGAAGAAACATTTTCAAAATTGTTCAGATACAGTCACATTTCTTTCTATTCTTGCCATAGTTAACTTTTGACAGGTTTTGAGGATATAAATAACTTTGACATTTCCCTTCATTCACCAGCTGATTCAGCAAGACGGATCCACTATTGTCGTAGTCACAGTGGCACATTTATATATCAAATTTTTAGAATATTTTTAGTTGTTGTAAAAAAGAGAGTGAATTTCGTTCCAAAATAAACCGTTTTTAAGCAATGTCGGAATTATATCTTTTAACTTGGCGTTTTTCTTTAGATTTTTCAGGAATAAATTAATGGAGGTATGTGTCAGTTTGAGGCTGCAAATCTCGTTCATTCAGAAGAATGCAATTTGGTTTGACAGAGTATCATGGAAGCGTGCTCTGGTACCGAATTTATGTTCTGATTTAGTTCACTGAATACGATAAATGACTGCAACATAATAATCCAGGCCAGTTTCGTATTTGATAAGAAATCAGCGAGAAACGTGAAGATACTCCATTATTGTCGCAGACGCTACATTTTCTAAAATAAACAACGTATATATTATTACGACATAGAGGCTTAAACTATGTAACAAGAAAAGGTAAAATCCAACAAGCATTCTATAATAAAAAAAAATATAACTTTATTTCTCTAAAATATGAAGTCAAATAAAGTGAACAAATTAAACAGTACGTAGTTTAAAATTTAACTAAAATTTATAAATGTACAATCAATTTCACAGCAATCCGGAAACTCACATAAAGTATTCCGAATGAAAGTGTTATTTTTTGCTTAGGAGTCCACACTAGAGAAGAAACCCATTGTAAATATTCAAAAGATTTGACTTCAAGATAAATCCAGCGAAAAGTGAATATAACAAATTTTACTAAATGTTTCAGGTAATACAATGAAATTAATAAATATCGAAGTCTTTGAATGCTTCACAATAATCTAGTAAGGTAGTGTCTGTTTATAATAAATGTTTTAAGCTCTACAATTTTAAAAAGCAAGAAATAAATAACACAGAATTCCTCTGATAACTCTTTCAAGAATTAACTATAAATGAAGAATGAGAAGGATGTGGTCTAATCCATTTATATTGTCACCTAATTCGCAGCAACAACAAAAAACAAAATCTGAATTACTAGAAATTATTCTCAAACATTTAATTATTTTACATTTCGAAATACCTTAATAATCAATACTTGATTTTCTTAGCATTGAACCTGTCTCCAGGTATGGCAGTCAACATATATATATATATATATATATATATATATATATATATATATATATATATATATATATATATATATATATATATATATATATATATATATATATATATATATATATATATATATATATATATATATATATATATATATATATATATATATATATATATATATATATATATATTACAAATGTCCCCCCATGATCATGTGATGTTGCCTAGCATACAACTTATTATGTCCTTTTTTGATTGAAAATAAAATGTTAATGTGAACTTGCAAATATGACCTTGATTTACGAATGGAAATACTACAAAATATTATACATGTACTCTACATACGCGACGTGACTTCACATTCAAGGTACGTTCTGTAGTTAGAATACCACTCGTACAAATTTTGTCATGAACCCAAGAGACTCAAAAACACCCAAACTAAATTATCAATATAAAATATACCATTCGAATATCCATAACAATATCATCAATTGTTTTTTGTTGATTTGTTTTATTGATTTAATATGTTCCAGCAATTTGAACTTTTTATGTATTTGTGTGTGTATGCACGTATGTGTTTAATAGCTGAGCATGAAAGTTGACAAAAGTGATTTATTTGTTTGGGTTTTTTTTATGGTTTAACGCCATTTTTAAGCACAATATAGGCTATACATGGCGGCCAGTATTAATGGTGTAGGAAGAAACCGGAAAACCCCCGGAAAGAACCACCGACCCACGAGAAGCTACTTGCAAGCTTTCTCACATAACTACGTTAGTTGAATGTTAGACTCGAACCCACGCAAACAGAGGTGAGATGGCAGTGATCCGTAACGGACAGCGCTTTAGACCACTCGACCACTCGGGGCCCTAATCACAAAAATGAATAAGCAGTCACAGGAAGAATGCAGATTTTAGGTTATACTATAACTGCATAGTAGTTCTGTTGATTATTGCATGCCCAAAGTCCACCTCCTAGCCATTGGTTTCCTACAGGGCACATTGCTAACTTTGTGGTACCATTAAAATCTTAAATCAATTTTATAATTAACTCTAATTCGGCATTTTATGAAAGTTAATAAATGAGTTTAAAAAAATAAACCTTGACCTTTCACGTTACAAAGACTTATGACCGTAGTTTCCAACATTTTAAAGTCCCTAGATGTCCCTCTGTGTGTCAGGTAGAAGTCAATAGATGTCTCGTGGCCTGTTTGGTACAAGTCAATAGGTGTCTCTCGGTGTGTTTATTACAAGTCAGTATGCGTCCCTCGGTGTGACTGATATAAGTCAGTAGGTGTCTTACGATGTTTGGTATACGTCAATAGGTGTCACCTCGGTGTGTATGGTACTAGCCAATGTCTCTTGGTGCATGGTACAAGTCAATAGGTGTCCCCAGGTGTGTCTCGTACTAGTCATTAGGTGTCCCTCGGTGTATCTGGTACAAGTCAATAGGTGTTCATTGGTTGTCTGGTACAAGTCAATAGTTGTCCCGGTGAGTCTGGTACAAGTCAATAGGTGTGCTCCGGTGTATCTGGTACAAGTCAATAGGTGTTCATTGGTTGTATTGTACAAGTCAATAAGTGTCCCGTTGAGTCTGGTACAAGTCAATAGGTGTCCCCTGGTGTGTCTTTTACTAGTCAATAGGTGTCCCTGGGTGTGTCTGGTACAAGTCAATAGGTATAGATGTCCCGGTGTGTTTCGTAATTGTCAATAGGTATCCCTCGGTGTGTCTGTTACGAGTTAATAGGTGTCCCTATGTGTGTCTGGTACAAGTCAATAGGTATCCCTCGATGTGTCTAGTACAAGATAGTAAATGTTTTTCGGTGTCTGGTACAAGTCAATATGTGTCCCTCGGTGTGTCTGGTACAAAATTTACTCTACTTCCATGATGTCTTTCTGGAGTGTAATGCACTTGATGTAGAATCTCGCGTCCAAAGTTTACAGACTCATACTCAATAATTGCATGGGGAACAGTACCGGCTTCTTTGACCAAACGTACAGGAAAACTTGTATAATTATGTCTGCAACATGTTAAGTACGTAATACAATGGTAAGCTCGGTTAATCTCCTTGATATACGTTATAGCTCCCTTAAGTACAATATTGATTTTTTGGGATTCCCTTATTTCAAGATCCTTCGACCGACTGGATGGTATTTCCACTAGTCCTTTTCTAGTTAGCTCAGACACACGATCGTCAACCTCATGGGAGAGACAGCACTCTATAAACAGAGAGGATTTGTCATCTTTTTTCCTGAAGGTCAGAATTTTGCACTTCCTTGTTTCCACCATATTTTGCCTTCCTTGTATACAAAATGGCTGGTATGACTTATGTCTTCTTTCTTGTGTCGAGTATTGTTCTGGGTATGGAGAGAGAAAAAAATTACCAATTTTAATTCTTAGTTCACTCAAATGCGTAGAATGATATGACAAGGTGCCAATTAATATATTTTGGTGTCCTTACTTCTTTAGCCCAAAACTCTCTGAAGGTTTTTAAACTGTTGTTTTGGGGTGACCCAACCCTGCCAACCCCAACTCCCATCCGTCCGCATGCACACTAAGAGGAAATTCATTTTAACGTGAATGGAATTTCCACATTGTGAATATTCAAGTCTCTGAATCAGACAGCTGTGCAATGAGCGTTTTAGACCAAAAAGTTATAGCTACGTGCGTGCTTACATATTTGTCAAATACTAGTCTTTGTGAGGGAAATTATTTCCTTATTGTGCAGACAAAAGTAAATATTACCAACCAAGCCAATGAACCACGAAAAGAAAGAATTGTAATTTTGCTGCATAACTAAAGAATTGAACCGGTCGAACTCGTTACCCTAAGAAGTCGTCCGTTACTTCCAAACCACGATAAGTTATACCCATTACTAATTCTAGTTCTACTGTAGAAATTGTTGATTGAACAATCTTTGCCGTCTTATTTGTAAGGAATGGTTTAGATGTTTTGGTCTCCTCTGTGTGTGTGAGAGAGAGAGAGAGAGAGAGAGAGAGAGAGAGAGAGAGAGAGAGAGAGAGAGAGAGAGAGAGAGAGAGAGAGAGAGAGAGAGAGAGAGAGATAAACGGATATTTCATAATTTTGTATGGAGACCACGCAGGTGACCAAACTAATCACTTCCTTTTTTCTTATCGTTTACTGTAAAAACTAAATATCGTTTGACCTGGTAAATAAACGTGTAGAAAACGGTGTGCAATCCTACATGCTAGTCAGATTATAGACTGACAAATATTATCAACCAAGACGATCCCTCTAAGCTATTACCATGTCGGGTTACACAAACATTCCACTAAGCTATTACCATGTCGTGTTACACATACATTCCACTAAGCTATTACCATGTCGTGTTACACATACATTCCTCTATGTTATTACCATGTCGTGTTACACTTCCATACCTCTAAGTTATTACCACGTCGTGTTACACATACATTCCACTAAGCTATTACCATGTCTTGTTACACATACATTCCACTAAGCTATTACCATGTCGTGTTACACATACATTCCTCTATGTTATTACCATGTCGTGTTACACTTCCATACCTCTAAGTTATTACCATGTCGTATTACACATACATGTCGTGCAGGCCTGGCCATAGAATGTGCGGGGTCCAAGGCAGATGTGGGGAGCAAGGCAGCATGCGATGAGCATGAGGAACCAAAGCAAAACAATGCAATGCCTGGAAGCGCGGGTCCAATGCGGTTGCCTCGTTCACCTTGCTCTTGGGCCATGCCTGATGCTGCGTTACACTTACATCACTCTAAGTTATTACAATATTGAGTTACACTTTCATCCATCTAAGTTATTACCATATTGAGTTACACTTAGATCGTTCTAAGTTATTACCATCTCGAGTTACACTTACATCCATTTAAGTTATTACTATATCGAGTAGTTACATTTACATCCCTCTAAGTTATTACCATATCGAATTACACTTGCATCACTCTATGTTATTACCATATTGAGTTACACTTACATCTACATAAGTTATTTCCATATCGAGTTACAGTTACATCCATTTAAGTTATTTCCATATCGAGTTACACTTACATCCATCTAAGTTATTACCTTATCGTTTTACTCTCACAGCCATCTAAGTTATTTCCACATCATGTCCTGAGTTACACTTACAATGATAATAGTGGCTCTTTCTGGAAATTTAGTCCTTGGAATGTATACAGTCACAACGAACACCATATGTTATACAATGCTACACTAGACATAGTGAACGGTACACTGTATACATGTCTACACATTACTGGGAATTCGCTTCTAACGTTAGTCATGCCTTATTGATTCATGCTCACGTAAGACGAAATTGAGGAGTAGGTAATATTATAATAAACCTTCTATTACTGCAATGTACAGAAGATTATATCCAGGTAAGATATACGTTTATACCTGTAACATCAATATTTATTTATCGACCACTTTACAGACAACATATTTCCGATAACAGTGGTAAACAACACCTCTGCGTGCATATATCTTTCGATCCTATTATTTTCTTTGCTTTCCGTTGTCAGTCAAGTCTTTGTAAATTACAGCGCGACGTGCCTTGGCCTTCACGTATAAAAAGCGTTGTATTTTTAAATTAGTTGGCAAAGGTACAAACATTCCTGTAGCTTTCTTAAGAAATTAGCTTCTGGCCTGGCTATCACCAGCAAACATCAAGGACTTATACGTGTGTTTTACTGTCTTCATATACTAGAAAATACATTTATGTTTTGAAGAAAAAAAAAAAACAACAAAAAAAAGAAATAACGTGCATACAATGCATGACTATGTGTGAATCAGTGTGTTCAAACACATACTTTTTAAAATAAGAATTATTTGTTTTTCTTTTAGAACTTGTGGTCAAGCATATTATAAATGGAACATTATTTAAAAATAAAATAATTCTTAACATTTATGTTAGTTAAGTAGCGATGTTAGCTGACAACGATTAATTGGTATTAATAAATAATACATCTGATAAACAAACGAATACGCAAATAAATATATAAATATGCAGGATGAGTTAGATAGCATGATAGCTAATTGGCTAGGATGGTAGGTAGATAAATAGGCAGACAGATAACTAATATATTTGATGGTAGATCGTTAGACATTGCGACATATCAATATGATTAAGCAAAGAACATCGTTTGTAATATAATGTCTAAGGGAGGTAATCGTAGATGATGGCTGGTTGGTTGTTACTGTGAATCTGTATGTTACTGGATAAATCATGCTGAAGCACATAAACATAGTAATAGCTGTTCAAGGGAAAATAACTCTTGCAAACAAACACGGTTGCTAATTCCAGATTGTTCAATTGTAAAAGAAAGAAAAAACCAATGATATGAAAATCTAAAGTTAGACAGGTATATATTTGAAAAAAATAAACACATCTAAATCTCATACCAATCGCGAGAAAAGTGCGGAACCTGGACTGTTACTATTTATAGGAAGTCCTAACTCTCATCATTATCCGCTTCAATTATTTTTTCCTGTAGGATTTTGTCATAAATGTTTCGATCAATCGGCCTTTAAACTTTTTTTTCGGGACATGGGTTGGTCTTTCAAATATAACACTGACACCAAATAATGTGTTTTCTTCTTCAAATCCTGGCGAAGATTCAATTTGTGAGGGTCGCTCATCAATTCATTCCTGATGTAAACTCTAGTTTACCAAAGTAATTCTTTTTCTTATTGATAGCATAATACAATTTCCATTTCTTTTATCATGCTGGGAAATCAATTGGAAAATGGAATGGAAATGTGCATGGATGCGGCAAACGAACTTAAATATTTTCCGTAACGGATTATTAATTACATCTTTCAGTTTGCTAACATTCGAAATCTAATATGACATTGGCACCCAAATTTTGATTTCCTATATTCCCGTCTGACACAAAAGTAGTTTTTATTTTCAACAGTGTTTCTGGTAGAGCAAGTAAGGCTGAATCTATGATGATAACATCACAGTAGATATCTGTCGTAATATTTGTACTTGTATAATAGCAGAATATGTTTTATCTCAGCCGTGTTCTTTCCATAATAGTCATATAATAAGGTATGTTATAACGTTGTCTATCAAAATGCATATATTTATCACTATGCATCAAGCCAGGTTTCATGATACTTTGTTTGAAAACAATATTTCCGAAATTAAACAAGAGAAACATTGTCAATATATCTACATTTGTCCGGCAAATGAATATTGTTTAATTAATACATTTTCTTCTGTGTCTGGTTTTATTTCCTGCTTTTCACAACCCGTCTCATGGCGAACAGTGCATTTGATCTATTCTGACAAAAAGGGTTACCCGATGTTGACATCGAGTTGGCCATGAATTTGTTATTTCTTGCAAAATAAGTAGCCAACTTGGTTTCAGTCAGTATACAGTGCTTCACGTTACATTCTCATTTTCTTCTAATCGGTTTAGACAACTCTGACATAAATTCAAACTGAATGTTGGAGTGTTAACTATACTGAGAGCGTCTGGTGTTGGCAATACCAAGCACCTTCCCTACAACTGAACAGGCAGTAATTTCTTTGAGGCAATCAACAGGATTTTCGTTTACTGCTTGTTTAACATTGGGTTGATAATTACTGATTTGGACCTTTTGTGGAAAGTATAATTGGGCTGAAGATTTTTTTCTTCTTCTTCTAATTTTGGAAATGCAGAGCAAAAGCAGTGTACACCACAACCGATCCAAGATTCACCGCTCTGGTGGCCTAGTGGTTAGAGCGTCCGCCGCGGAAGCGGGAGATCGTGGGTTCGAGCCACGGCCGAGTCATACCAAAGACTTAACAAAAATGGTACTTACAGCTGCCTCCCTTGGCGCTCAGCATTAAGAGGTTAGTGTTAGAACTGGTCGGCCTGGTGTCAGGATAATGTGACTGGGTGGGACATCATGCTACATGTCTGCTTTGGATAGTGGAAAGATTACAGTCCTCACTCTCCTGGATTTATCTGCAGCATTTGACACAATATACCATGATATATTACTTCACCGTCTACAGCATGTATTTGGCATTCAGAATATAGCCTTACAGTAGTTCAAGTCCTACTTAGTCAACAGGACACAAATTATATCTGCAAATGGAATACACTCCAGCCCAGTTGACGTATGTTATGGTGTTCCACAGGGATCTGTTCTTGGGCCTGTTCTCTTCATTCTGTACACTCAGCCGCTCTCAAGTGTCATAGATCATCACCCAGTGTCGCACCAATTGTACGCTGATGAAACCTAAATATACAAGTCTATCCACCCAACTGAAGTTGATGCTACCATCCATGGAGAAGAGAAGTGCATTTCGGATGTGAAATCATGGATGACATGTAACAAGCTGCAGATGAATGATGATAAAACTGAGGTTATTCTGATCACAACACAAAGACTTTCTCATTCACATCCTTTACCTCAGACAATAAATATCAGCAACACCAACATTAAATTCTCACAGTCAGGACGGAATCTAGGTGTTACTCTAGACAGTACTCTCACATTGCACCAACATGTCATGAACATCTGCAGGGCTGCATATCTTGAATTGAGACGCATCAGTTCCATTCGTAAACATCTTTCAGTTCATGCCACAAAAACACTTGTGTGTTCATTAGTACTTTCAAAACTGGACTATTGTAACTCAATTCTGTCTGGTTCATCACAATATTTACTCCATAAACTTCAAAAAGTTCAAAACACAGCTGCACGGATCATCTTTAGAGTACCTCGATCAGAGCACACCTCACCACTGCTCTGTACCCTACACTGGCTATCAATTCGATACAGAATCAAACACAAAATTTGTTCTCTGTGCTTTATTTCAATGACAGACTCCAGTCCAACATACCTATCCAGTATCACCCATGTGTGTACACCAGCTAGATCCTTACGCTCTTCTGATAATCGTATACTCATTGTTCCCAAGGTGAAAACAAAGTCATATGGACAACGTTCGTTTGCATACCAGGGCCCGGCGACGTGGAACGAATTGCCCATTGAAATTAGACACAAAGACACAGTGGTCCCTTTTAAGAGTGCTCTCAAGACTTACCTTTTTCCTACTTCAGGGACAAACTTAGCGACCTAATCATGTTTTGTATCTTATATATTTTCAGCATGTTTTTATGTTTTCCAATTTCATTGTTTTTGTCATTTGTTGTTCTGTAGTGTAGTCATATCATTATTGATGGTGTAAAGCGCTTAGAGCTTTTAAAGATTAGGCGCTATACAAAGTCCTCATTATTAAATCACAACCATGAAAACCAATAGTGTAATAGGTTCTACTTAGCAATGTCTGTCCATAGTTTTTATAACACCACATCCACCAAACCACTCTATAAAGCCGGTTCACAATACCAATAGGTCTTAATCAATTACTTTCACCTTTCATGATAACCTCAATTTATTGTCATGTCTCTTATTTCATTTGAAACAGTAGTAAAAAAAAATTGTACAGCTCGCATGTTATATTTTATCATTCTCTTCTTGGCAAGTTTCCAAGTAGACAATACCATATAAAAATAAATCCGAGTATTATGTCACTTGTTTTGATTTCAAAAGAATCTACTTCTGTCTATTACAATACTGTATGCATGAGCTGACTCAAAAATACATGTAATAATAATATTATTAGCACATGGGCAATACTGAATTTGCTGATGTGCCAACAGTCTTGATGTGTCACAATGGCATTGTACAGAACATGTTTGAATAAATTCCAATATTCACAGAATACATTTTAGGCCAGAGCCAATGAGCACATTTTTAATTCCAAGAAATAATCAAATCAAAAATATCCTCTCAAATTTTATCTAAATGCAACATTATACACATCTGCTGACTGATATAAAAAAAAACAGGGAGATAGGAAGTAAGAATAAATTACTTGTCCACTATATACATAGTCCAAAGACCACAATATTTTCCTACCAGTCACGTAGCTTAATTGGGAAATGGAACCAAACTTATATATATATATATATATATATAATTTAAACACGTATGTATAGCTCCAATTCCATCTACAGACATCCACGAAAAGTAAAAGACACAATGCAAATATACATAACAATCATCGATCATTCATTTTGTAGTAAGTTATGCTTATGTTTTTTGGGTGTGGATATGGATGGGTGGGTGGATAATCTGCTTATATTAGTAACAGCAAATCACAATTCTTTATATTTACATAATAATAGCTTAACTTATAATTGGTACCATATTGGAGCAAATTTCGGAAAGGATCCATCACAATTTTGGCATGAATGTCCTTGAAAACGACGTCTTGACACTTAAATAGCAAGATATGTACTCCGTGGTAATTCGTACCATTTTGAGGAACCAATAAACGCTATTGATAAGGCCTGTCACCTTCATGATAAGGCCTGTCACCTTCATGATAAGGCCTGTCACCTTCATGATAAGGCCTGTCACCTTCATGATAAGGCCTGTCACCTTCATGATAAGGCCTGTCACCTTCATGATAAGGCCTGTCACCTTCATGATAAGGCCTGTCACCTTCATGATAAGGCCTGTCACCTTCATGAACATCTTCTAGCAATCTAGTATCTTCTTATTGTTAGGTTTTTTACAGAAAAGATAGGGCAAATGACGTCATATCATTATTTCTACAGTTAGTATGTAGGAATAGTATTGGTAAATAAGGATCTGTTAAATAAGAGAGGGTATACGATGTCCTATTAGGTTTTTCACGGTTAGTAGAGTCCACTAAGAATAGTGGGTACGTAAGGATCTGTTAAATAAGAGAGGGTATACGATGTCTTATTAGGTTTTTCACGGTTAGTAGAGTCCACTAAGAATAGTGGGTACGTAAGGATCTGTTTAAATAAGACTGGGAAACATTATGTCCTTTTAGGTTTTCCACGGTTAGTAGAGTCCACCAAGAACAGTGTGTACGTAAGGATCTGTTCAAATAAGACTGGGAAACATGATGTGCTGTTAGGTTTTCCACGGTTAGTAGAGTCCACCAAGAACAGTGGGTACGTAAGGATCTGTTCAAAAAAAAGTGGGAAAGATGATGTCCTCTCAGAGTCTGCACAGTTAGAAGAGTTCACCAAGAGTATTAGGTATAATTAAGGATGAGTCCAAACACAAATATGATCGGATCCATTCAGGCTGAAAGCGAGGAAGAGATAGTTGGCTCAGTGTTCGGCCATCCTCCCTCTATTATGCTGTTTCCATGATCTCCTATTTCCAAAATGACATTTTAACTGCTATTTTCTGATTTCACAACTGCATAATAAAAGAATATTTCAGTTTAATGAAGGAAATATTATAGTCTTTATTGGCATGGAAAAAGCGGTGGAAACTGGCAACTAGTGTATAAATAATTCCCCCACCAATAACAACGCATATACACTATATTTTCAATGTATACCTATTTCCAAGAAAGAATCTCTGCTGGTATTTATTCATTTTTGTTTTAGCTTTCTGTTCTGTTAGGATTAATAAAAATATCTATTAATTAGATGTAATTAGATGTGACAAGAAATCCAATATAGAATTAGATTTTATTGGCCCAAAATGCGTTTAAAAATCATAGTAACAAATTGAATAATGTATTCGTTATTTCGCTATAATAAAAAATTACTTGACTGAATAAAAATACAAAAAAAGAACAAATTATTTATATTTGCTGGTACGACCTGTGTGCTTAAAACTCACAGGGTTTTTATATGAATTAAATCATAAATTAATGCACGTGGTTTTCAACACTTTTGTGAGTTCTTACACCATTTTTTGCCAAATATGTATCGTTTTTTTAAAAATACAAAATAAAATATAATCTGTCTATAAGGGATACCAAACTAACCAAACAATTGTCTTTTAGGGCATGTTTATTTTATACAGATGTCAAATATGTGAGGAATTATAGAAGAATGGTTCACTTTTATAATGTTGTCCTTTATGACAGGTGACACTTTTGCAGATGGTAATGACATGTAAATACTGTATACCTGGTCTGGTTAATTTGCACGATCGTTGTACGAGGTGGAAGACTTAAAGACAGTCATCCAGGGGGATAAATTGGTGGAGGTGACCGCATTATCCCTACTGTTACGTAAAATTGTGGCGTGTGGCCCACTATTTTATTTAAGTTATTATAGAAGTCCCACCCAGGCTCGATTTTGTAGGTAATGAAATTAGTGATAGAGCGAAAGGTAAAGATTTTGGAGCCCCAAATCAGCAATGCCGACAGCTAAATTATTACACAAATTATTGTACACAAAAGGTGAAATTCAACTGAATAACAATTTAATACAATTCAATAGTTAAATGATAATAATTTCCCAATCACTCTTCTTTTCGATCAAGTGATAGCCCATTGCATCATTCGATTTATAGTGTGAGATAGCTTTTCCACTGTCCTTGTTTTCTACTCATCTGTGTCTCTCCTATCTTGCCAATTCATTCTCTCCTTCCAACTTACCTCCTAACTCCCTCTCCTTCTTGACTGCTTTTTCTCGAATTTATCCTCCTTGACTCCTTTTCCGACAAGCCTTCGATTCACAATTGACATCTCCACTAGTCTTTATTCCGTCTCCCTCCTAGAGACTCGGGCTAAACTATATCTGAAGTCTATCCTCGAAAAGCTTCCTGTGAAAACACAAGGACGTTAGCATATTTCCATACCCGTTTCGTCTCACACTAACCAATAATCAATCATCAGATAAAGGCCATCACATTTTTCCGTCACGCATTTGTGCACATCGAAATACCCGTACGTTCTTGTATGGTAAATAATGTCGTAATAAAAGCACGGTATCAACTACCTATTATACCGACATCAATGAATTGTGTCACATCGGTATGTATAGTCTTAATCTCATTATACTGAACAATATCACAACAATCAGACGCATTTCTGTACATTACACTCCTACAAAGTGTAAACAAAATATTTAAACATCCATGCTGATATATCCTTACATCCATATTAAATAATTTTACACACTTCAGCCATTTTCCAAAGTTACAATTCAATTCAACTGTTGCAAAAGCTAAAATATCACATGAATAAATGCAAAAGTTTACTACTATGTAATCAAATAGTGAATTACAATATTAATTCTGACCATGAGCTAGCAATCTACATTATTCTTTACATAATCATAACTCATTTTTCAATTACGCATGTAAATTAAATACTACAAAGGTAATTCTACGTACTAACGATTCTAGTAATGAAGCATACATACTGCACATAATTGCAATTGCAATGCCGTAATATTCTGCAACAATTGAGCAAATAACTTACATAACTTTACGAAGCTTTGTCTTAGAAATTCGTATGTTTCCCTGTCAAAGTACGAGTGGCAATATTGATTTATAACTTTCCAGCACGATGTTCGGGCAATTACTAAGTTAAGCTCAAAAATACTAAATTAAATTCGAATTCAAATGGTGACCTCACCCTCTCTCAATTCCGATTGGATGTCTACGCTGTTCTATTCAACTTAGCAGACAATGCACCGAACCATCTGTCCACGTGGTGAGATTTACGACACCTATAAGGTCCTTTGTTATTGAACAAAGCTTTCAACGTCCACGTGCTAATGTTTATACTCATACCATTACAAAGAGGACCAACTATAGCAGCGGTGTCTAACATATATACATGGCTTCTAACTATTTCTTTGTTCCCCAGACTTACGCAATTGCGTGCAGAGCAACGTGACAGAAATGTACGGGGATAATTACAACTGTACATTCAACATCCTCCAAACACTGATCATATATAATATATATCACATAAAATGCTTACAAATTATGGACAACAAAGATAGTTGCAAAAAACAATGCTTTTTATAATTTTCTTTCTGAGTAATTTATATGAATAATTTAACATTGTACTTTAATGTCCTCTGTTTGTGCACTAAGACATGTGTGTGTTCACCTGCACATACCTGCTTTATAAGTCTTTTTTTTATAATGACTTTTAAATGTTGTACGCAATAAACTTGTTCACAAGAACTAAAGACTCATTTGTTTCTTTCGAGTGTTCTTTATACATACGTCTGACTACACAGCTATTACGACGATTAAACTATTACAATTTTAATCTGAGCTAATATGGATGACTATAAAACTATTACGATTTTTATATGAGCTAATATGGATGACTATAAAACTATTACGATTTTAATCTGAGCTAATATGGATGACTATACATTACTATTTTAGTATGGGCCATTATGGATGACTATGCAACTATTACGATTTTAATATGAGCTAATATGGATAGCAGTGACACTATTACGATTTTAATATGAACTAATATGGATAACAATGAAACTATTACGATTTTTATATGAGCTAATATGGATGGCTATAAAACTATTACGATTTTAATATGAGCTAATATGGATGACTATACATTATGATTTTAGTATGGGCCATTATGGATGACTATAAAACTATTACGACTTTAATATGAGCTAATATGGATGACTATAAAACTATTACGATTTTTAATATGAGCTAATATGGATGACTATAAAACTATTACGATTTTAATATCAGCTAACATGGATGACCATTAAACTATATCGATTTTAGTATGAGCTAATATGGATGACTATAAAACTATAACGATTTTAGTATGAGCTAATATGGATGACTATAAAACTATTACGATTTTAATATGAGCTAATATGGATGACTATACATTACGATTTTAGTATGAGCTAATATGGATAACAATAAAACTATTACGATTTTAATATGAGCTAATATTGATGACTATACAACTATTACAATTTTAATATGAGCTAATATGGATGACTATACAACTATTACGATTTTAATATGAGCTAATATGGATGACTATAAAACTATTACGATTTTAATATGAGCTAATATGGATGACTATAAAACTATTACGATTTTAATATGAGCTAATATGGATGACTATACAACTATTACGATTTTAATATGAGCTAAAAATGGATAACAGTAACACTAGTACGATTTTAATATGAATTAATATGGATAACAATGAAACTATAACGATTTTTAAATGAGCTCATATGGATGGCTATAAAACTATTACGATTTTAATCTAAGCTAATATGGATGGCTATAAAGCGATTACGCTTTTGATGAGAGCCAATATAGATGACTATACATTACTATTTTAGTATGGGCCATTATGGATGACTATAAAACTATATCGATTTTAATATGAGCTAATATGGATAACAATGAAACTATTACGATTTTCATACGAGCTAATATGGATGGGTATAAAACTATTACGATTTTGATATGAGCTAATATGGATGACTATAAAACTATTACGATTTTAATCTGAGCTAATATGGATGACTATGCAACTATTACGATTGTAATATGAGCTAATATGGATAACAATAAAACCATTACGATTTTAATATGAGCTAATATGGATGACTATAAAACTATTACGATTTTTATATGAGCTAATATGGATGACTATACATTACGATTTTAATATGAGCCAATATGGTTGACTATACATTACGATTTTAGTATGGGCCATTATGGATGACTATAAAACTATTACGATTTCAATATGAGCTAATATGGATGACTATAAAACTATTCCGATTTTTAATATGAGCTAAAAATGGATAAAAGTAGCACTAGTACGATTTTAATATGAGCTAATATGGATGACTATACAACTATTACGATTTTAATATGAGCTAAAAATGGATAACAGTAACACTAGTACGATTTTAATATGAACTAATATGGATAACAATGAAACTATAACGATTTTTAAATGAGCTCATATGGATGGCTATAAAACTATTACGATTTTAATCTGAGCTAATATGGATGGCTATAAAGCTATTACGAATTTGATATGAGCCAATATGGATGACTATACATTACTATTTTAGTATGGGCCATTATGGATGACTATAAAACTATATCGATTTTAATATGAGCTAATATGGATAACAATGAAACTATTACGATTTTAATCTGAGCTAATATGGATGACTATAAAACTATTACGATTTTGATATGAGCTAATATGGATAACTATACATTACGATTTTAATATGAGCCAATATGGTTGACTATACATTACGATTTTAGTATGGGCCATTATGGATGACTATAAAACTATTACGATTTTAACATGAGCTAATATGGATGACTATAAAAAAATTACGATTTTTAATATGAGCTAAAAATGGATAACAGTAACACTAGTACGATTTTAATATGAGCTAATATGGATGACTATACATTACGATTTTAGTATGGGCCATTATGGATGACTATGAAACTATTACGATTTTTATACGAGCTAATATGGATGACTATAAAACTATTACGATTTTTAATATGAGCTAATATGGATGACTATAAAACTATTACGATTTTAATATGAGCTAATATGGATGACCATTAAACTATATCGATTTTAGTATGAGCTAATATGGATGACTATACATTACAATTTTGATATGAGCTAATATGGAAAGCAGTAACACTAGTACGATTTTAATATGAGCTAATATGGATGACTATAAAACTATAACGATTTTAATATGAGCTAATATGGATGACTATACATTACGATTTTAGTATGAGCTAATATGGATAACAATAAAACTATTACGATTTTAATATGAGCTAATATTGATGACTATGCAACTATTACAATTTTAATATGAGCTAATATGGAAAGCAGTAACACTAGTACGATTTTAATATGAGCTAATATGGATGACATTAAAACTATAACGATTTGAATATGAGCTAATATGGATGACTATACATTACGATTTTAGTATGAGCTAATATGGATAACAATAAAACTATTACGATTTTAATATGAGCTAATATGGATGACTATGCAACTATTACAATTTTAAAATGAGCTAATATGGATAGCAGTAACACTAGTACGATTTTAATATGAGCTAATATGGATGACTATAAAACTATTACGATTTTAATATGAGCTAATATGGATGACTATACAACTATTACGATTTTAATATGAGCTAAAAATGGATAACAGTAACACTAGTACGATTTTAATATGAGCTAATATGGATAACAATGACACTATTACGATTTTAATATGAACTAATATGGATGGATATAAAACTATAACGATTTTGATATGAACTAATATGGATAACAATGACACTATTACGATTTTGACATGAACTAATATGGATCACTATAAAACTATTACGATTTTGATATGAGCTAATATGGATGACTATAAAACTATTACGATTTTGATATGATCTAATAAGGATGACTATAAAACTATTACGATTTTGATATGAACTAATATGGATGACTATGCAATAATTACGATTTTAATATGAGCTAATATAGATGACTATGCAACTATTACGATTTTGATATGAGCTAATATGGATGACTATGCAACTATTACGATTTTAATATGAGCTTATATGGATGACTATGCAACTATTACGATTTTAATATGAGCTAATATGGATGACCATTAAACTATATCGATTTTAGTATGAGTTAATATGGATAACTATAAAACTATTACGGTTTTTGATATGAGCTAATATGGATGACTATAAAACTATTATGATTTTGATATGAGCTAATATGGATGACTATACAACTATAACGATTTTAGTATGAGCTAATATGGATGACTATAAAACTATTACGGTTTTGATATGAGCCAATATGGTTGACTATAAAACTATAACGATTTTGATATGAGCTAATATGGATGACTATACATTACGATTTTAATATGAGTTAATATGGATGACTATACATTACGATTTTAATATGAGTTAATATGGATGACTGTACATTACAATTTTAATATGAGCTAATATGGATAGCTATACATTACGATTTTAATATGAACTAATATGGATGACTATACATTACGATTTTGATATGAGCTAATATGGATGACTATGCATTACGATTTTAATATGAGCTAATATGGATGACTATACATTACGATTTTAATATGAGCTAATATGGATGACTATACATTACGATTTTGATATGAGCTAATATGGATGACTATACATTACGATTTTAATATTAGCTAATATGGATGACTATACATTACGATTTTAATATGAGCTAATATGGATGACTATACATTACGATTTTAATATGAGCTAATATGGATGACTATACATTACGATTTTAATATGAGCTAATATGGATGACTATACATTACGATTTTAATATGAGCTTATATGGATGACTATACATTACGATTTTAATATGAGCTAATATGGATGACTATACATTACGATTTTAATATGAGCTAATATGGATGATTATACATTACGATTTTAATATGAGCTAATATGGATGACTATACATTACGATTTTAAGATGAACTAATATGGATGACTATAAAACTATTACGATTTGATATGAGCTAATATGGATGACTATAAAACTATTACGATTTTAATATCTCTCAACAACAACAACGGATGGGAGGGGTGGAGAAAAGAGAGAGATCTCTCTCAACAACAACAACGGAGGGAGGAGGAAAAGAGAGAGATCTCTCTCTCAACAACAACAACGGAGGAGGAGGAAAAGAGAGAGATCTCTCTCTCAACAACAACAACGGAGGAGGAGGAAAAGGAGAGAGATCTGACACTATTACGATTTTAATATGAACTAATATGGACAACAATGAAACTATTACGATTTTGATATGAGCTAATATGGATGACTATACATTATCATTTTAGTATGGGCCATTATGGATGACTATAAAACTATTCCGACTTTAATATGAGCTAATATGGGTGACTATAAAACTATTACGATTTTTAATATGAGCTAATATGGATGACTATAAAACTATTACGATTTTAATATCAGCTAACATGGATGACCATTAAACTATATCGATTTTAGTATGAGCTAATATGGATGACTATAAAACTATAACGATTTTAGTATGAGCTAATATGGATGACTATAAAACTATTACGATTTTAATATGAGCTAATATGGATGACTATACATTACGATTTTAGTATGAGCTAATATGGATAACAATAAAACTATTACCATTTTAATATGAGCTAATATTGATGACTATACAACTATTACAATTTTAATATGAGCTAATATGGATGACTATACAACTATTACGATTTTAATATGAGCTAATATGGATGACTATAAAACTATTACGATTTTAATATGAGCTAATATGGATGACTATACAACTATTACGATTTTAATATGAGCTAATATGGATGACTATACAACTATTACGATTTTAATATGAGCTAAAAATGGATAACAGTAACACTAGTACGATTTTAATATGAACTAATATGGATAACAATGAAACTATAACGATTTTTAAATGAGCTCATATGGATGGCTATAAAACTATTACCATTTTAATCTGAGCTAATATGGATGGCTATAAAGCGATTACGATTTTGATATGAGCCAATATGGATGACTATACATTACTATTTTAGTATGGGCCATTATGGATGACTATAAAACTATATCGATTTTAATATGAGCTAATATGTATAACAATGAAACTATTACGATTTTTATACGAGCTAATATGGATGGGTATAAAACTATTACGATTTTGATATGAGCTAATATGGATGACTATAAAACTATTACGATTTTAATCTGAGCTAATATGGATGACTATGCAACTATTACGATTGTAATATGAGCTAATATGGATAACAATAAAACTATTACGATTTTAATATGAGCTAATAAGGATCACTATAAAACTATTACGATTTTGATATGAGCTAATATGGATGACTATACATTACGATTTTAATATGAGCCAATATGGTTGACTATACATTACGATTTTAGTATGGGCCATTATGGATGACTATAAAACTATTACGATTTTTAATATGAGCTAAAAATGGATAACAGTAACACTAGTACGATTTTAATATGAGCTAATATGGATGACTATACAACTATTACGATTTAATATGAGCTAAAAATGGATAACAGTAACACTAGTACGATTTTAATATGAACTAATATGGATAACAATGAAACTATAACGATTTTTAAATGAGATCATATGGATGGCTATAAAACTATTACGATTTTAATCTGAGCTAATATGGATGGCTATAAAGCTATTACGATTTTGATATGAGCCAATATGGATGATTATACATTACTATTTTAGTATGGGCCATTATGGATGACTATAAAACTATATCGATTTTAATATGAGCTAATATGGATAACAATGAAACTATTACGATTTTAATCTGAGCTAATATGGATGACTATAAAACTATTACGATTTTGATATGAGCTAATATGGATGACTAAACATTACGATTTTAATATGAGCCAATATGGTTGACTATACATTACGATTTTAGTATGGGCCATTATGTATGACTATAAAACTATTACGATTTTAACATGAGCTAATATGGATGACTATAAAACTATTACGATTTTTAATATGAGCTAAAAATGGATAACAGTAACACTAGTACGATTTTAATATGAGCTAATATGGATGACTATACATTACGATATTAGTATGGGCCATTATGGATGACTATGAAACTATTACGATTTTTATACGAGCTAATATGGATGACTATAAAACTATTACGATTTTTAATATGAGCTAATATGGATGACTATAAAACTATTACGATTTTAATATGAGCTAATATGGATGGCTATAAAGCTATTACGATTTTGATATGAGCCAATATGGATGATTATACATTACTATTTTAGTGTGGGCCATTATGGATGACTATAAAACTATATCGATTTTAATATGAGCTAATATGGATGACTATAAAACTATTACGATTTTAATATGAGCTAATATGGATGACTATAAAACTATTACGATTTTAATATCAGCTAATATGGATGACCATTAAACTATATCGATTTTAGTATGAGCTAATATGGATGACTATACATTACGATTTTAGTATGAGCTGATATGGATAACAATGAAACTATTATGATTTTAATATGAGCTAATATTGATGACTATGAAACTATTACAATTTTAATATGAGCTAATATGGAAAGCAGTAACACTAGTACGATTTTAATATGAGCTAATATGGATGACTATAAAACTATTACGATTTTAATATGAGCTAATATGGATGACTATACAACTATTACGATTTTAATATGAGCTAAAAATGGATAACAGTAACACTAGTACGATTTTAATATGAGCTAATATGGATAACAATGACACTATTACGATTTTAATATGAACTAATATGGATGGCTATAAAACTATAACGATTTTGATATGAACTAATATGGATAACAATGACACTATTACGATTTTGACATGAACTAATATGGATCACTATAAAACTATTACGATTTTGATATGAGCTAATATGGATGACTATAAAACTCTTACGATTTTGATATGATCTAATAAGGATGACTATAAAACTATTACGATTTTGATATGAACTAATATGGATGACTATGCAACAATTACGATTTTAATATGAGCTAATATAGATGACTATGCAACTATTACGATTTTGATATGAGCTAATATGGATGACTATGCAACTATTACGATTTTAATATGAGCTTATATGGATGACTATGCAACTATTACGATTTTAATATGAGCTAATATGGATGACCGTTAAACTATATCGATTTTAGTATGAGCTAATATGGATGACTATAAAACTATTATGATTTTGATATGAGCTAATATGGATGACTATAAAACTATAACGATTTTAGTATGAGCTAATATGGATGACTATAAAACTATTACGGTTTTGATATGAGCCAATATGGTTGACTATAAAACTATAACGATTTTGACATGAGCTAATATGGATGACTATACATTACGATTTTAATATGAGTTAATATGGATGACTATACATTACGATTTTAATATGAGTTAATATGGATGACTATACATTACGATTTTAATATGAGCTAATATGGATGACTATACATTACGATTTTAATATGAGCTAATATGGATGACTATACATTACGATTTTGATATGAGCTAATATGGATGACTATGCATTACGATTTTAATATGAGCTAATATGGAAGACTATACATTACGATTTTAATATGAGCTAATATGGATGACTATACATTACGATTTTGATATGAGCTAAAATGGATGACTATACATTACGATTTTAATATTAGCTAATATGGATGACTATACATTACGATTTTAATATGAGCTAATATGGATGACTATACATTACGATTTTAATATGAGCTAATATGGATGACTATACATTACGATTTTAATATGAGCTAATATGGATGACTATACATTACGATTTTAATATGAGCTTATATGGATGACTATACATTACGATTTTGATATGAGCTAATATGGATGACTATACATTACGATTTTAATATGAGTTAATATGGATGACTATACATTACGATTTTAATATGAGCTAATATGGATGACTATACATTACGATTTTAATATGAACTAATATGGATGACTATAAAACTATTACGATTTGATATGAGCTAATATGGATGACTGTAAAACTATTACGATTTTAATATGAGCTAATATGGATGACTATAAAACTATTACGATTTTAATATGAGCCAATATGGATGACTATAAAACTATTACGATTTTGATATGAGCTAATATGGATGACTATACAACTATTACGATTTTAATATGAGCTAATATGGATGACTATACATTACGATTTTAATATGAGCTAATATGGATGACTATACATTACGATTTTAATATGAGCTAATATGGATGACTATACATTACGATTTTAATATGAGCTAATATGAAGGACTATACATTACGATTTTAATATGAGCTAATATGGATGACTATACATTACGATTTTGATATGAGCTTATATGGATGACTATACATTACGATTTTAATATGAGCTAATATGGATGACTATACATTACGATTTTAATATGAGCTAATATGGATGACTATACATTACGATTTTAATATGAGCTAATATGGATGACTATACATTACGATTTTAATATGAGCTAATATGGATGACTATACATTACGATTTTAATATGAGCTAATATGGATGACTATACATTACGATTTTAATATGAGCTAATATGGATGACTATACATTACGATTTTAATATGAGCTAATATGGATGACTATACATTACGATTTTAATATGAGCTAATATGGATGACTATACATTACGATTTTAATATGAGCTAATATGGATGACCATACATCACGATTTTGATATGAGCTAATATGGATGACTATACATTACGATTTTAATATGAGCTAATATGGATGACTATACATTACGATTTTAATATGAGCTAATATGGATGAGTATACATTACGATTTTAATATGAGCTAATATGGATGACTATACATTACAATTTTAATATGAGCTTATATTGATGACTATACATTACGATTTTAATATGAGCTAATATGGATGACTATACATTACGATTTTATTATGAGCTAATATGGATGACTATACATTACGATTTTAATATGAGCTAATATGGATGACTATACATTACGATTTTAATATGAGCTAATATGGATGACTATTAAACTATTACGATTTTGATATGAGCTAATATGGATGACTATTAAACTATTACGATTTTAATATGAGCTAATATGGATGACTATAAAACTATTACGATTTTGATATGAGCTAATATGGATGACTATAAAACTATTACGATTTTGATATGAGCTAATATGGATGACTATAAAACTATTACGATTTTAATATGAGCTAATATGGATGACTATACATTACGATTTTAATATGAGCTAATATGAATGACTATACATTACGATTTTAATATGAGCTAATATGGATGACTATACATTACGATTTTAATATGAGCTATTATGGATGACTATACATTACGATTTTGATATGAGCTTATATGGATGACTAAACATTACGATTTAAATATGAGCTAATATGGATGATTATACATTACGATTTCAATATGAGCTAATATGGATGACTATACATTACGATTTTAATATGAGCTAATATGGATGACTATACATTACGATTTTAATATGAGCTTATATGGATGACTATACATTACGATTTTGATATGAGCTAATATGGATGACTATACATTACGATTTTAATATGAGCTAATATGGATGACTATACATTACGATTTTAATATGAGCTAATATGGATGACTATACATTACGATTTTAATATGATCTTATATGGATGACTATACATTACGATTTTGATATGAGCTAATATGGATGACTATACATTACGATTTTAATATGAGCCAATATGGTTGACTATACATTACGATTTTAGTATGGGCCATTATGGATGACTATAAAACTATTACGATTTTTAATATTTGCTAAAAATGGATAACAGTAACACTAGTACGATTTTAATATGAGCTAATATGGATGACTATACAACTATTACGATTTTAATATGAGCTAAAAATGAATAACAGTAACACTAGTACGATTTTAATCGGAACTAATATGGATAACAATGAAACTATAACGATTTTTAAATGAGCTCATATAGATGGCTATAAAACTATTACGATTTTAATCTGAGCTAATATGGATGGCTATAAAGCTATTACGATTTTGATATGAGCCAATATGGATGATTATACATTACTATTTTAGTATGGGCCATTATGGATGACTATAAAACTATATCGATTTTAATATGAGCTAATATGGATAACAATGAAACTATTACGATTTTAATCTGAGCTAATATGGATGACTATAAAACTATTACGATTTTGATATGAGCTAATATGGATGACTATACATTACGATTTTAATATGAGCCAATATGGTTGACTATACATTACGATTTTAGTATGGGCCATTATGGATGACTATAAAACTATTACGATTTTAACATGAGCTAATATGGATGACTATAAAACTATTACGATTTTTAATATGAGCTAAAAATGGATAACAGTAACACTAGTACGATTTTAATATTAGCTAATATGGATGACTATACATTACGATTTTAGTATGAGCTAATATGGATAGCAGTAACACTAGTACGATTTTAATATGAGCTAATATGGATGACTATAAAACTATTACGATTTTAATATGAGCTAATATGGATGACTATGAAACTATTACGATTTTTATACGAGCTAATATGGATGACTATAAAACTATTACGATTTTTAATATGAGCTAATATGGATGACTATAAAACTATTACGATTTTAATATGAGCTAATATGGATGACTATAAAACTATTACGATTTTAATATCAGCTAATATGGATGACCATTAAACTATATCGATTTTAGTATGAGCTAATATGGATGACTATACATTACGATTTCAGTATGAGCTGATATGGATAACAATAAAACTATTACGATTTTAATATGAGCTAATATTGATGACTATGCAACTATTACAATTTTAATATGAGCTAATATGGAAAGCAGTAACACTAGTACGATTTTAATATGAGCTAATATGGATGACTTTAAAAGTATAACGATTTTAATATGAGCTAATATGGATGACTATACATTACGATTTTAGTATGAGCTAATATGGATAACAATAAAACTATTACGATTTTAATATGAGCTAATTTTGATGACTATGCAACTATTACAATTTTAAAATGAGCTAATATGGATAGCAGTAACACTAGTACGATTTTAATATGAGCTAATATGGATGACTATAAAACTATTACGATTTTAATATGAGCTAATATGGATGACTATACAACTATTACGATTTTAATATGAGCTAAAAATGGATAATAGTAACACTAGTACGATTTTAATATGAGCTAATATGGATACCAATGACACTATTACGATTTTAATATGAACTAATATGGATGGCTATAAAACTATAACGATTTTGATGTGAACTAATATGGATAACAATGACACTATTACGATTTTGACATGAACTAATATGGATCACTATAAAACTATTACGATTTTGATATGAGCTAATATGGATGACTATAAAACTATTACGATTTTGATATGATCTAATAAGGATGACTATAAAACTATTACGATTTTGATATGAACTAATATGGATGACTATGCAACAATTACGATTTTAATATGAGCTAATATAGATGACTATGCAACTATTACGATTTTGATATGAGCTAATATGGATGACTATGCAACTATTACGATTTTAATATGAGCTTATATGGATGACTATGCAACTATTTCGATTTTAATATGAGCTAATATGGATGACCATTAAACTATATCGATTTTAGTATGAGCTAATATGGATGACTATAAAACTCTTACGGTTTTTAATATGAGCTAATATGGATGACTATAAAACTATTATGATTTTGATATGAGCTAATATGGATGACTATAAAACTATATCAATTTTAGTATGAGCTAATATGGATGACTATATATTACGATTTTAATATGAGCTAATATGGATGACTATACATTAGGATTTTAATATGAGCTAATATGGATGACTATACATTACAATTTTAATATGAGCTTATATGGATGACTATACATTACGATTTTAATATGAGCTAATATGGATGACTATACATTACGATTTTATTATGAGCTAATATGGATGACTATACATTACGATTTTAATATGAGCTAATATGGATGACTATACATTACGATTTTAATATGAGCTAATATGGATGACTATTAAACTATTACGATTTTGATATGAGCTAATATGGATGACTATAAAACTATTACGATTTTAATATGAGCTAATATGGATGACTATAAAACTATTACGATTTTAATATGAGCTAATATGGATGACTATACAACTATTACGATTTTAATATGAGCTAAAAATGGATAAAAGTAACACTAGTACGATTTTAATATGAGCTAATATGGATAACAATGACACTATTACGATTTTAATATGAACTAATATGGATGGCTATAAAACTATTACGATTTTGATATGAACTAATATGGATAACAATGACACTATTACGATTTTGACATGAACTAATAGGGATCACTATAAAACTATTACGATTTTGATATGAGCTATTACGGATGACTATAAAACTATTACGATTTTGATATGATCTAATAAGGATGACTATAAAACTATTACGATTTTGATATGAACTAATATGGATGACTATGCAACAATTACGATTTTAATATGAGCTAATATAGATGACTATGCAACTATTACGATTTTGATATGAGCTAAGATGGATGACTATGCAACTATTACGATTTTAATATGAGCTTATATGGATGACTATGCAACTATTACGATTTTAATATGAGCTAATATGGATGACCATTAAACTATATCGATTTTAGTATGAGCTAATATGGATGACTATAAAACTATTACGGTTTTTGATATGAGCTAATATGGATGACTATAAAACTATTATGATTTTGATATGAGCTAATATGGATGACTATAAAACTATAACGATTTTAGTATGAGCTAATATGGATGACTATAAAACTATTACGGTTTTGATATGAGCCAATATGGTTGACTATAAAACTATAACGATTTTGATATGAGCTAATATGGATGACTATACATTACGATTTTAATATGAGTTAATATGGATGACTATACATTACAATTTTAATATGAGTTAATATGGATGACTATACATTACGATTTTAATATGAGCTAATATGGATGACTATACATTACGATTTTAATATTAGCTAATATGGATGACTATACATTACGATTTTAATATGAGCTAATATGGATGACTATACATTACGATTTTAATATGAGCTAATATGGATGACTATACATTACGATTTTAATATGAGCTAATATGGATGACTATACATTACGATTTTAATATGAGCTTATATGGATGACTATACATTACGATTTTGATATGAGCTAATATGGATGACTATACATTACGATTTTAATATGAGCTAATATGGATGACTATACATTACGAATTTAATATGAGCTAATATGGATGACTATACATTACGATTTTAATATGAACTAATATGGATGACTATAAAACTCTTACGATTTGATATGAGCTAATATGGATGACTATAAAACTTTTACGTTTTTAATATGAGCTTATATGGATGACTATAAAACTATTACGATTTTAATATGAGCAAATATGGATGACTATAAAACTATTACGATTTTGATATGAGCTAATATGGATGACTATAAAACTATTACGATATTAATATGAGCTAATATGGATGACTATAAAACTGTTACGATTTTAATATGAGCTAATATGGATTACTATACATTACGATTTTAATATGAGCTAATATGGATGACTATACATTACGATTTTAATATGAGCTAATATGGATGACTATATATTACGATTTTAATATGAGCTAATATGGATGACTATACATTACGATTTTGATATGAGCTTATATGGATGACTATACATTACGATTTTAATATGAGCTAATATGGATGACTATACATTACGATTTTAATATGAGCTAATATGGATGACTATACATTACGATTTTAATATGAGCTAATATGGATGACTATACATTACGATTTTAATATGAGCTAATATGGATGACTATATATTACGATTTTAATATGAGCTAATATGGATGACTATACATTACGATTTTAATATGAGCTAATATGGATGACTATACATTACGATTTTAATATAAGCTAATATGGATGACTATACATTACGATTTTAATATGAGCTAATATGGATGACTATACATTACGATTTTGATATGAGCTAATATGGATGACTATACATTACGATTTTAATATGAGCTAATATGGATGACTATACATTACGATTTTAATATGAGCTAATATGGATGACTATACATTACGATTTTAATATGAGCTAATATGGATGACTATTAAACTATTACGATTTTGATATGAGCTAATATGGATGACTATAAAACTATTACGATTTTAATATGAGCTAATATGGATGACTATAAAACTATTACGATTTTGATATGAGCTAATATGGATGACTATAAAACTATTACGATTTTGATATGAGCTAATATGGATGACTATAAAACTATTACGATTTTGATATGAGCTAATATGGATGACTATAAAACTATTACGATTTTAATATGAGCTAATATGGATGACTATACATTACGATTTTAATATGAGCTAATATGGATGACTATACATTACGATTTTAATATGAGCTAATATGGATGACTATACATTACGATTTTAATATGAGCTAATATGGATGACTATACATTACGATTTTGATATGAGCTTATATGGATGACTATACATTACGATTTAAATATGAGCTAATATGGATGACTATACATTACGATTTTAATATGAGCTAATATGGATGACTATACATTACGATTTTAATATGAGCTAATATGGATGACTATACATTACGATTTTAATATGAGCTTATATGGATGACTATACATTACGATTTTGATATGAGCTAATATGGATGACTATACATTACGATTTTAATATGAGCTAATATGGATGACTATACATTACGATTTTAATATGAGCTAATATGGATGACTATACATTACGATTTTAATATGAGCTAATATGGATGACTATACATTACGATTTTGATATGAGCTTATATGGATGACTATACATTACGATTTTAATATGAGCTAATATGGATGACTATACATTACGATTTTAATATGAGCTAATATGGATGACTATACATTACGATCTTAATATGAGCTAATATGGATGACTATACATTACGATTTTAATATGAGCTAATATGGATGACTATACATTACGATTTTAATATGAGCTAATATGGATGACTATAAAACTATTACGACTTTGATATTAGCTAATATGGATGACTATAAAACTATTACGATTTTAATATGAGCTAATATGGATGACTGTAAAACTATTACGATTTTGATATGAGCTAATATGGATGACTATAAAACTATTACGATTTTGATATGAGCTAATATGGATGACTATAAAACTATTACGATTTTAATATGAGCTAATATGGATGACTATAAAACTATTACGATTTTAATATGAGCTAATATGGATGACTATAAAACTATTACGATTTTAATATGAGCTAATATGGATGACTATAAAACTATTACGATTTTAATATGAGCTAATATGGATGACTATACATTACGATTTTAATATGAGCTAATATGGATGACTATACATTACGATTTTGATATGAGCTAATATGGATGACTATACATTACGATTTTGATATGAGCTAATATGGATGACTATACATTACGATTTTGATATGAGCTAATATGGATGACTAGACATTACGATTTTAATATGAGTTAATATGGATGACTATATATTACGATTTTAATATGAGCTAATATGGATGACTATACATTACGATTTTAATATGAGCTAATATGGATGACTATACATTACGATTTTAATATGAGCTAATATGGATGACTATACATTACGATTTTAATATGAGCTAATATGGATGACTATACATTACGATTTTAATATGAGCTAATATGGATGACTATACATTACGATTTTAATATGAGCTAATTTGGATGACTATACATTACGATTTTAATATGAGCTAATATGGATGACTATACCTTACGATTTTAATATTAGCTAATATGGATGACTATACATTACGATTTTAATATGAGCTAATATGGATGACTATACATTACGATTTTAAGATGAGCTAATATGGATGACTATACATTACGATTTTAATATGAGCTAATATGGATGACTATACATTACGATTTTGATATGAGCTAATATGGATGACTATACATTACGATTTTAATATGAGCTAATATGGATGACTATACATTACGATTTTAATATGAGCTAATATGGATGACTAAACATTACGATTTTAGTATGAGCTAATATGGATGACTATACATTACGATTTTAATATGAGCTAATATGGATGACTATACATTACGATTTTAATATGAGCTAATATGGATGACTATACCTTACGATTTTAATATTAGCTAATATGGATGACTATACATTACGATTTTAATATTAGCTAATATGGATGACTATACATTATCTTTATGCATTGTTTTTTACTGTTCCGGTATTACGATTTTAACAAATATAAACAAACGAGGGATTGCTAGCAAAACTGCATTGATCAAGTTTCTAAAAACAAATGATCTGATACACATGCATAGAGAGTAAAAAAAAACCTGAAATAGTTTTTGTTAACAATTAATTAGAATATTTTTCAATCAGCGTTTTGTCTATTCATGGTTATGGAGAATAAGAAGATCATAAATAATGGCACCCCCCCCCCTCCTCTGTCCGACCCCGCCCAAGAAAAATGAGTACTGATAATCAAGCATCAATTCACATAAGAAAAAGGCAACGCCTAATACAGTATAGACAGGGAATTTCTTCTTTTCAGTTAAATACAGTTGTACTGGTAGTTTTGACCACTTCAGTACATCAACATTTGCCAGCGATAGCACTGGTCATTGGTATATGGGCATTATCAAGTTTCATTGTAGGCCTGACATAAGTCAATATTTTAAATAATTAAATGCATATCTCGTAATAAGAAAGATCATGGAACTACTTTCAGTTTCATAAAACGTCAACCTTTTTATCGCTTTGTGACGTAACGGTCAGCCCTTCTAACGTACATGTATAATCTTTTAGCTTTTGCCCAAGTATACACGAAATACCTTGCTCCGAAGTAGAGGTCAATTCTAGTTACATGATTGTTGGCCTTGAAAATCTCATAAAGTTTCTACAACTTTATCAGCTCATCTATAGAGAAATAGTCCTGCTCGCTTCCATAATTCCGCATATACCTTGTTCATAACCTCAAAGACCGGAAACAGAACGGAGAAACAACACGAAACAGATTTTTTTCTGATCTAAGCAGCGAGGGGTGGGGTAGTAGTATTAAATATATAACCTTATTTAAAACGGAAGTCAGTATATTGGGCTCAGGAAGAGGAATTAGAGATACTCGCTTTTTTCTCTCTTGCAACAATGATAAATATAAATTATTTTCGTTTGTAAAGGAATAAAGGTTCAGAATATGACCAGTGCTCTCTGGGGTCTATAACAATAGCACAGAAAAGCATATTGAGGCCAAGGGCTATCGTATATCGATCAGAAACGTACAATTTACACGTCAATCAATACACTAAATTCGCGGGGAAAAAAGCAATTGAAAATTTTGGTAATAAACTAAGATCATCGTATCCAAAAAGCCAAGACCACGAAAAAGTCTTAGTTCCGCTGGTTAAATGGACTTTCACACAACAGCTGCTTTTCAATTTTCCACGCTTAACTATTTGATACAATGTTAATCAAGAGACAGGAGCCATGCCGATCATATCTGCAAATGACATAGCATAAACATAGGTCTTCTTTTTCTGGTAATAAGAATGGCAATAAATATACTTACATTTATGCATGTTGATTTTTAGATCTGCAAATCCAATAGACATGCTTTATCTCATGGGTTACAAAACAGCATCGAAAATATAATTCATATTACATTTAAACTGAAATCATATTCTCCTTAGTGCACTCAAACCGAAATTAATGTTATATTCCGTTGCGTCTTTTTGATAATTTTAGTTGAATACATTAATATGCTTATCACATAATAATTCCAATTAATCAACGACAGCACAGAAATAGAGGTGCAGTCGATTTAATGCCAGTTCACTGCTTAAATTACACGTACATCATACGAAATTGACTCACCTATAACAAAAAATACAGTTCATCACAAGCAGAAAAGCAAAATTGAGTTGAATTAACAGATAAAGAAAATCCATGAATTTCAGTTAAAACGGAGAAGTTGTTTTAATGCGTATTCATTCACAACATGACTCCAAATTTCAATTTTAAATAGAACAAAACGAGAATATTTTTTAAAACAGAAATATCGCGCTCACTACAAAGTTCAAACATCGCTTGGTGGTGTTATGTGCGCAATAATATTGTTAGTGGGTATTAATGATTCTGCGGTTGTGCATTTGTCTCTTCTTCTTCTTCTTCTTCTTCTTCTTCTTCTTCTTCTTATTATTATTATTATTATTATTATTATTATTATTATTATTATTATTTTATTATTATTATTATTATTATTATTATTATTATTATTATTATTATTATTATTATTAAGCCTTAGATGCAAAAACAAAGTGAGTATATAATGAATAGATTGCTGCATTTGTATGGGCAAAAAGGAACTAATTTTTTTTTCGGACTAATACTATACTGGCAATGTAACGCAGTATTACTCCATTACTGCATAAAAGTGCAGTAACCTATAGATATCAGGTTTTGTGTAATCTAATTGTATAATGAACAGCATTGTACCGTCTGATGCACTGTACTGTTGAGATTATATATATATATATATATATATATATATATATATATATATATATATATATATATATATATATATATATATATATATATATATATATATATATATATATATATATATATATATATATATATATATATATATATATATATATATATATATATGCAATTATATTCAGAAACAGTAATAAATATACGCCGTGCAGTCGTCAGTCGTCACTCAGAATAGTACTCGTACGTAGCAATCCAGGATATGTAAGTTTATAACTATTTCTGAAACATATTTATATGATTAGAACGTAGTGCATTGCAAATGTGGATGATTTTCGTACAGAAGTTCAGTTCTTCGAATCGCTGTGACAGACATATTATCAACTGTTCCATTAATTAAAGGGGTGTTAACTCAAGCTCGAACTTTAATATAAACAAATATACACCCTCCCTCCATTTCATTATGTGTTGGGTGCACGTTTACACTCTCTCGAGGTTTAATATGGTAGGAGGGTGTGCATAAATTTGTTCAATGTAGAGAAGACCCCTTTGTATATTTGTGCCGAGCTCAAAACAAAAATTTACGTGTGTGCCCTCCTTAGAAGTAATATAGCATTGATTACTAGACAAATCTCAATTTCTCTATTCCCACTAAACAAAACTCATTTAGATCACACAAGAAAAATATCAACTTAACTATTCTCACTAGAAAAATATTAAGTTCACTATTCTCACTAGAACAAATCCTCAAAACAATAATAATATGTATGTGACGTCCTTAAAAATAAAATCTATTTGTTGTGTTGTCCCTACCGGTCCCTGATGACCTAAAATATTTAATTTTAAATATATATTTATATATTTATACAATATACTGAACAAACAAAATATGACTGATATAATTTCTGTCATTAACAAATTAAAATATTAGGGTCTATAAAATCATCTGGATCCTGAAAAAATTATTTTGTTTTTTGATTCTATGCAGCTTGGGAAAATTTAAGGTGCATGTACAGTATTTTCAGAGTATAAATAAATGAAAATATCCAACAAGTTATGTTACATTCCTTGGCAACGGTTAAATATACTGCCACTAAAAATGTCTTTTTTAATTAGCGATTGAAACATTACGAATATTATTATCTGACGAATACGAAACAAAACAGATAAATAATATATGTGTAAGACAAAAACTATTGATTATATCAGATCGTAAAAACAAAATTTCTCTCAAAAATAATTTTAGTGACAGCTGAAAATTAAAATGAAATATTTTCTAAATAAATATATTTTTTTACTAAACAATGTTTTCTGCCTTGAAATTATCAAGAGTTTCATTTTATATTTTTAAAGTAAAATATGCAAGAGAAATGTAACATATTATAATAATAATAACGTGTGCTATGAAAATCTGCAAGATTTCAGGCTTTCAAGCCTGTTGTAGTAATTTTCATCATAGAAAATCAGATTCTGTTTTTTGTAAAAATTGATAATTTTTGCTTGAAATATAATCCGAAATGATGTTTGTGGAGCCATTTTAGTAATTTCTTTCAACAGTGTGAAGGTAAAATTATAAAAAATATCGATAAATCGCTAAACAATTATAGAATCGCTGGGAATCTACCCTTCGATAAATATTAATCTGACTGCTTTCCTTTGATACAATGCATGTAAATAGGCTCAAAAACGAGGAAATGTTACAATCCTAAAGCATATCAGTTAAACAATAAAATATGCATGTGATTTATATGTCGGGTCAGATATTAATCTGAAGAATTAGATAATATTTTTGGATCCAATCAAATTTGATTGGGGACTGTGCATAATAAAGAATGTGATCTCTATTACACTTAATCATTGTAATATGTTCTCATCGCAGTTCCTTTCTTTATTCCTTCGTCAACAAACAAAACAATCTTCATTGCCGTATTCATCAATAATTATATCAATACTACATTGTTCTACCCCGACTGAGGTCAGTGTAAATATTGTTCGGATTGCATTTTCAACTACCACTGTATCGTGTACTAAAGATCTCACGTGTCGGTATATTATTTGATATATATCTTTGATTATTAAATTTTACGTAAATACTTATACTCAGAATTTCATTCCTAACATTGATCTGATCGATTACCGATAAATATATACAACATACCAAATTTCGTTGGGCAATAAACAGTGTCTCACTTGTTGAGTAGGTGTGATTAATGTTTACTGGACTTACATGATAAATACCTTTCCCGGGTGTTGGCATCCCACTCCAAATTTCTTTGCCTCTAATATCAACACATGTGTAGCTAGAACATTACAGATTTCAGTATCAGCACTTCCTTTTATTGTTAATATGCTCTCTAACATCAGCAATTTTTTTTCATAGTATTACCCTAATAGTGTAACCTTGGTCACACCATAGCATATAATGATATATGTTGTAAATTCTACAACACTTAACATACACATAGCATATTTTTATACTGTATTGTTTTTGTCATTTAATTGTCGGACAGGGATGGGCCCTGTAATGATATAGATTGTCAAAGCAAGACATATATCACTATTCATTAAAACATGCTGAAGTTTGCAGCCAAATTTATTAGCATGTTTCTAAATATTGGAAATCCTCTCCTACATTTGAAATGGTAGGAAATCCAAACAAGTTCTAAAAACGAACCTCAGTACACCATTGATATGATATTATTATGAAGTGTCTTGAGATACTAACATAAACCTGATTAAATCTTCGTAAAGTCATTATCCGAAACAACTTGTCTTTGGCAGCTAGTCCCCATCGCATTTACACTGCGAAAGGACAATGAATACAATACCATATTCGATTACTGTTTGTCAATGTTTTAATTTTACTAAACGTTCTACTTAATGATCATCTTAACTTTCATGTGAACAGAGTTGTGTTTGAATTTAATAACACAGCCCTTTTCTTGCATTAAATTTATCGATTGTCATACACATTAAAATAGTATTTTCTGTTGGGAAATATTTTATTGTGTTTTATCAACACTTCAAAGTGTATTGCGGATATGTTTCCATGCTTGATGTAGATGTGTATTGGATAACACCAGTCTGGACTAATCCGTTATTGATATACTTGCAAATAATATGATAATATTATATCTCTTCAATATTTCACACACATTTACCGAGTTTTGAAACTAAAGTTCAGTTTACAAGACATGATCAACTTTAAATGGGCACATATAGCAAAGATGTCTTTGTTTATCCAAAACACTATTTGGATGGTCTGATTGGATTTTACGAAGGAGTATTTAAAATTCTCCAGCCAACCAAGAAAAACATTCATCTTTTTTTTCTTTTTTTTTCTTTTTCGTATATCAATATTTTACAGCTCCTGCTATACGATTTTATATCATTTTCAAAAGTTTTATTCATGGCTCTAAATTGTACAGATTATCTTTAATTATAATTTTACTACCAGACTTATGTCTGTTTTAGTAAATGTCGGAGTGTAAAAGTAGAAAGGATATTTAAATAGATGCATAAGTACGTTTGGACAGATGCTGTTAATACAACATTAGTTGTCGTGATTGTGACATTCGGCCTTTGTCCCAATCGTCAGATTGATTAGGATGTCTCTAAATGAATTAATTCAATTATTATTGGATGAATTATGTTTATGATTTCGTATTTTTATGGAGTATTATTGTCTGTCACGTGGGTCTGTGTTGTGAAATATATGTCGTAATTGAAGGAGTATATGGGAAAACTGAACAATCAAATCGTTGTATCACTTATAGCAATTATTTGTTCTTGTATTGCTATTGTAACATCATGTATGCATGTATCTTATGATGTATTGATATACTATTGGAAAGGAAACACGTTTGACACAACGTGGAAATGGAAGGTGCTTCTTTTTTACCACAAAATTGTCATGGAACTGTAGTTAATAAATCAAAGGAGTTATAGGCAAATACATTTTGATAATGTCACTAACCTTGGCGGATCAGTACATTGCCATGCTCATGTTGTCGGTTCATTAGTTTGATCTTCAAGTCTAGATCTATTTTCAACAAAAATGTTTATAATGTTTTAACTGAGAAACTCATACCAATCGTAAAATATTGTGTTAACTCAATTGTATATTCTAATGAAAACTTTGATCTACTAGGATCTTTATAAAATGTTTTTTTCCAGTAGGCAATAGTTTTGTTTAGAAATGATAACCGTGTCGTGAGGACTTTATCATCTTGCTTTGTCTAATAATTATTTCTTAGTTCTTTAAGAAATGAGCAAAATCAAGTGCCTTATTGTTGTTGTCCATTAAATCATTTGTGGTTGTAAGTTAATTTATTAAAAAGTATGTATTCACAATTAATCTTCTTTTAAATGGAGACATGAACTCATAGTGAAATTTAAATGCAAATTTATTCTTAGGTTTATAATGGTGAATTAATAAACGACGTTTGGTACACCATCACCATATAAATATTATCTAACATAGATTGAGAGAGCTACATATATATATATGTACATGATGTTTGTACTATATATCTTACAACACATCACCCTAAGGTAATCATAAGTAACAATAAAAGCACCACATTAAATATACTATATCCAGACTGAGTAATAATAATTATTTTAGCTAGAAATGGTAAAGATTGGAGATCGCGATATACAGCGATTATTTTCCATTTGTAACAGATTTTTATATTCTTGTTGAAAGGTTTGTTTCTTACGGATTGTAATTTGTCTTTAATGATTACCCATACCACACCACCCCGACTATATTACCATATAAGCTCAGTCGTTAAACGTGTGATTCAATGATTTAATAAATGCTGTCAGACTCTTGATTTGCATAGAAATCATTGAAAAGATCATGATTGGGTCTATAGCTGTAGTATCATATTGCTCTGGAAAGTCATCGTCATTAAAAGTATAATTATATGTCCAGAACTACCGTCAGCTTAATGGCCATACGGAATATGTAATCACTGACTCTATAATTGAATTCGGTGAGCAGCAGAGGGGGCGATACGGACTTCTCTAATTGGGGTAGATTTTAAGCAAAACATTTTAAGTCTCCTTTTGCCAAATGGAGCCTTAACGATTTTAAAGCCCTATTTGTCAAATTATGGGTTTCTCAAAACCTCTTGGGTTTAAGTAAAATTTTGCCAATGGAGCCTTCTTGAAAGCGTAAAAAAAGCGTCGATTCGGTAAATTCCTCGAAGACGTTATTGTCGCCGCATCTGCTGCTATGGCGTTAACCAAATATGTTATCAAGTCCGACACGATATCGCATCCGAGGGTCTGATAAATTTATCGTCACAAATCCGTGTGGGATTGACTGAGCATGACTAAAGAAATTTCTAAATTGATTAAGTTCCATATCACCGCCGCACCAAGTTTGCCAAATATTTCGTTGCGTATGAGTATCAACTCCGTTAAATACACACAATAAATTGCAGTTATCTCTGATCACTTTTGGTATTTGAGTGTATCGTTGAGTAACATATATCACATCAGTGTTTTTATGCCTGCCTCTGGAAAATATCCTAGCGGGATTCTTTTGATTGTCTAACATAACATCGTCATATACGACCAAATTGTTAATACCTCCATCAATATCATCAATGCTCGGCGCTTCTTCGATATCGGTTATAAATTCAATGGTATCTTCATCGATTTCCGATTTTGCTCTCTCGTTGTAATCCTTTAACACTTCGTAACATCGTTGATCGTCTACACTCGGAGCTATCAAATACAACTTGTCCCATTTCATCCATCCCGTTATCAAATTAAGTAACAATTGTGTCTTGCCACTTCCAGATGGTCCGATTGCAATCATTCTAATTGAATTCGGCAACATCGCGTGGTGTTTAATAGGTTCCCGTCGTCGGGTAGCTGAATAATCAATTACATTCATGTTATTATAAATAAATTATGGATCTATATTGTGTGAAGTGTAAGGCGCGTACTGGCACAGATGACTTGACGACGATTACAACTAAAAATAACCGATCGGCACCTTTCTGGTAGGTGTGTACAATGTAGTACAAAGAAATTTAGATTTGTTTCTATGAGATCTGCAGGAAATGCTAGCATTTCTGATGATTTAAAAAAAAAACGAGGAAGAGATATTTCAGCCAAGCTAACTAAACTCCCGGGAACACCATGGGCAAAGTATCCAGGAGAAAAACACCTTCCAGGGTATAGTTATTGTGGACCCGGGACTAGACTCGATATTAGACTCGATGATCAAAACCAACCTCGACGTGGTGAAGAACCAATAAACGCCATTGATAAGGCGTGTCATGCTCATGATGTCACTTATAAAAGCAGCAATCTGCAACAGAGACATATCGCAGATGTGAAATTGATTCACGCGTTGAATTCTATCACTGATAAATCCTTCAAAGAAAAATTAGCTTCATGGTTAGTAAAATCGGCAATGAAAGGTAAATTGATGTTAGGTGCCGTTAATTTATAACAACATGGAATCTATTTACTCGGAAAGGATACCGGAGGAGTAAAGCAGCAATCAATAAACTCGCTAACGCCGCGAAGGTGAAATATACCACCACGGCTAATTGGTTATTCAAACAGGCGATATGGCAAATTTATCTACCGTCGCCTAAACGAATTAATTACTCGCATTTTGATGTGACCGTTCCTAATGAAGTTCATCAGTCTGATATGCTATTTCTGCCGCATGATGGTGGTTACAAATACGCGTTAACTGTAGTTGATGATGTTGCGAGTCGATACAAACAAGCAGAACCGCTAAAGACAAAGTCGGCCACTGAAGTAGCTTCTGCGTTTGAAAGAATTTATCAAAGCGGTCCTAAGCGCTGGCCAAATCTGTTACAAGTTGATCCTGGCAAGGAATTTCAGGGTGCAGTGTTATCAACGATGAAGGATCATAACACTGGACAACAAATTTTTACAAAAGTCATGTTACTGAAATAAAATTAGTCAATTCTTATCAATTTTTATGTGATGAACACGAATATGACAGTCAAATTGCAAAATTGGCTCTAGTTTTTTTGTAATCTGCAAGAAATTAATGTTTACATAACGAAATGCATTCCAATAGTAAAAGGTCAACTGTAATAGCCTACCTATAAAAAATCAAGTCATTGACTACATCTTAGGTTTCTTCGCCTGTCTCTTGTACAGCTGTTCGGGAGCATCTCTGAGGAGTGTCCAGCAGTAGTCAGCCAGCATTGTAGTGGACCATTTTCCTTGGTATCTTTGTTCCATTGTTGCGATATCTTGATGAAAACGTTCGCCGTGTTCATCACTAACAATACCACAGTTGCTAGGAAAGAAATCCAAATGGGAATGAAGGAAGTGAATCTTTAGAGACATATTGCAGCCAAGTTTCTTATACTTCATCAAAATGTCTTCTACTAGTTCCTTATAGTTTTCTGCCCTAACATTTCCGAGGAAGTTTGTAGAAACTAGGCGAAAAGCATTCCATGCTTGTTTCGCGTCACCTTCCAGCAAGTTGTTGAACCGGTCATCTTTGAAAAGCTCTCGAATCTGAGGACCCACAAAAACTCCTTCTTTAATCTTTGCTTCGCTGAGTCGAGGGAATTTTTCATGCAGGTATCGGAATGCTGGCAAGTCCGGTCAATGGCTTTCACGAAGTTCTTCATCAAACTTAGTTTGATGTGAAGGGGTGGTAGCAAGATTTTCTGAGCCTCAACCAGAGCTGGGTGTTGGATATTCTTCTCTCCAATGGCTACATTCTGCCTGTGAGTCCATTCCTTCCTCATGTAGTGCATTTCCCTTGCTCGGCTATCCCACTCGCATAATAAACACATGTATTTTGTATATCCTTGCTGCAGTCCCATTAAAAGGGCAACTACCTTCAAATCACCACAGAGGTGCCAGCTGTACTTGTTATACTCAATGGAATTCAGTAGCTGCCTTAAGTCATCGTATGTCTCTTTCATGTGGACAGCATACGCTACTGGAATAGATGGAAGAATGTTTCCATTGTGCAAAAGCACAGCCTTGAGACTCAGTTTCGAAGAGTCCACAAATAGTCTCCATTCTTGTGGGTCATGAGTGATTTTTAAAGCATTCATGAGGCCCTCAATATCGGAACAGAATATCAGATTACTTTCCTTTCTGAAGAAAGGCTCCAATTGCTGGTGGCGCTTTCGATATGCAGTAATTGTGACATCTTCTTCTAGAAGATTCCATGGTTGGAGTCTTGATCCTAGCAATTCTGCCTTGTTGTCCAAATCACGAATCAGGTCATATAGTTCTTCCTGTGTTATTCTGTGTTATTCTGTGTGGAGTTGATGATGCACCACAGTGAAAATCTGGATCACTGCATGCTGATGGACCAGGAGAAGAACAGGTCGACTCACCTTTGTCTTCGTCAGATGAATCAAGAGAATATTCTGCTGGAGGTTCTGGAATAGGAAGTCCCTCACCATGTGGAACTGGTCTCAATGCAGACGGAATGTTTGGGTAGACTATTCTTGACTTCTTTCGCTTCGTTATTCCGCCGGAAAGAGGAGGAACCAAGCAGAAGTAACAGTCATTTAGGTGGTTGCTTGGCTCTCTCCACACCATTGGGACTACAAACGGCATTGATGACCTTTTGCAATTCAACCACTGTAAAAGCTGTGTTGTACATGTAGCACAGCATATATGCGGAGCCCAAGGCTTGTCTTGGTCACCAACCTTGCATCCGAAGTAAAGATGATATGCCTTCTTCACTTGAGAATTGATACTTTTCTTCTGGTTGGCAAATGTCACTTCCCCACAAATATAGCAAAAATTGTCCGCGGTATTAACACACTTTCGAGGCATTACTGTTCTTTATTGTACGTAAATGGATACAATAATAAGTTTTATGTAACAGTAGCTTGAACTGTCTCGCACAACGTCTAAAATATTTTAAATGCTGAAAATATCTGATTGGGCTTTATATAGTACACTGCTTACGTCAGCTTCAGCAGCCGCCTGGCATTAGTATAATAGGCCTACACATGTATAGTACACAGCTGACGTCAACTTACTTCAGCAGCCGCATGTCATTAGTATTGCATTGCATCAGAAAATGATGCAATCAACTGTGGATGATGTGAGCATGATGGTATTATGCAATGTGACATCATTATTCCGGATGTTGCTGCAGTCCTACTGCAGAAATTTACACAGTGAAACATAGAAAATGAGGTATATGAATATCTTCAAAACAAGAGCCAATACAAAAATTTCACGGTTATATTCGTGTTCGGCACACCAAAATACTACAGATTAGGGCCTTTTCAAGTCAGTAATGATTTCACTGTTGACCAGTGTAATTTCACCATCCGACGAGGGCATACTGCACTGAATCGCGATCAGGCAATTGTTGAACGATTTAATCGTACACTTGCTGAGCGGTTATTTGGATATCAATACGCGAAGGAATTCATCCAGGATAAACGATCCCGTGAATGGGTCAAGAGATTACCAGCTGTGATTACCGCGATGAATAATGAGATTACTCGAACAATCAACATGAAACCTAACAACGCCATTAAAAAGAAGTCTATACCCGTACAACCACAAAAAGATTTTTCAAAACAACCAATACTCGGCAATGTCACTGTAAGATATTTATACGAACCAGGAGAGCTCGAAGGTGGCAAAAAAAAGGGCTACTGATCCTATTTGGAGTGTAACCGCGCATAAAATATCCGGCATAACACGATCTACGGGTAGACCAGCAATCTATAGACTGGATTCAACTGCTCCTCAGCTTGGGTTTACTCGACAACAACTGCAAGTGATACCCGAGGATACTCAATTACCACCGCGTGGTCTTAACTAATATCATTATCGTCTAAAACAACTCTTCGAAGTTGATTTATTCTTCGTACTCTGGATACTGCGAGATAAACTAAATTTTACCACTCTATGTGATTATCCACAATCCAAACAATTGTATCTGATATAGTCAATCCCTGTGAAGAACGTGTCGCTGCGTATCCTAGCGTCCACGGGGATTTATTAGCGCGTAATGCATCTTCGACGACGCTGATATCAACCAGCACAATATCATTTAACACTAAATTCTGCTTTCTTGACTCTGTCAAGCCTGGAATATCAACTTCAATATTCTGTTTTCGTGTATCCGAAGGCCTATAACACAACGGCGTTGGAAGTGTTGCAAATTTTTCTTTATGCAATTCAAATAACTTCATCTGAAGTGTGTCTCTGACTATGTTTCTACTTGCTATTATCAAATCGTTTGGTCTCCACGTTTCCCAAAAATCTGTTAATGGTGTTTTTGAAATTATTTTACGCGCTATCTCACATTGGATTCTATCAGGTTGTAATCTAATTAGTTTCTTGAACTCGCGTAATTGTTCATCAAGTGCTATATGATCGGTGGTAATTTCTTCATAATAGTCTACAAAATTCTTTAGCCAATCATGTGGGGATAAACCGACAAATGGTGGTGGTTGGCCATGATCGCCGCACATGACGACTTTTGTATTCGCGTGTAATAACCAATCAAGAAATTTTTGTAATACATCTAATGACACCCTGCATATCTCATCCCAAGTTATGACTTCAGGAATAAATTTCTCGCCCATTCGTTCAGGAGTCCATTCATCGCCTTTCCATCGAAAGAAACTGTGATGAGTACAAGCATTAATTCCTCGTTGTTTCATCTCTCTGGCAAGTCTGTGGGTTGGTGTTAACACAATCATGTTTGTGAAATCCGTAGGATTTTTCCCATGAAATAACTCAATTGCGCGAGTCGTCTTTCCTGGCGCGCCACAACCGTTTAAAAAAACTGTTTTATATCTACATATTGGATCTGATATCTGCGGTGCATTAGATAGTTCTGATATCTGAATATTTTTCAAGTAATTGTTTTCAATCGTAACATCTGCTGATTCGGAATAATCAAACGGTATTTCTTTTTTAATTCTCCATGATCCCCAGCTCTCGTCGGAATTAATAAATTCAGCCACTGCTTCCCTGTGTTTCACGCTTGTATAAAACGAATCAGTGGCTACTCTAACTGCCGTGTCAGGAAATCTATTTATTATCGAAAATAAATTGATAGAAGCATAAGCTAGCATAGATGCTCTCAAATGTGTATACTGAAGATTTTCTCCGTCTGCGTAAGTAACAATTGTATCAAATTTTGTTCCATCGGACAAGAAAGCGTCTTTACGATCGACATATATACTTTTAGATGTTATATCCGTAATTATAAAATCGTATTCGACGTTATCTATAATCAACCGTGAAGAATATCTGTTATTGTCGTATTTTCCACCTTGAGTGAATTTACCGATTATTCTTCTACCGAGATCTTTTGCGTCTTTGTTTCTGATTTCAAATAGCTGTTTGGACCATTTCACGATATATTCTTTGTCAAGATCGGGGAAACTGTTTTCGTTGTTCGCTGATTATACTATCTAGACTATCGGGTTGTGGTAACCAGACCTCAGTCTGAGCTCGATAGGATATAATCGCTTCACTGACAATCAGCGATATCAGCATGCTACAATCAATCATATACCATAATAGCACTATTGGCATCCAATGTTTTTTCAGACATGTGTCTACCAATCCAAACATAACAGCACGGAAGTAACCCTGTAGCCAATTCATATGATACCACACGAGCGAATCCGGTTAAATCAAAATCAGGCAGTGGTCCATTAATAGCAACACGGGTTATCTCGTGTGTGGGATGTCCAAATTGTTTAAAATATCTAGGGCATTCTCCGTACCCGAGAAAACTCGCCGGATAACACGCGACTATATCAACTGTAATAATACTTTCACGGTCGTATTTTGTATTCCATAATATTCTATACAACTTGATTTGATGTCTGTGAGAAATTCAGCTCGCGTTGGTTTCCACGAGTTTCTCTTTCTCGCAAAATGAGCTGCAACTGACGGAATTGTAAAACAATTTGTTAGTAATTGTTCGTCGTCGAAACTCTCCGAGAAACTACTACCTAGTTTTTTCATTGCCTGTTGGAAGGCTTCAGTGCGGTATAATTCTCCATTGGGTCTTACAAACTGATCGAATCCGCCCTCGGGGTTTTCAGCGCTGTGAAGTAACCACACTGATACAGGATCGTTTTTACTCAACTGGTAAATAAAATCGAATAATTTTTTCTCAGAGAAATCTGAGGGGGATTCAACGGGTATATACTTTATTGTTCGTTCCCGCGGGAATATTGTTACCGCAGATGTCCATGCGTGTTCGTTATGATCAATAATTTTGATTGGGGCTCCTTTTGATTTATATTTCGATTCGTGTAATATCTCGCCGGTTATCGTCGCTACAGTTATTAGAAATCTTAATGATGTTTCTAATTCAGCTATATCCTGAATCGATGCTCCGTTTTTTCCTAACTGTTAATTCCCATTCATTTATTCTTTTGCGACTTAGATCAGTCAATTTGTTCCCCCGGGATGCATTTGTGAAGTGTTCTATTATTCGTTCTGCTACACAATTCAACGATGACGAAGTCATCAATGACAGTTAAATGGGTTTTAGTTTTTTAATACTCGGTTTATCATTAAACGGATATACCCCGTAAACAACTGCTGTTACAGGATAAGATCTTTCGTAGTATGGTTTGTAAATTCCAGTCAGAATTCCTGGTTTGGAATCTTGACTCACAGTGACAGTTTTTTTTATCCTTCAAGATGGGTTCAAATTTATCACGAATAATCCATTCTCCGGTGTCTGAACGAATAATGAATTTTATTCTAAAAAAATACCTTTTTCGAAGATGTGAAATTATCACTGCTGCGTTTTTATCGTTCATGGTAGCATTAACTTCACTATTGATTCGAAATGTCGACCAACAGTGAGATGCTCCATCACGCTTGAATTCATTAAAACAATCACGAATTTTAGTTATTATGGTTCTATCACGAATTTTACTCTTTGGTTTGTCAGAGACTATCGAGATTGAATTTAGCATTTTTCCAGGGTGTAATTTTCGATAATCTCTCAAACTTCTTCATGCTCTAATTAAAACAAGTATTTAAATAAAGAATTTATGTATAATGAATCATTGCAAATGAATTATGATTGGATCAACAACCCCGTGTAGCAAATCATGCAAAAAGGAGTTCTGTGGCTATCATATGCAAAGTGTTCGACGTGGAAGCCTTGGTCCGATTCCTTGTATTCGATGTGGGGTAGGGGTGCGTGGTAAATCACAGGTGTGTCTCGGTTGTGGTTGCAAACGATACAGAGAGTTGAAGCGTTATTATGATAAGAAGGTTAAAAAATCCATGAATAACTCTGACTGTACCCCTGACAAAATCATAAGAACTCCTCAAGACTACATCGAAAGATTTCCAAATGTAATCATTCGAACCAACAATGAATTAGACAAATAGTAGAGTATATAAATGAACCAACAATTCCGACCACACCCTATGATCAGCAACTATGAGGCTTCCTCTGATAGCATTATCAAAAACCGCAGATTGAAGAAGCCAGTTGGTTTTGTGACTAATCAGGGGTATTTGAGGTTTCATGCTGGAGGGAAGAATTATTACTGCCATCGTTATGTGTATGAATGTTTCCATGGATTGATCGAAGATGGTTTTGTTATCGATCACATTGATTCCAATCCTACGAACAAATCTTTATCAAATCTAGAAGCTGTTACACAAAGTGAGAATTTGAAACGAGGAAGAACTGGTACTTATAAATCAATTGGGAAAAGACCCGTAATATCATTTAACACAAAAAATAACAAGGAAATAGTATTTCAATCAAAAGCTAAGGCTGATAAGTATTTCGATATTTGTCCACCGTCTGTTCAATGCGTCGCAGAGGGAATTTATCGATCTGCAATTTCAAAAAAGACCGGACAAAAAAATTCCAATACGTTTATGCATAGACGTCAACGGACTGAAAAATATATTTTTCATATTAGAAGTATATAATTATCAGTAATATGAATTCTCAAAATATCAATGATGTAATAACCGAAATTTTAGTTTTGAAATCTCAGTGGATTTACACATCGAATAATTTAGACTGCGATCAAATTATGTCCGACTTCCAGAACATTGAATACGGCGCTAACAATAGCAAATATGTACTACCCAAACAATAAGCATTAATAAAACGAATTCAGAATTATATCCGTGATTCCCTGTTTTGCCGTGACGACGTCGGTAAGTTTGTCTCGTTATTTACTATCGTGGAAAAAATAAGAAAGGAATTAGGGAAGGAATATGAAGTTAAAAGAACAATTAATTCAAAAATCAGAAATATAAGATTGTTCATTGAACAAAATGAAATGCCCCTTTCGGATAATTTTTAGTAAAATTCTTATTACAATCCATGGACGGTATCATAAGTGTTTTACTAGGAAGTTGTAAACTTTCGTAGTAAAATATTTTTTTTAGTCGTTTTTGACTGATTTTGGTTAATTTTTGACTGATTTTTGACCGTTTTTGACTGATTTTGGCTATTGCTCGACTGGTTTTAAGCGGTTTCAGTAGGGTGAAATGGTCGGTTTTGCATGGGATTTCCCGTAGACGATTTCACTTAAGAATGATTTTGAGTAAGAAATCATTAAAAAAAATCACAAAAACTGACTAAAATCGGTCAAAAACGACTAAAAAACTACAAAAATGACAAAAAAATGACTGTTGTTTTCGGTAGGGTCAAATGGTCGATTTTGCATGGGATTTCTTGTAGACTTTTTCACTTAAGTGAAAAATCACTGCATGTACATTGAAATCTCTGGAAAATCTTTGATTTTCATACATGAAAATCTCTTCGAGATTCAAATTGGAAAATTGTTTACAATTGGAAAATTGTTTACAATTTCAAATAATGGTTAATGAAGCATTAACGACCCGATTGGCTCATGAGAGACTGGTCACGATCAAAAAGTATATACCAATCCGCGACTCTGTTAGGAATAAACTGCAAGCTAGACAGAATTTACAAACGGATTTTTCTGCGGGGTCTGAAGAGTTGTTTAAACCAATAACCACAGCAACGAAGGGGTTAGAGCGTGCTATATGGGGGGATGTTCCCGAGACAGGGGGAAAACCTCTTATTGATGAACTTGAAAAAATAGCAGCGGAAACTGAACAAACAAAACAAGCTGAACAAAAACTTCACGGTGATATTGATGTTAGTGAACCACCTGAATAAAAAAGAACGGTAGATGATTTACGCGTGAGATTTAACGAGGAAGGGTGAGCAGCAATTGATAAGACTGATCGAGCAGAAATTCCTGCGCTTGTTGTTACGACTTATGAAAACAGAAAAAAAATGTTGAAACCAGAACATCATAAATATGTTAGAAATATAACTCATTGGGCTGATATATTCTACAAAATCAAAACTAACAAAAGTCAAATTGACACAACAAATACATGATTCAGAGGATATATCAATGCGGTGGGTACAGTGTATACAAAATATGAAGAACTAAAACAACAAAAACCGCAAAAAATGAAAGGTAGAAGACAACAGCGTTCAAAGAAAATATCTTTCTCACCTAAAAAACAAGAAGAACCTTCGCTTGGACCATTGTATATACCATCTGATCGAGATGATGATGATGATCGAGATGATACTCTTGATTACTTACAAAGTACGGATTTACAAAAACTGGATGCAGCAACTGGTTATAGTAGCGGGAAGGGATTTTCTAAATCTGAATCTGAATCTGAAAATCAAAGATTTTCCAGAGATTCCAATCAAAGATTTTCCAGAGAGTCAAATCAAAGATTTTCCAGAGATTCCAGTGGAATTTCAATTCAATGTCCTGGTAATATTCTCAGCGATATATCACGATTAGAAGTTCTCATCGGAGGGAAACGAGCTGGAAATAACTCACCGGAAGTAATTAATGAAGCAGCTGATATCTGCAGGCGGTTATTTCAAGGTGGAATCATGGATATTGGTCTATATCGAGATTTCATTGGCGAGTTAGTGGAAAATCCTACGGATTATTACAGCAGCTGAAAATCCAAAGGATTTGTTATTAGATAAATAACAATTGAATAAGATGATCATACACTACAACCATGACAAACCAGCCAGCGTCTATGTAGTTAATTCACGGTTTCCAGTTTATAGAACGTTCTATGGTGATGGTTTCGGTAAGACAATTGCGGCGTTATTTGCAAGAATGGCTCCAAAAGTGGCGCCGATAGTAAAACAATTATCGATGAAAGCCATTGATGTTATTCGTGATAAGGGTATTAGCGCTGTTTAAGATCTTGCCGGGAAAGCGTTTTCAGCCGCGAAGGATAAAATAACAGCGCAGGTGAAATCACGAAGTGATTTTCGGCGAAAGAAACCGACAATGACGAAGTCATTGTTGGGACCACTACCATCTACAGCGGATATGCCTGCGAGTGTTAGTAAAATTATAAATAACGCAGTAGATCAAAAACTAGCGTCGCTGGTGACTCCGTCATACACTAACGACCAAAGCAACATCGCAAATATGATAGCGGGAAGTGGCTTAAAAAAACCACGACGATGAAAATCCTACCAATTGGAAATTGCTAGCAATTTCGCGATTTAGATCAATACATATATAATAAAATGTTCAAACGGTCACCTGATCCAGCGTTTGATATGGACGCCCCAGTTCGCAAGGATGATTCTGTACGCGATTATCAATGCTATGCCTATCATGCAATAGACTCAAATAGTCGATCAAGAATTGAACTTCAAGTTCATGATACCAGTAAATACTTTTTGCCTTGTGAAGCGTTTATCGAAGTAGAAGGAGAACTTGTAACAGCTGCTGATACTACTGCTGTACCAGCACCGTATCCAGTTGATACTCAAGTTGGCTTTGTCAATAATGGTATCATGGCGTTATTCGAGAGTGCAAAATATCTCATCGATGGAAAAGAGATTGAGTCGATAGATCGCGATGTTGATGTGGCTACAACAATAATCGGGTTAGCGAGATATTCTGATGATTATAAAAGATCAGCAGGACCTTCTATGATGTTTGCAAAAGATAATAAAAGTACTGCTGGAAAAAATCAATTTGTTGAAAGACGACCACAGAATAATGCTGGTAATGCTAATGCTGATGTCGAGAATATGATTATAAATGCTCATCCTAATTTCAATCTAGGAGCTGCAACACGCATGTCAATGTTGGATGGGACACGTAGATCATTTTCATGCACGAGTCCACTACATCATATATTTGGATTCTGTAGAAATGTTCGAAAAGTTATCTATGGAGCAAAGCATACAGTAGCACTCGTGCAAAAGGGTGATGATAATGATGCAATTTGGAGGATTCCAGCAGATGCTGCACATCCAGATGCTGATCCCGGTAAAGTCAATTTAACAAAACTATCACTGTGGATGCCAGTGTTGACTCCATCAATCACCGCAGAAAAACGATTACTATCATTTATGGACCAAGGAGGAAAATCATTACTAAGTTGGCTAACGGTAAGTACAGATGTTAAACATCCAAATATTAATGGGTTTTTTACGTGGAACATGGCATCAAAACAAGGTGTTGCTGCTCCACGTCATATATTTATTGCGTTACAGGATAACACACGAGTTGACAATCAACTCTCCAGCCATATGATATTTGATCAATTAGGTGTTAGAGATGTCTCGCTGAGAATAAACGGCCAGCAGGAACCATCTGAAGATGTACAACTTGATTACGGTCAAAATCATATTGCTCGCGAGTATCATCGGTTGTTGTCATATATGGCACGTGATCAAAATGTCGATACTGGTCTGCAAATATCACAATTTGATTTTGAGAATGTATATCCGATCTATTATTTTTCGTTGAAAACTCTTGATTTAACAAGACACTCCGTCGTTGATATACATTTTAAAGCTAATGTGCTTCGTGGTGCTATTGCTAATTACAGAGCGATTGCCGTCATTCTCAGCGATAAATCAATGCTACTCTAAGGTGTTGGTGGAAGAATGAGAGTAATTGATGCACCAGTGGAAAATCTATGATTGAAAATCTTTTCGCATTTTTCCATTGAATTTATAATTAATCTGTTATTGTATAATGTCATATAGTCATATTAGTGTTGCGTTAACTCCCGGTGAACTCAAGAAATTGCAATCGGAATCGGCTAAGCGATGTGGAACCACAATAACGCTGAAACCTGCACAGATGACTGGCGGAGCGAATAAATTGTCGTTAACAACTCGTCAAGTAAAACACTTCAATGATGCTTTCAAGGATAAAAAAAAGGCGTTCAGATCACTCTCTCTGCGGTGGCTATCAAAAACGTGATAAAAACTTGCGGTATATTCCCGTTGTTAGCTGCGATTCCGTCTTTGATTGCAGCAGCGGCCCCAGCGGTGGCTAAAGCGGTAGCGCTAGGAGCCGTTGGTATCGCGGCAGGGATGGCACTACAGAAAGCAACTGGGAAGGGATATAAAAAAAGGGAAAGGGTCTAAGACTACCAGGAACCCCGTATTTATGGTACAGCGGTAGATCCGTTCACGGATCAGGCCTGAGAATCCCAGGAACATTTTACTAACTCAGAAATCTTCGATTTCCAATCCTTCGATTGTAGAGTCTTTGACACAGGAACCTATGCTTGTGGAATCTTTGACTGAGGAACCTATGGTTCTCATGTCCAATTTTGATTTACTCGATGCTGCTAAAAAAACTCGCGATTACAAACTTCAGAGGTGTCTTTATGAAAGATCAGTTATCGGCACAACCAAACAGCGTTGAAACCGGTATTATTAATATCGATAACAGCACCGGACCTGGAACTCACTGGGTTGCATACGCGATTGATCCACGTGGGATTGTTTATTTCGATTCATATGGATTAGCGCCACTGAAGGAATTTATGCGTTATATAAACCGCTTAAACACCTTTCCGAAAATCAAAGATTTTCTAAAAACGAAGACTCGGTATTCTACGCTGCCAACACAACAAATGAATGATCCACTAATATGCGGCAGCGAAGTATTAAATGTCCTTGACGCTATTTCAACAGCTGGAAAACCACCACATGTTGTCGTAAATGAATACACTAGTAATCACTGGAAATCGAATAGATTTTAGAGAGAGATGTATAAAATAACATGATTGATATTTGGGGGAGATCTTTATCAACGCTGAAGAAACGCGGTGCCGATGGCACTACAACCGGTGATATAAAGAGAATAATCGAAGATGAAATAGCTGAGATGTTGAACTTAACAAGTGTTGACCCCGGGGATCGTCAGGGTAAACTGAAAACTAGTAATGTGTCGTTGGATGATATTTTAGTTCAACAACGAACCGCAATCGAGAACACCGTTGCGCTATTTTCCGATCAGGGTAAACTCAAAACCGGGTTTACTTATTTCGACTATTACGGATAGATTAAAAACTCTCAACGATGAGTTGAAAATTTCTATGTTGGAACTAGCGACACTTAAATCTAGAATTGAACATAAAGGAAAACAGTTTTCAACAGCGTTGAAATCGGTATTATTAATCTCGATAACAGCACCGGACCCGGAACCCATTGGGTTGCATACGCGATTGATCCACGTGCAATTGTTTATTTCGATTCATATGGATTAGCGCCGCCGAAGGAATTTATGCGTTATATAAACCACTTAGAAACTCCTCGCTGGTATTTTACACTACCAACACAACAAATGAATGATCCACCAATATGCGGCAACGAAGTATTAAATGTCCTTGACGCTATTTCAACATCTGGAAAACCACCACATGTTGTCGTAAATGAATATACTAGCAGTCGCTGGTAACGACGAAGTCGTCAACGAAGTGATTTTAGAGAGAGATTATATAGAATAACATGATTGATATTTGGGGGAGATTTTTATCAGCGCTGAAGAAACCCGGGCCTGACAGAGTTGCAACCGGTGATATAAAAAAAATAATCAAAAATGAAATTGCTGGGACGTTGAACTTAGCAAGTGTTGATCCTAATGAAATAGTTTTATTTCAAGATCGTCAGTGTAAATTGAAACCAGTAATTTTTCCCTGGATGATATTTTAATTAAACAACGAGACGCAACCGAGAACACTGTTGCGCTATTTTCCGATCAGGGTAAACTAAAACCGGGCGTACTCGTTTCGACGATTACAGATAAATTAAAAACTCTCAACGATGAGTTAAAATTCATACAAATTTTGTTTAGTGATCCAGCGACAACATCACCGATTTTATCATTAATACAAATCTCTATGGACAATATTAAAACTGTCAACGATGAATTAAAATCAATTATGGCTTTCTTCGGCGAACCAGCGGTAATATCACCGAAGCTCACAGAGATAAAAAAAAATTCTATGTTGGAACTAGCAACACTTCAATCTAGAATTGAAGAATACGGAAAACAGTTTTCAGTTTTTCGTAAAAATATTATAGATAAATTTATTGTAACCACGTTGGATAAAATTGAAATTAAACTCCCTGATATTAAAAAATCCATCGATGAGACGAAAAACTTCATCGAGGCAATCAAAGATGATTTTCTGAGGATGATAACAATCATGGAAAAAACAAAAATACCTCATGAGAGAACCAACAACGTAGTATACACGATCCAACACGGATCATTTGCGTGGACTCCTACAGACAATATACTAAGTATCACTGCAACCGTCAAAGGCATTTATCGGTTAACACTAGTAACACCGACTCAATTTAATATATCATCGTCGAGTTCATTTGGGGTCAATAATACGATATCAACGATCATCGATAAGGATACAACTGAACTGTTCACGATAGCAAAAAATTTGGTTAGGGTTTCAGTAACATGGTATATGGAATTCGTAGCGGATTTGAGTAAATAACTAAACTGAAATCGTAAACTGATTTGGAAATAAAATGTCGTCATCAACGGTACCTTCGGTATCTCAATATCGCTATGATCAGGCCAGAGAGTTTCAGACTAAACTCAAAACTCTCACTGAGGAGTATCAAGTAAAAATAAAAAAAATACCGACGAAGAATCACCGCAGCTGATGTTACCGTGTATTGTGTGAGTGGTGTAATCGCCGGAGCTGGTATAATACTATCCTCGGTGACAATGATTGCTCCGATAGCTGTTCCAATTTGTATATCCGCAGCGACAACAATCGCGGAAATAATTTCGATAATAACAAAAAAAAATATAATCATGCAGCCAACGCAAACTACAAGACTACCTATTTAAATTTCATGTTGTTTCAACCGCGTACTCGCAATTGTCCTCGTTGATATCGTCGTCGCTCGATGATACATTTATATCAGAGAGTGAGTTCTCAGCGATGGTAAGTATTTATAATTCCGCGATGTCAAAATTAGAAATACAACATGAATATAATAACAATGACAACACCGCAAGAATTACTTCAACGAATAGTGGAGAACACAAACCCAGTACCAACCAGCATGATCTCAATAACATCAACCAATCCTGAATTCAGTGTGAATTTCCCTATTCCGATTCCCGTGAAGGAGATAGCGCTAGCAAAACTGCGAGTGTACCATAGTTGGCCTAATATTAGATCGGTAGCATTTGGCGGTCAACAACCGAGTAACAGCTTAGTATTTGCGAATAAGAATCACGAAGACGGAACTCCAGACTGGAACGTTGTTTCGATGCCATCTGGGTCATACCAAATTGAGCAAATCAGTGCTGAATTAGCGCGTAGAATAAAATCAATTACTGGAATATCGAAAATCTCTATAACGGTCCACGAGCCGACGCTATCATCTGCCATTGAGATACACTCACCTAGTTATGTGGTAGATATCTATCAGAGTTCTATAAGAACCGTACTAGGATGGCCTGAAATCCCACCTCGGAAAGCTCATCAAATACCTGAACCACAAAAATCTGATTATGTCACAGACAATAAATCATATCACGATTTTAACACTAGAACAATCAGCGGTTTTTATATGAAAATTTTAACAGATCCCTTTCATTATTATTATGATAGTGAAAGAAAATGGGACTTTGAACAGCGGGATGGTGGTTGGATCAAATTTTCTTCAGATCGCACCTCGAAATCTTTTAATGATCTTAAACGAGAACATAAGAATCATTTAGATAAATTACGGCAGAGTTTTCAAGAACAATCGTCTAAAACTTCAATTATCAAATACATAGAAATATTAAATCAAATTGTACACGATATAGAATTATTTCACACACGACTTATTCAAGCAGTATTAAATACCAGAGATGATTATGATGATTATAGAGTAGAATTTGCAAAAAACATATAATATACAAGTAGAAGATATTCCGACATTTAAGTTTCCTGAGTATAATGTTCAAGAACTAAAAAAATCAACCAACGATTTCCTCGATGAGTACTTTCCCCAAATACTCGCTGCATGGAAGAAATTGCAACCACAACATTTTTTTAAATACAATAATGATCCAGATGGTGGTGGTAGGTATCTCGCTCCTCAAAACGTCAATATATCCTCGGTGATTGCATTTAATTTAGTTTGTGATGTTATCGAAGGAAGCTATCAAATAAATCTTGAGCGATCAAATCAAGCTCAGCAGGGATATATTCTATATTCATTTGCACCAACCGCTCCTCCAGGATTTCTAATTATTGAGTATCCAACTAATCCAGTCTATATGCGATATCATAATAATTCGCTAACGAGAATTCATTTCAGACTCACTGACCAGTCTAATAATCTGATTGATCTACAAGGTGAGGTCCAACAAATTAGTCTGTTTGTAAAATCGTAGTCATCATAGAAGCTTCCAAGGTCTCTAAGAAAAGTAATATGAAATGATCTCATGACCGCTTTTTTTGGTTTTGAGAAACCCTTAATTTGACAATTATGGCTCTAAAATCGTTAAGGCTCCATTTGGCAAAAGGAGACTTAAAATGTTTTGCTTAAAATCCAACCCAAATAGAGATGTCTGATCCGCTCTCTACTACTAGACTTTTTTTTCGGTTTTGAGAAAGCCTTAATTTGACAAACAGAGCTCTAAAATCGTTAAGGCTCCATTTGGCAAAAGGAGACATGAAATGTTTTGCTTAAAATCCAACTCAATTTTAGAGACGTCTGATCCACCCTCTCTGCTGATACAGTGTTTAAAGACCATATGGAGTTATTTGTATACTGTTGCAAATTTCCATTTTACTAGCAATATGAAATCAATATTGACATCATGTACTTAAATATTCCACTATATTCCTGATTTATCTGCACTCTTTTTTTTCTTTTTTCTGTAACAGCTTACACATACAGTTTATTACTTTCTTTAAGATAACACACTGCTTGCTCTGTCACAGCTTACACGTACAGTTTATTCCTTTCTTCAAGATAACACCCTGCTGGTTCAGTAAAGCTTACACATACGGTTTATTCCTTTCTTCAAGATAACACCCTGCTGGTTCAGTCAAGCTTACACAGTTTATTCCTTTCTTTAAGATAACACCCTGCTGGTTCAGTCAAGCTTACACAGTTTATTGCTTTCTTTAAGATAACATACTGTTGCTCAGTAAAGCTTACACACAGTTTATTACTTTCTTTAAGACAACACCCTTGTAATGGTTACGTTGCTTCCCTTTTTGTCAGAAATCAAAGTAGTGATAGACAGATGCAAAGCTCTGAGCCCCCAGTTAGCGATGCAGAGTTAAATTAATGAATACATTACAAGTGTACGCAGATATGCTCATCCTTGCTCTGATATATCCATACACATGATGCTCTTACAAGTATACACAAAAAGGCAAATTCCTATACTAATGTTGCACACCCTAACATTATACAAAGTTTATAATTCGATTCAACATTTGCAAATTTATAATATCAAATGAATACATGAGGTTAGTACGATTTAACCCAATAACAAATTACAATATTAATTCTACACATCATATTGCTCATAACTCAAAATACACATGTATATCAAACACTACGAATAAATCAAACTGCGATAGTAATTTTACGTAATCAAATATATAGATATACTGCAATAATTGAAGTACACTTACTTTGCAGTGATATTTCAAAAAAATTGAGCAAATAATAACTACCGGTAACCTGTTTCGAAGCTCAGCTCCTGTTATTCCCAGAATAATAATCCAGCCAATACGAATGGTCTCGGAGTAGTTTTATTTGCATTCCGTCCCACAAAATAATTGTAATGCTATACTACTAACATTTTAGTTTTCAAGAGGACATATTTAAACTTAAGATTATAATGTCTGACACGCCTAACTCTCAATTCCGATTGGAGGATGGTTCCTAATGGTCAGACTTCGCCCCTCCCAACAGTCTGTCAAAGATGTTTACGATACAATTTGACGATCCCTTGTTCTAAACAAGAAATGGCCACTTACCCGTGAACAATGTTACGTAACTGACTTTGGCAAAATGTCAATTAACTGGCCGGACACCTTATACATTTTGCCAGCGAAAAAGTATAGCTTCAGGGTCTAACATATGATCTAAGTACACTGTTAACTACAATGACTTTTAAGTTTTGTACTCCAAAAATCAGCTTGAATATGTCTTAAGCATACTATTTGTAGAAGCTATTAAAATAGGGAAAATCAATTTTGCCAGACTAGACAATACAATCTTCTTAAATTGCAATGAATGAATTACCAAATATATAAAATGTAAAAACAAGTTATTGGTTCTTTTTTATACAATTTACCTCTGAAGTTCTGGAAGTGAAAATGGCCAAGTGGAGCTTGCACTTTTTTGAAAGATGCACATCTGGAGTAAGACCAAGTTGTATACTCTCTAACCCAAATAACACCCATCAAACATACACCATCATATTGGAAATTAAAGGTTCTTTGAAATATACCTTAGATATACAAGTTCTTTGTTTAAATAGCCAGTATAGTTAGTGAAGGAATTCTGGGAAATTCTTTTTCCTTAAAATTATAATCCAATGCGAAATACATGTATGAAACTTTAGAGCACCACCTATTGCCTTGCTGGTTCAATCAAGGTTCATTTCCTTTCTTTAAGATAATGCCCTACTGGTTCAGTCCAGGTTCATGCTTATGGAAAGAATGCTGTTGTTCTTCCTGTGTATGTCCATTCTCAGTCTGCTTAAATTCCGTAACCTGGGACACAGGTATGTCATTTTATATTCTGTAACCTGGGAAACAGGTATGTCATATTAAACTATGTCTGCTTTTGTTTTATCTATTACAACGGCTATCAACAATATCACAACAAGTACAAAAGGTAGCACAATTACTATTACTGCCATCACCAATAATGTCACTGATAGAGGTGCCACCACCAATAATGTCACTTATAGAGGTGCCACAACCAGAACAATCACAAATGTATCTGTATCAGTCATGCATGTATTTGTACTAATCATTAATGTATTTTTATCAGCCACAAATGAATCTATCAGTCATTCATGTGTTTATGTTAACCATTCATGTATTTTTATCAGCCACAAATATGTCTATCAGTCATACTTGTGTTTGTATAAATCATTAATGTAGTTTTATCAGTCATGCATGTATTTGTATAAATCATTCACGTATTTGTATCAGCCACAAATGTATCTTTATCAGCCAGCCATGCATGTATTTTTATCAACCATGTATGTATCAGAATCAACATTGTGTAATGGGGGTTCTGACGTAAAACAAGTTGTATGGTTAAATAACTGTAGAGATCTGTTGAAATATGAACTTTTCTCAATGTATGGACAAACAATGGTTTCATTTTCATAGCAAATGGCACACAGTGATACAAACATTTCTTTTATTTCCATTTAAAATGTTATGAATGGTGCATAAAATATTAAATGAAATGGTTGAAAAAACTGTATACATGATCATACTAAACACGAAATATAAATGTTCTACTTTAATTATCAACAGTATTATTCCAAGCTGTACATGGCATTAAAAAAATATATTAAATAAGGATAGCAACTATAAAAATGTTATTGACCATTTAAACATTAAAATTAACAAAACTAAAACAAGGTACAAATATGAAAATTTGTCATGACACTCTGTCATACAGGTAAAGCTTGCACATGCAATTAGAGTGAAGATAATATGTTTGGCAGGTGTTGCATTGCTAAAACTAAAAATGGATTTGTCCAGATATACACTCCGAATGAATGTTACTTTACAATATCCAACAAAGTACAAGTCACTTTCTGCAAAAAATACATTATTACTTTGGAATGTCCTGCCTATAAATTTCACACAGATTTGGTTCATGTACATGTTTGTTGTGGTTTGCATCAACAGGCAGTTGTCAATGTTGAATTCTAAATAGTTTCCTTCATATTTTTCAGGGAGTTTTCATTGCAGTACTGGTTATGGTCGGCTATGAAAGGGTTCTCATTCACCTGTACTCTCAGGTAGGTTGAAGGTTGTGTTCTTTTTTGTTTGTTTGATCCAAATTGCCTTATTCAACCACAGTTGTATCTATATCCATATACATTCTGTGCATGTTATTCATCCAGCAGTATATAGTGAAAATGTTCACAGTGAGTGTCGCAGGATGTTTTCTTCCATTGGAGTGTTTCTGTATCAGTTTGTGATATTTAGTATGGAGTAGTAAATACAGAATGGTTCTTTTATGCTGAACTACTTGTAGTAAGGGAATCTTCATATGAGACTGTCTCTGTCTGTTGTTACAAGTTTATGCTCTTAAAATAATTAACAGAAAGGAGTGAATGACAAAAAGCTTTGTAAAATTTAACAAATAATTTATTTCTGTAGAACACAGATTGAAAAAGAGAAAATCAGAAAAAGGAACGTACGATATTGCAAATTAAATCCCAAAATAAACCAAGAATTTTATGTCTTGAATATGATTCAGTTAAAGTACAGAAACAAATCCCAAAACTGAAGTTGATGACAAATAAATGGTAGCTATTGAAGTGTTGATTTGTCAACAGTCTTTTGCTGAATCACAGAAATATAATTCCAGGATTGAATTCAGTATAAATTCAAATGACTGTCATAACTAAGAATTTTATCAAAGCACTTTTTTTATTTCCAGAGAAAGTAATCACTTGAATTCAATAAATTGAACAAAAAAAAAGATTCCAGCCTGAAATTTACAAAAATACTGGTCACAACATATATTACAACTGGAAAGTGCTAGATGTTAAAGCACGAATGACCAAGTCCTCACAATCTCAGGTCACAATTAGCATTTTCTAAAGAAAAACATTACCAAATGGAAATAGCCATCTAGAAATATCCTGATGTTTACAAAATGTTAACCTGGGTTAAGTATAATTCACTTAGGAAACTCCAAGGCTATGACCCAAATAAACATTATTATTCTTCTATTAATGATATCTAACCATTCACAGAGAGAATAATTTAAATATGTATTAGTTGTTTACATAAAATACAATTTTAAAAAAGTCAATCAGGTGAAGCAGAAAAGAATTCAATTTTGGACCATGTCAAGTCCAGCATACAATGTTACTTTACAATAGCATATAAGGAAATAAATAAAAATAACAAATAATTAAATATACATAAAAACTGACTGGCCTTCGATACACCCATTCACCTGCCATGTGAAGCGTCTTAGCGTAATTGCACAAACTCCACTTTTTGTAGACAAACAACATTTTGTAAGCAGTTAAGTGACTCTATGGCAAAGAAGTGTTTACACATAGTTTAGTGTCAAATTGCAGTAGAAAATTTATTTTACTAACATTTAATAGTCAGAATACACCACAGAGACGTTTCACATACATTTCAGTATCGGAATGCATCACAGAGCAGTTTTGTATATATTTAAGTATAAGAATGCACTACACAGAAGTTTTACTTACATTTAAGTATCAGAATGCACTACACAGAAGTTTTACTTACATTTCAGTATCAGAATGCACTACACAGAAGTTTTACTTATATTTAAGTATCAGAATGCACTACACAGAAGTTTTACTTACATTTAAGTATCAGAATGCACTACACAGAAGTTTTACATACATTTCAGTATCAGAATGCACTACACAAATGTTTTACATTTCAGTATCAAGCATGTTGGATTCTTCACAGCGATTCTAGTTCTGTATATTCTCACCAAGGGCTACTGGACAATGCTGGCTGATGTATCCTAGTCAGATGTAAGTAAAATGGTCATTGATTTTTTTATATTAGCTTTACCTGTCCAGAGGCAGGCAGTCAGATGACCTTGTGAATATCACACACACACACACACACACACACACACACACACACACACTTTGCATCTTGTTAAATGATTTAATTAATTAATGTGTAATTAATTAAACATATTCAGTAACAGCTTCAAATGTGAATGATACACATATACATGGTAAAATACTTTAATAAAAATAGTTTTGTTAAAAGCTGGTTATTTTACCTTTGAAGCTTTGCCGTAATAAAATCTCACTTTTCTTCTTTCATAGTAGGACATAAGTTGTTTAAAATATTTTTCTCCTGGAATACATTTTCCAAATACATTAGCATTAGGGATAGAAGTCCTACTACCTTACAAATCCAGTCCTCCCAAAAGAAGAAAATTCATCTTCCTATCTATATACGAAGGGCAACAATTCTTTTCCATTATCTGCCCTTTAGCACCGCCAGTTTTAAGCTTGAAAACATGGGAATTAGCACTAATTTCATCCCATCCATTGAGAATTTTGCAAACTTTGGATATATTAAAAATTATTCTACAACTAATTACAACTGAAAATTATTTTTTCACTCAACATAATTCTCAGTCTTTTGCCAGCCTTTTAGGTGACACTATGACCTCCTTCCCCCTAAAAGAAAAGGACAACCTCAAATAACAGTTTACTTTACCTGTGACTGAAGCTACATCTGGAGAACTAGAAATTATCTTTGTCTATGCCATTCCTGGAGTAGCTTGCCCATCTTTGGTCCTCACCAGGCGCTCAGCTCTCACCTGTGGCTCCAAGCAGCTGTAGCATGCCCAGTGGCCACACCACGGGCAACGTCTTTAACTGGCCGGATAAACCAGGTGGAGGGTAGCCGACGGGCCTCAAACCCTCGGTGACTTAGAAGCTTGCCTATCCTTGCATGTAAAGTCAGATTCGGCAGAATGGGCGGAAGAGATCAACTGAGTGATGGAGCGTAGGGTATGACAAGGCACGGAAGACGTCATAGCCATCCAATGCAGCCGAAGTTGTCCCCAGCCGTGACGAATCATCGTACTACTGAGTTCTAACTACAATGGCCGAGAGAGTGAGGCTGTCTCTCTGCAAAGGTTGTTTCACGTTAATCTCCTTCACGCACAGGTTGTGTTGTGCACCTATCATTCATCCTCATCATCACATTCATCGTTTTTAACCTACACCTACCAAAGTCCTACGCCGATGGGCGACTGACGACGCAACAGGTGGAGATGACCACTGGGAGTTGTAGTCAGAGACCTGCACGTAGGCGGCCCTTGGACAAGTGGTCGTTTTGCTCTGTACCCAAGGCAGCAGAACAGTTCGGCAGCATCCAGGGGTGACTGAGCAGACCTTTTTATGACGGTGCTGCTCACCCTGAATAGGGAGAGGCCTAGAAAAGGTGGCCTTAAAAAAGCTTGCCTTGTAAAAATCTGGTCAACATACCGCGGCTGGCAAGATCATCCATATCTGCGGTCGAAATAATCGAAGAAAAAAACTTATTATTGGAGCATGGAACATCCGTACTTTCATGGACAAAGAAAACGTAGCAAGACCCCACAGGAGAACAGCTCTAGTTTCCAAGGAGCTATCACGCTACAATATTTACATTGCAGCCTTGAGTGAAACCAGGTTCGCAGAAGAGGGTTCTCTTACTGAGCTAGCCAGCGGCTACACATTCTTCTGGAAAGGAAAAGCCCAAAATGAGGACAGGATCCATGGAGTCGGCCTGGCTATCAAATTAAGTCTTCTGAAGCAGCTTCCGGAAATGCCTGTTGATATCAATGAGAGGCTAATGAAATTGCGAATACCTATAAGCCACAAACGGCATGCAACAATCATCAGTGCATACGCCCCTACGCTATCGAGTCAAGCAGAAACCATTGAGCAGTTCTATACGGACCTCAGCTTTGTACTTAGCTCGATCAGTTCCATCTGACAACAAGATCATACTACTGGGGGACTTCAATGCCCGTGTTGACTGCGATTATGGTCGATGGAGAGGTGTGCTTGGCAAGCACGGCCTGCTCATACCCAACAAATGCAAAGAATTTAACCTCCTAATCACAAACTCAATGTTCAGAATGGCGATCAAACACAAGAACACCTGGATGCACCCCAGATCTCGCCAATGGCACTTAATTGACTATGTAATAGTACGCCAGCGTGATGCCAAGGATGTCCAAATCACCAAGGCCATGCGAGGATCAGAATGCTGGACAGGCCACAGACTTGTCAAAACTACCCTATAGCTGTACATTGCCTCTCAACACCTTAAACGTCCTAAACTTGTGCGAACAGCTTTCAACATTGTCAAACTGCAGCAGCCTTCCACCCAACTAAATTTCCAGAAAAGACTAGATGACAAGTTGTCAAAAAACGGACCGTTATGTGGAAACGCCTCTGAAAAATGGAACAAGCTCAGGGACATAATAAGAGAAACAGCTATGGCAACCATGGGTTCAAAGAAGAGAATCCATCAAGACTGGTTCGACGAGAACAACGCCGCCATTGAAGGTCTGCTTGCCAGAAAAAAACAAAGCTTTTATGGACTGGCAGAATGAAACAAACTCCATTCCCCAAAAAGACCGCTTCAAATCCTATCAAGCTTAGGCTTAGAGAGAAATCCGAAAGATGCATGGCCACTGGTGGGAAAAGAAAGCTGATGAAGTGCAAAGCCATGCCGACACTAACAACTTCAAAGAGAACTACAACGCCATCAAATCAATCTTCAGCCACGCAAAGTCCAGCTCTACGCCCTTGCTCGCTGCAGATGGCAGTACATTAATAAAAGACAAGAATGGCATTAAGGAAAGATGGAATGAGCACTTTAATCAGCTCCTAAACCTGCCCTCATCGGTCAGCCAATCTGTTCTTGACCAAATACCCCAACAGCCAATGCACAACCAACTGGATATTCCGCCAAAGATGGAGGAATTGCGAAGGGGGCCATTAAACAAACAAACTGTGGCAAGGCACATGGAAAGGATTGTATCCCAGGTGTACAAGACACTCAATAAGCAGTCTCTGGAGGCATTCTACGAAGTGCTAATCAGCATCTGGACGGAAGAAGATATGCCAGACGACCTCCGTGATGCATCGATTGTGACCCTCTATAAAAATAAAGGCACACGTATGGACTGCAGAAACTACTGAGGCATCTCCCTGCTTTCCGTTACTGGCAAAATACTTGCTCGCATCTTGCTCAACAGGCTTATTGCAGCAGTGTCAGAAAATAACCTCCACTAGTCTCAGTGTGGTTTTCGCCCAGACCGCAGCACCATTGACATGATCTTCACAGTGAGACAAGTCCAAGAGAAGTGCCTTGAGCAGAACATGAATCTATATGCTGTCTTCGTGGATCTGATAAAAGCTTTTGATACGGTCAACAGAGACGCACTGTGGGTAGTACTCAAGAAACATGGTTGTCCTCAAAAGTTTACCAACCTCATCCGGGTCCTCTACGTTGACATGAATGGAGAGATTCTCTCAGACGGTGAACCCTCCGAGAAATTCCCCATATCTAATTGTGTCAAACAGGGTTGTGTACTCGCTGCGGTACTCTTCAACCTCTTCTTCACACAGGTACTGTTCCATGCCATCCGGGACATTGACATTGGCATCTACATTGGATATCGCCTGGATGGATCAGTGTTTGATCTCCGTCGCCTAGCTGCAAAACCAAAACACTAGAATACCCCACCTGCAACCGCATGTGTGTATTGGAATTCGGACGCAGGAGTCACATGCGCGTCCACCGTTGAATGAAAGTGAACAACCTGTCTTCCTCGACTCAAGGGACTACTAAGAAGATGCCATTCTTGGAGATACAAAAGCATTGCTTGGTATGGCAAGTGATGATCGGGGTGATTAGTTCTGGTTGATTTTTCCCAGTCCTTTTATCATTTTTGTTTCAGTTGAAAGTTTTGACACTTTAGGGGAGTATCCAATTCTAGCTAGTTCAGTGGCTTAAGTCCACCTGTGTGGCTGACCTCCAGACCTGTAAGTCAGGTAGCATGGGGTTTATACTAAACTTAAAGTCATGCTGCCATATCATCCAGCTGTCTGCTTAGTGATAAATTTATCTGCATGGCTAACAATTCCAATACTCCAGTAACCAAGAATAGATTGCCATCAGCAGGCAATCAGACAGTCATTATCAGACCTCCGTTCTGTAATGACACATCACTAGACACATACAAAAAATGATCTGAACATGCTTTTATGTTTTATCTGTAGTGAACTGAACCAGTTTGTGTAGTTTAAAAGAATCTCTTTCTTCCAGTTAAATAGTAAACACTAAGAAAGAGGACATAACCACACAATTCCTCTCATCATTGCTAAAGTTGGTAATGCTCGTAGCTTACTCTGACATATAGTTAGAACAGAGTTTGGCTAGTATCCAAGATCTTGTTGAGACAGTTGGCATGCCTTGGCCTTTAGGAGTTCTTACCTACAGGATTTAGTACCACATTGACACAATCTGGATCTGGTAAGCCCAATCTCATTGCACAAGCAGCTATCAGACCCAGTTGACATCTGCAGAACCACTGTATTCGCACCATATGCAGCTTTCACTGGATTTATGTGAATTTATATAGTAAGAAGATTTCATTATTCTTCCTAGATCTAAACTTTGGCACTTCTGGTTTTCCAGTGGTTAGAGCATCTGCTGCAGAAGCAGGAGGTCTTGGGTTTGATCCCCGGCTGAGTCGTACCAAAGACGTACAAAAATGGTACTAACAGCTGCCTCGCTTGACACTCAGCAGTAAGAGGTTAGTGTTAGGACTGGTCGGTCTGGTGTCAGGATAATGTGACTTGGTGGGACATCATGCTACATGTCTGCGGCATGATGCCCCCGTGCTAGACATCACTATAAACTGCCTTACTGCAGACATCGTAGCAATATGACTGAAAAATGGTTAAAGCTACGTCAAAAATACTAATCAAACAAACAAACAAACCAAACCTATTCTGATGTTAATTTGATCATGGAACATATTCAATGGATTAAACAAATTTTTCACATTACTTTATTACTCTCCCATCATTCCAGCAGCGCAAACATCTCATTTTCAATGTTCCACGCTCAGTTTAAAACTATCAACAACTGGTAAGGGTAAGGGGAAGTAATGGACAAGAATTATTGCCCATTAGGGAATATACTATAGACGGGAAAGATCTTTTATGACGGTTGGATTTTAATTGTATTCAACATCAGTGTTTATGTGAACAGGTAAATGTTCTTGAATAGATATAATTTAAATGAAAAATATGCAACGTATTTATGAAATATTCCTGTAGAAAATGTGTTTCAAAGAATTGTAATATAAACATCAATTTCAGCTGCAATACATAGTACATTTGATCAGAAATTTCACATTTTAGTTGTGTCATTACTGTTACAATTCAGTTGTGTCATTACTGTTACATTCAGTTGTGTCATTACTGTTACATTTCAGTTGTGTCATTACTGTTACATTTCAGTTGTGACCATTACTGTTACATTTCAGTTGTGTCATTACTTTTACATTCAGTTGTATCATTACTGTTACATTCAGTTGTGTCATTACTTTTACATTCAGTTGTATCATTACTGTTAACATTTTAGTTGCATCATTACTGTTACATTTCAATTGTGACCATTACTGTTACATTTCTGTTGTGACCATTACTGTTACATTTCAGGTGTGACCATTACTGTTACATTTCAGTTCTATTATTACTGATACATTTCAGTTGTACCATTTTTGTTACATTTCAGTTGTGATGATATTTGTTATATCCCAGTTGTGCCTGTGGAAACATTTTGCAGCCCGTGCTAGTTTGCTAGTTACTGTGCCAGTGGCGATGTACATCTATATTTATTATATTCACCTGAGTCTGCTTACTAAAGCTGGTCCACATGACAGTATCATGACCTCTTCATTCCACGCCAGTAACTGCGTCGTCAGTTAATATATGCCTAACGTTCTCTTGTAAATGGGGTGTGCACAGAACGCGTGTTGCTTCTGGCAGAATTGCCGTAATGCCTTTAACTAGAGCCTTCTCATCATCACTTCCAATTACAAGGCTCTTAAGATTCGAATCAATAAGTTTTACTTTCAGATGATGGAAAAAATGACTGTAAGTTTCGAAATCGCTATTGTCGTGAATGAAGAGCTGTCCAAGAAAGATTGGTGGTTCGCCTGTTCTGACTCGTTTTACGGCAAGCTGCTTGTAACATGTTACCGTCACATGCATTTTACACAGCATTAAAGTTTTGTCAATGCCAAGGACAGTCTGCCCAGAGCAACAAAGATTTTTGATGTCCGTTATTTGTTCGTCTGTGTACAAAATGACACAAGGAGGTTTAGCGTTGGTCCGGATAACTGACCTTACAAAAGGGTTATTTTCCGTTACCAAATTTTCTAAACATCGGATTTGGTCAGCAATATTGTTGAAGAGTCCTAAAGTTTTTCTGTCCTTTGAGTTTTCATATTTTTGTTTGTCATAAATTTGTTGGAGTCCTGACGGTTGGGACAGTTCATCATATTTTGAAGTAAGTTTATTTAATATTTGATGCGGTTTCATCTTTCCAGTCATTTCTGTAATCTCGTCAAAAACAATGTCAGGAGTCCGCATATACTCTGTCGTCTGTCGCGAGTTTCCATGCGGCGTTAATCCAGGAAATTTCCTTACATATTCAACCAGTGACAAATTAATTGTCAGATCCCCCTTCCCCAAGCCACGTGACCCTCTTTTTGTACATATGGTCTTTTTTTAACTGAGTGTAGTACCTGTGGATCACAACAACTTGATCTTTGCCAGGTTGTGGATCAAAAGGTAGATACTCTGTTTTCCCTTGGACTTGTCTTTTTAAAAAATATATTCCATTTTTTTTAAACATCATGGTCAGATTACCCTTGTCAGACAACAAATAGTAGGATTTAGGGGATGCACCAGCAGATGTATCCCATACACCACAGTCGTCTGAAAAAGAACTTTTGCCATTATTTGATCTTTTTACGAGGTTTCTCGTATTATTCACAATTAAATATACATTTTCTTTCAAGCCACATGGAATGCATTCTACACTAGAATTCGATTTTAACAACAATTCTACAACTTTTCCCGTGTCCAGAAACTGACACTGGTTTAATTTGCCTTTAGCTGGATGTATTTGTATGTGTCATTTCCGTCTTTTACTTCGTTGTGTATCTCAGTTACGTCGTCGATTATATCTGTATGTGACTCGTTACTAAAATGTTTTGCCGTCATGTCAGAATTAACAGAATTAACATCTACTGAGTCATCTAATGAGTCATCGACATTTATAATGACCATATGTTCCTTGTTTTCATATACAAGAGGCACAAAGTGATTGGGTATAAACCCGTTTGTTCCTTCTGGGACTGACATTCGAGTCCACATTATGCATGCTGCGGGAGATGCGGATCTGTTCACCGACCTTCCAACAACCTTACGATTAAAAGGTTGTGATGCAAACTCGGCTTGTAACTGTGGCGGATAATAAGAACAAATGGGTTTGGAGATGCTGGCACTTAGTGCATAAATGTGCGCCATTTCAGAATAGGAACCAGCCACAATAGCGTCTTCCATAAGCTTTGAATTATACCAGTTTTTTAGTTAAAGGAACTGAACAATTAATTTTTTTCGCCAATACTTGCTTTTAATGAAGCAAAAAAGAGTTACCATCAAACGATACCATCTGATCTGAGTTAATTTTCTTGTTTCTATTTTTTTAAATATTTGTTTCCGATCTTTAGTTTGCGCTCTTTTGTCGGCAAATTAGTGCGCTCTTATGTCGGCGCTCTTTTGTCGTGCGCTCTTTTGACGGGGTGCCCATACGACAAGAGACTGCTCATTAAATCTGTAATCGTTTTCAATCAGTTTTCTTATTTCCCTTTTGATCATGAAAATAAAGCATGAAATTATTAAAATATGATTGATTAATCATATTAAACCCGTACATTCTTCATTGTAGTTATTTCTCCTGTATGTGACCGCTAAACATCATTATTCACATGATCATTTATGATATAATCATTATGACTTATTTTATATTTTATAATAAGATGAAATGAATAACATTTTTATACTTAATTAAGTGCTTCCACGAAATTTAAAAAGAACAATAACATGTATTTTTTAAAATGTTTTGTAACGTAGAATGGTAACGTATGTGTTGTAGTGTAAAACACGGATATATTTTAAAATTAAAACAATTTAAATGTACACTTTTGTGTGCAATTAAAATGGAATAAACTTATACACAGTCTCACATATAGAAAACAATATTTTTAGCCGATGAAAGCAATGAGTCCGCTCACGTGTACTGTTTAGCTAACGTGTGTATTTCACTAACGTAAAGCAAATGCATTGTTATTTTCATTGTTAATTAATTCCATTTTGACATCAGACATTTTGAATATTCAACCCATAAATAATCTGATATAGAACACGGCGTCATTTAATAGATCATGAATGCCTTAACGCCTTTGTTTCAGACAAAACTGCATTGCTTACAAGGAGTTTTCCTCTAACAAGATTCCGTCTTTTTGGGATCAGATATCAAATTGCACACCTCTGCATCGGCTCTTTTACTTGGACTTAATTCCTTTGGTTCAGGCAAAAGTCAGAGTATTTTACTTAGACGCTCAAATTTGGCTTTTTTTTTACTTTATCTTATGTCTGTAGTAAACGTCAAATTTCAGAATACCTATATATATATCTATATATATATATATATATATATATATATATATATATATATATATATATATATATATATATATATATATATATATATATATATATATATATATATATATATATATATATATATACGTGCGTGCGTGTATGTTGATACCGGCTGATGTATTTTGCTTTGTTTCACTTTATCCCTTTCAGGCCATTAGTTTCTTTCTCATTTGAGAGAGAGAGCAGCAGAGGGGGTGAATCGGACAACCTTTTTTGACTTTTTTTGATTATACCCTTAAAACGGCAAAAGAGCCTTCTTGCGAAATCTCATTTTTCAACCAGAAAAAAATTAAGTCTCCATTTGACAAATAGACCCTTAGTGATTTTTGTCTGAAAACATGAGATTTCGCAGGTGATACTTTATTCGCGTTTTCGTTGATTAATCATAAATGTCGCAATGATGTTTTGACTTTCCCCCTCTGCTGCTAATGGTTTACGGTGAAAATCGTCCGATTTACCCTCTCTGCTGCTAATGATTTCAACCGAATATTTGATCCAGTCCTTAGGATGAAAATCCCTAAGATTTCACAAACAGACTAATTTGTAAAACCTCCTCTTGTAAATCAATAAGATTATTGGACTGGTCAGTGAGTTTGAAATTAATTCTGGTTAATGAATCATTATGACACCGCATATAGACTGGATTCACCGGGGACTCAATTATTAAAAATCCTGGAGGGGCTGTTGGTGCAAACGAATAAAGAATATATCCTTGCTGAGCCTGGTTTGATCGTTCGAGATTAATTTGATAGCTTCCTTCGATAACATCGCATACTAAATTGAGCGCAATCACTGAGGATATATTCACGTTGAACGGAGCGATATGTCTGCCGCCACCATCTGGGTCATTATTATGTTTGAGGGTTTTTATTTCCGATGATGCTGTTTTTCTCCATGTATCATGAATTATTTTAAAACCAACATCGATGGCATCACTGAGAAGTTGTTTTAGTTCTGGTACGTTATATTCTGGTAGTTTGAATGTCGGAATATCTTTGACGGGGATTTTATATTTATCAGCAAATAAATCTCTTGTTTTAGGACTACTGTCACCTAATACCTCTTGAATAATTTGTAAATGAAATGTTTCCATATCGTCGATAATTTTATTGCATGTTTCTACGACGCTGATAAATTCATCTCGGGTGAGAGAGCCGGATTTAAGAGATATTAACAACAGTGAAAAATCATTATTCATTGCTTTGAAATTTTTGGCAACATTGAAGTTAGGTCTATGAAATTCGTCTCCACTTGGATGTATTATACCGATTGCGAAAAATTTCGGTTTGTCATAGTCGCTATAGGTTTTTACTGGATTATCAGATTTTATCCTGTCGGTGATATAATCAGTTTTTTTGTGGTTCAGGTGGTAAATTAACGGGTTCTCGTTGAGATGGTAATTCAGGCCATCCTAGTATGGTTCTAATAGAACTCTGATAGATATCTACGACGTATCCTTCTGTGCTTATTTCAATGGCAGATGATAGCGTGGGTTCATGAACTGTTATAGCTATTTTTGATTCTTTTCCAGTAATCGATTTTATTCTACGCGCGAATTCATTATTGATTTGTTCGATTTGGTATGACCCTGTTGGTATGGAAACAACGTTCCAGTCTGGGGTACCGTCGTGTTTATTATTATTTGCAAATACCAGTGAATTATTCGGTTGTTGACCACCAAATGATTTTGATCTGATATTAGGCCAACTATGGTATACTCGTAATTTTGCTAGCGCTATCTCCTTCACTGGGACCGGAGAGGGGAAATTCACACTGAATTCTGGATTCGTTGATGTTATTGAGATCATGCTTGTTTGTACTGAGTTCGTGTTCTCCACTATTTGTTGAAGTAATTCCATCGGTGTTGTCATTGTTATTATACTCATGATGTATTTCTAATTTTGATATCGCGGAATCATAAATACTGACCATCGCTGAGAACTCACTATCTGATATAATTGTATCATCGAGTGACGACGATATCAATGAGGATAATTGCGAGTATGCGGTTGATACAACATGAAATTCAATCACATAGTCTTGCAGTTTACTCTGGCTGCATGATGATATTTTTTTTGTGATCCCGGTTGATATACCCGCGATTGAAGCTACCGCAGAAATGCAAATTGGAACTACGACCGGGGCAATCATTGTAACCGATGCAAGTATTATTCCGGCGCCAGCGAGAACGCCTGACACCGAGTACATAGCAACATCAATTGCGGTGATTCTTCGTCGGTATTTTTTTATTTTCATTGCATACTCCTCAGACAGGGTTTTGAGTCTAGTTTGAAATTCTCTGACCTGATCATAACGATTTTGCGATGATGAAATCATTTTTATTTTAAATACGCTAGCGTTTTCAATTGAAACCGTTAGTGAAATTGCTTTGCAATTTTCAACTTAAATCCTCTACGAATTCCACATACCACGTTGTTGAAACCCTAACCAAATTTTTATCAGTAGATGTTATCGTGAACTTTTCAGTTGTATTCTTGTCGATGATCGTTGAAATCGTATTATTGACCCCGGATGAACTCGACGATTAAATATTAAATTGAGTCAATGGTGTCACTAGTGTTAATCGATAAATACCCTTGACGGTTGCAGTGATATCTAATTTGTTGTTTGTAGGTGTCCACGCAAATGATCCGTGTTGAATTGTGTATACTACGTTATTGGTTTTCTCATGAGGAATTTTCGCTTTTTCAATGATTGTTATCATCCTCGGAAAATCAGTTTTGATGGCTTCGATGAAGTTTTTCGTTTCAGTAATAAATGAATTAATTTCAGCGATAGATGGTGTAACTACAATCGGAGACCCAAAGAGCTTATGAATGACATTTCTACGAAAATTATTATAATTTTTCAAATGACCTTTAAATTCTTTATTGTATTCAGTGAATCTGTCTGTAATCGTCGAAAAAAGTACACCTGGTTTGAGTTTACCCTGATCGGAAAATAACGCAACGGTGTTCTCGATTGCGTTTCGTTGTTTAACTAAAATATCATCCAACGACACATCACTGGTTTTCAATTTACCCTGATCGGAAAATAACGCGATAGTATTCTCGATTGCGTTTTGTTGTTTAACCAAAATGTCATCCAACGACACATCACTGGTTTTCAATTTACCCTGACGATCTTGAAATACAACTATTTCATTCGGGTTAACACTTGTTAAATTTAACGTCTCAGCTATTTCATCTTTGATTATTTTTTTACATCACCGGTTGCAGTGTCATCGGGTTTGGGTTTCAGAGGTCTTCCCCAAATATCAATCATGATATTTTATACATCTCTCTCTAAAAAGCGATTACTAGTGTATTCATTTACGACAATGTGTGGTGGTTTCCCCCTTGGGTTAGAAATAGAGTTAAGGACATTTAATACTTCACTGCCGCATATTGGTGGGTCATTGATTTGTTGTGTTGGTAGCGTAGAATACCAAGTCTTCATTGAAATTTTTTTTATATAACGCATAAACTCTTTTGGCGGGGCTAATCCATATGAATCAAAATAGACAATCCCACGTGGATCAATAGCGTATGCAACCCAGTGAGTTCCAGGTCCGGTGCTGTTATCGAGATTAATAATACCTGTTTCAGTTTTGTTTGGTTGATGTGGTAATTGATCTTTCATAAAAACACCTCTGAAATTTTTAATCGCTAGTTTTTTAGCAGCATCCATTAAATCAAAATTGGACATGGGAACCATAGGTTCCTCAATTAATAAACCGTTCCTGGGATTCTCAGGCCTGATCCGTGAACGGATCTCCCGCTGTACCATGAATACGGGGTTCCTGGTAGTCTTAGACCCTTTCCCTTTTTTTTATATCCTTGTCCAGTTGCCTTCTTTAGTGCCATTCCTGCTGCAGTACCAACGGCTCCTAACGCTGCCGCTTTAGCCACCGCTGGGGCTGCTGCTGCAATCAATGCTGGTATTGCAGCTAACAACGGGAATATACCACCTGTTTTAATCATATTTTTGATAGCAGCCGCAGAAAAGGTAATCTGGACACCTTTTTTATCCTTGAAAGCATCATTGAAATGTTTTATTTTACGAGTTGTCAGCGATAATTTATTTGCACCACCAGTCATTTGATTAGGTTTCAACGTGATTGTGGTTCCACATTGCTTAGCTGATTTGGATTGCAATTTTTTGATTTGACCAGGAGTTAACGCAACACTAATAACACTATATGACATTATACATAATAGATTGATTCTAAATCGTTTACAATTTCAATGAAAAATCGAGAAAATCAATCAAAGATTTTCTACTGGGGCATCTACCACTCTCATTCTTCCTCCAACACCTTCAAGTAGCATTGATTTATCACTGAGAAAGACAGCAACCGCTCTATAATTATCAATAGCACCACGAGTCACATTAGCTCTAAAATGTATATCAACAACAGATTGTCTTGTTAAATCAAGATGTTCCAATGAAAAGTAATAGATTGGATACAGATTTTTAAAATCATATTGTGATATTTGTAGACCGGTATCGACATTTTGATCACGTGCCATAAATGCCAACAATCTATGATAAACTCTTGCAATATGATTTTCTGTGTAATTAAGTTGTATATCTTCAGATGGTTCCTGCTGGCCGTTTATTCTCAGTGAGACGTCTTTCACACCTAACTGATCAAATATCATATGGCTGAAGAGTTGATTGCCAACTCGTGTGTTATCCTGTAACGCAATAAATATATGACGTGGCGCAGCAACACCTTGTTTTGATGCTAGATTCCACGTGAATAACCCGTTGATATTTGATCGTTTAACATCTGTACTCACTGATATCCAACTCAACAACGACTTTCCTCCTTGGTCCATAAATGATAGTAATCGTTCTTCTGCGGTGATTGCTGGAGTCAACACTGGCATCCACAATGATATTTTTGTTAAAATGACTTTACCGGCATCAGCATTGGGGGCTGCATTGTCTGCTGGAATCCTCCAAATTGCGTCATTATCATCACTCTTTCGTACAAGCGATACTGTATGCTTCGCTCCATAAATAACTTTTCTAACATTTCTACAGAATCCAAATATGTGATGCAGTGGAATCGCGCATGAAAATGATTTACGAGCCCCTTGCAACATTGAAATACGTGTTGCAGCTCCTAGATTTAAATTATCATCTTTGTTTATAATCATATTCTCGACATCAGCATCACTATTATCACGTTTTTTTGGTCGTCTTATAATAAATTGATTTCCACCAGCGGTATTTGTAACATCTTTTGCAAACATCATAGAAGGTCCTGCTGATCTTGTATAATCATCGGAATATCTCGCTAGTCCTATGATTGTTGTAGCCACATCAACATCGCGATCTATGGACTCAATTTCTTTTCCATCAATGAGATATTTTGCACTCTCAAATAACGCCATAATACCATTATTGACAAAACCGACTTGAGTACCAGCTGGATACGGTGCTGGTACAGCAGTAGTCTCAGCAGCTGTTACAATTTCTCCTTCGATTTCAATAAACGCTTCACAGGGCAAAAAGTATTTACTGGTATCATGGACTTGAAGATCTATTCTAGATCGACTATTTGAGTCTATGGCATGATAGGCGTAATATTGATAATCGCGTACAGAATCATCCTTGCCAACTGGGGCGTCTATATCAAATGCTGGATCACGTGACTTTTTGAACATTTTATTCTATTTATCAGAGTCTAGATCGTGAAATCCTACGGATTTTCATCGTGAAAAACGCTAGCGTTTTCTACTTAGTTTTTTAAGGCCACTTCCCGCTATCATATTTGGGTCGGGGGTTAAAGCCATCGACGCTAATTTTTCATCTACTGCGTTATTTATTATTTTACTAACACTTGCAGGCATTTCTGCTGTAGACGGTAACGGTTTCTTTTTTCGCCTCACTAATGATGTTATTTTATTCTTCGCAGTTGAAAATGCCTTTCCGGCAAGATCTCCAACAGCACCAATACCCTTATCACGAATAACATCAATGGCTTTCATTGATAATTGTTTAGCTAACGGCATCACTTTTGGGGCCATTCTTGAAAAGAATCCTAAAATGGTATTGCCTAAACCATCTCCATAGTATGCTCTATAAACTGGCAATCGTGAGTTTACCACATAGACACTGGTTGGTTTGTCATGGTTGTAGTGTATGATCATTATTATAAAAACACTAGTGTTTTCAATTGCTAGCAATTTCTAAATACTAATGTTTAAAAATCCTATGGATTTCCATTGCTAGCATTTAATTTTCGACTTAGTCGCTGTAATAATCAGTATGATTTTCCGCTAACTCGTCAATGAAATCTCGATATGTTTTGATATCCATGATACCGCCGGCAAATAACCGTCTACAGATATCAGCTGCTTCATTAATTATTTCTGGAGAGTTATTTCCAGCTCGTTTTCCTCCGATGAGAACTTCTAATCGTGATATATCATCCAACTAGACGATTTTTCCCTGAAATCCCACTCCCGAAACTTTCATCCTTTGAGAGTTGTAAATAATCAAGAGGATCATCATCAAGTTCTTCTTGTTTTTTTTGTCTTCTTGTTTGTCTACGTGTTGGTGTTTCACGTTTTAGCTCTTGTCGTTCTTCTATTTCTCGTTGTCGCTCTTCTATTTGTTCTCTTTTATAATTACTAATTCCCCTTTGAAATTCCTTGTACCCCATCTCATCCTTATTCAAACGACCAATCCCTTTATTTATTTTATACAAATTATCGAACCAATCATTACTTGATATTCTATTATTCTTATACTCGTCCTTTAAAAAATCTTTTTTTGAATTATAGCTTTGAGCAGCAAAATCACCAAAAGCTTGATAATCCTTTGGTTTGAATAAATTAAATTTTTTTATTAATGTTTTAGCATTATCAGTAAATTTATTCAACAGAGAAACAGTCGTTTTTTTCGGATTAGTAGGTGGTTCAGGTTGTTCAGTTTTCGCTGCTAGTTTTTCAAGTACAGAAATAAGACCCTCTTCTTTTCTTTTACCGTCAGGATCATCTCCCAGTATAGCACGCTCTACCCCCTTCGTTGCTGTGGTTACTGGTTTAAACAATTCTTCAGACCCCAAAGCAAAATCAGTCTGAAGACTCTGTCGTTGTTGCAGTTTATTCCTGACAGAGTCACGAATTGGTACAAATCTCTTAATTGCATCTAATCGTTCACGAGCCAATCGGGTTGTTAATGCTTCATTGACCATTATTTGAAATCGCAAACCATTTTTCAATTGCAAAACAATTTTTCCCATCGATGATTCCATCCCTTAACGTCCAATTTTTTATTGCTGTGAAATATTTTTATTTTTATTGCTGTGAAATATTTTTATTTTTATTGCTGTGAAATATTTTTATTTTTTATTCACTGTTTTTGGTGGTTTTTCATTGATTTTTGGTGGGTTTTCATTGATTTTCATTGATTTTTTGACAGTTTTGGTGGTTTTCCTTTGAGATTTTTACAGTCAAGGAGTCGATTTTGCATGGGATTTTCCATAGGGAAAAGCTGTTAGGATTCATTTTTGATGATTTTTGACCAAAAAATCGATAATTTTAGTCAATAAATGCCAAAAAATGACAAAAACAACCAAAAATCACCAATAATTTCAGTCGGGTAAAGTAGTCAATTTTGCATGGGATTTTCCATAAGGAAAAGCTGTTAGGATTCATTTTTGACCAATTTTCATTGATTTTCATTGATTTTTGTCTGTTTTCATTGATTTTTTATTAAAAAAAACCCGTAGGGTAAAGTAGTCGATTTTCCATTTCAAAATCATAATTGCTGCAACTAACAATAAAAAATATTTTTCTCATAGAATTTTTATTGCTGTGAAATATTTTTATTTTTATTGCTGTGAAATATTTTTATTGCTGTGAAATATTTTTATTTTTTATTCAGTGAGAAATATTTTTATTTTTTAATTCAGTGAGAAATATATTCAGTGATTTTGCCTGTTTTTCACTGATTTTTTCACAGTTTTAGTGCCATTTTGTGCCATTTTGGTTGTTTTCCTTTGAGATTTTTACAGTCAAGGAGTCGATTTTGCATGGGATTTTCCATAAGGAAAAGCTGTTAGGATTCATTTTTGATGATTTTTAGCCATTTTTCATCAATTTTTGCCTGTTTTCAGTGATTTTTTGTCATTTTTCATCGATTTTTGGTAAAAAACCTCGTAGGGTCAAGTAGTCGATTTTGCATTGGATTTTCCATAGGGAAAAGTTCTTAAAAGTTTATTTTCGCAGTGTGAAATATTTTCACTGATTCAATCGAAAAATGCTAAAAAAATGAAAATCTCAAGGAGATTTTACGGTCAAGTAGACAAAATGACAAAATCTTTTGAGGGTCGGTCAATCAAAATTGAATTAACGCTTGTAGGTTTCTAATTTTAGAATTGACTTCCTTTTTCAATTCATATTCGTTACCCAATTCTTTTCGTATTCCTTCCACGATAGTATATAACGGAACAAACACACCTACTTCACTGGAAAATGCAAGAGAGTCCCGAATAGAATTCTGAATTTTTTTGATGAGTGCATATTTCTTTGGTAGCATATACCTGTTAGTGCTAACACCATATTCTATATCCTGAAAATCCGACTTGATTTGATCAGGATTTAACCCATCTGACAATCTAATATCCTGGCTTTTCAATTTTGCAATTTCAACTATAATGTTATTCATATTTTCAGAATTCATATATGATAATACATATTTCTAATTCATTTTTCAAAAATAAATGAGCCGTTAATATTTTCAAAATTCAGTCTGTATATAAATATATTTTTTAAAATTAATTCTGTATATAAATATAAATATATTTTTCAGAATTCAGTCTGTATATAAATATAAATATATTTTTAAAAAATAATTCTGTATATATAAATATATTTTTTAAAAATAATTCTGTATATATAAATATAAATGCAGACAAAAATAAATAACAGTCATTGTCAGTCATTTGGCCCCCTTGATATAGGCCACTGTGTCTTTCATAGGGTTCTTTCTTTGAGTATTTCCATTTTTTTTTCCTGAGATTTCTTCAATCTCGATTTGACCCTATGACCGTTTCTTTTGGCCGGTAATTCATTTTTGAACACCATACGGGGCTACCCAAATGTGACGGAGAGCTAATTACATCCATGGATGTTATTTATTTTAGGTCATTTATATTTATATTCACCGGGAACATATTCCCCTAAGAGTGAATCTAACTCGTCAAATAACGGGTTAGAATCACAAGAGGGTATGTTTACGTGAAAATGACCTAGAGGTTACATATATACGACATCACATCTTTGGAACTCCTTGGTTGCCTTCACATCCAAGTAAGCCCAAAGGAACCCCGAAACATACATCTCCGGAAGGGAGGCCTAACGTGGCAAACGCCATCTTAGACCGCCCAGAAGATATGCTTGGGGGGTGACGTCACAACATATACTTGATTAACTTAATTAAGGACAGTACAAATACCGTATATATCTCCACTCGAGTGTTGTGGCAGATTGTAGGTATACATATACTTAATTAAGGACAGTACAATACCGTATATATCTCCACTCGAGTGTTGTGGCAGATTGTACGTATACATATACTTAATTAACTTAATTAAGGATGGATTATAATTCAATGATGATGGAATTATGATGGGACGGCACAAGACAGCACAAACATGAAACGACGGGCGGATTTTCTACGGCCATCCGACCAATCAAAAGCAACCCATGAAATTAAACCCGGTTGCATGATTGAGAAAAGTCAACCACGCACACGTGTCAATGGCGTGGGTTATTTTTGATTGGTCGGATTGGCTTTCGAAAGCCCAGCTTTCAACCTTTCATTTGGTATATAAGGTGACTAATACAGCAGCGTCAATGCACAGGGTGTGTTATTTTATTTTCTTGAATTACTTGTTAATGGTGTTTCACAGTATTTAAATGAGACCGCATATTTGAATTAAACACTAAAAAAAAGAATATAATTGTTTGAAAACATTTTATATTTTATTTCTTTTCTTGCAAAACAATGCCCGCCGCTGCATCACAATTTAAGGGGAGATAACCCATAAAACAAGTTGACACAATGACTGACTGACTTGGGAATTTTATAGCTGCAACCGTCTACTAGAGACATATGTGCAGCTTTTATAGACACCATATCGGTGTCCATTTAGTTCCTTTAGGGAGGGAAAGAGCACTCCCTCCCCTTAGGGTTCAAGTGCTTAATTGCACCATTTTTTAGTCATTGATAGGCGTTCCCCTGAATTACCAAAAAGTAACTATCAAGGGAAATGATAGCGACACAATCAAAGGGAGAGAGTATATAAGGTGACTTAATACAGCAATCCACAGGGTGTGTTATTTGACACAATCTAAGGGAGAGAGTATATAAGGTGACTTAATACAGCAATCCACAGGGTGTGTTATTTTATTTTCTTGAATTACTTATTAATGCTGTTTCACAGTATTTAAGTGAGACCGATTATTTGACTTAAACACTAAAAAAAAAGAATATAATTGTTTGAAAACATTTTGTTTTATTTCTTTACTTGCAAAACAATACCCCGCCGCTGAATCACAATAACCCGACACAATCTAAGGGAGATAACTCCCTTGGTTATATTTAAGGGTTATCTCCCTTGGTGTTATTAGACATACGAAAATCGAATTTTTTGTTTATTTTTTTTAGAAAAAGCCGAATTTTGTACTCCTGTTGCAACAAATTGTACTGAGGCTATACAAATATTGAAATATTTACCGGCTTCATTCATAGATTGGAAAAAGTTTTCTTCGTTAGTAACTGTATTGAATGATTTTACAGGTCTCGCTTTTTTCGAGTATTTTCCAGTGTTTCCTCGTTTTGAATTCTCACTTTGTGAAATAGCCTGTAGGTTATTTAAAGAATTATTTTGAGAATCGGAATCAATATGATCATTAACATAACCATCCTTGATCAATCCATTAAACACCTCGAAAACGAATCTGTGACAATAATAATTTTTCTTCCCAGCACCAAACATCAAATACCCTCGATTAGTCACAAATCCAACTGGCTTCATCAATCTGCGGTTTCTGATAATACCATCACGGGATGCTTCATAGATAACAAGCACGGGGTGAGGTCTGAATTCTTGGTTCATTTGTATAATGATACTATTTTTCTAATTCATTATTTGGTTTAATTATAAGTCTCTGTATATAATCTTGAGGGGTCTTTATGATTTTGTGATCGGTAGGATCAACGACGGTATTTTTTATTCGTTTGTCATAATAGCGTTTTAGTTCCCTGTATCGTTTGCCGCCACAATTTAGACATAACTGCGATTTTCCCCTGACCCCAACCCCACATCGAATACAGGGTAACGGACCAAGGCTTCCACGACGAAAGCTTTGCATATGATACCCACAGAATTCATTTCTGCATGATTTGTTACACGGAGTCGTTGATCCAATCATGAGCCATTTGCATTGATTCATTATATAAAATCCTTCTATTTAAATACTTGTTTTAATTATAGTATGAAGGAGTTTGAGAGATTATCGAAAATTGCGCCATGGAAAAATGCTAAATTTAATCTTGATAGAATTACTGATACACCAAAGAATAAAATTCTTGAAACAGCCATGATTAGTAAAATCAGAGACTGTTTTAATGAATTCAAGCGTGATGGGGCATCTCACTGTTGGTCAACATTTCGAATTGATGGTGTTGTTGACGCTACCATGAATGATGAAAAAGCAGCAGTGATAATCTCAAATCTTGGGGAAGAAAGAAATTTTTTTCGAATCAAATTCCTTATCCGTGATGATGGAAAATGGATCATTAGGGACAAATGCGAACCTATTCTCAAGGACAAAAAAACTGTCACTGTGACTCAGGATTCAAAACCAGGAATTTTGACTGGAATTGACAAACCATACTACGAAAGATCTTATCCTGTCACAGCAGTTGTTTACGGGATATATCCGCTCAATGACAAACCTGATATTGCAAAACTAGCACCCATGAAATATTCGACAGGGCCCAATTGTGTAGCAGAACGAATAATGGAACACTTCACAAATGCGTCCCGGGGAAATAAACTAACTGATCTAAGACGAAAAAAAATAACCGAATGGGAACTGACATTGAAACAGCATGGGGCAACAATTCAGGATATAGCTAAATTAGAAACATCATTGAGATTTCCAATATCAGTAACGACAATCACCGGTGAAGTATTATACGAATCGAAATATCAATCAAAAGGAGCCCCAATACAGATTATTGATCATAACGAACATGCGTGGTCATCTGCAGTAACAATATTTCCACGGGATAGAACCGTAAAATATCTGTTTGGAACAGAAGAGTTTTTTTCAGAGCAGAAATTATTTGATGCTATTTACCATTTGAGTAAAAACGATCCTGTGTCAATGTGGCTATTTCATGGTACTTCAGACGAGGAATGTAGATTTGATCAGTTTGTAAGGCCCAACGGAGAATTGTACCGTACTGAAGAGCTGCATAATCAAATGAAACAACTAGCTAGTGAGTTTTCTGGGGACGAGGAAGACAACGATCAATTATTAGCAAACTGTTTTACAGTACCATCAATTGCAGCACATTTTGCTAGAAAGAAAAACGCGTGGAAACCAACACGAAGAGAGTTTTTATCAGATGTCAGATTGTCCTGTCTTGAATACAGCCATGGAGGGTTATGGAATACAAAATACGACCCTGATACCGTTATTTCAGTTGATATGATTGCGTGTTATCCAGGAAGTTTTCTCGGGTATGGAGAATGCGAGAAATATTTTAAACGATTTGGACACCCCACACACGAAATGACCCGTGTTACTATTAATGGACCACTGCCTGATTTTGATTTAACCGGATTCGCTTGTGTAGTATCATTTGAAATGGCTACAGGACTTCATCCGTGTAGTTATCTTTGGATTGGTAAACACATGTCTGAAAAACACTGGATGCCAATAGTGTTATTACGATATATGCTTGATTGTAAGATGTTAAAATCATTAATTGTCAGTGAAGCAATTATATCCTATCGAGCACAGAGATCAGTCTGGTTACCACAACCTGATCTAGAAAAAATAATTAGCGAAGAGCGAAAACTGTTTCCTGATTTTAATGAACAACAAATCATGGATTGGTCCAAACAGTTATTTGAAATCAGAAACAATGAAGCAAAAAATCTCAGTAGAAGAATAATCGGTAAATTTACCCAAGGTGGCAAATACGACAATACGAGATATTCTTCACGATTGATTATAGACAATGCTGAATACGATTTTGTAATCGCGGATTTAACGAATAAAGGCCTATATGTCAATCGTAAGGACGCATTTATGTCCGATGGAACCAAATTGGGTACAATTGTTACTTACAATGATGGATACAATCCGCAGTACACACATTTGAGAGCTTCTATGCTTGGTTATGCTTCTATTAATCTGTTTTCAATGATCAATAAATTTCCTAACACCGCAGTTAGAGTTGCCACTGATTCATTTTACATAAATAGCAAAATGGCTGATTTTAAGGCTACTGGCAACAAGAATTGGGGGTCATGGAGAATTAAGAAAGAAATGCTTCATGATTATATTCCATCAGCAGATGTTACGATTGAAAATAATTATTTAGAAAGCAATCAGTGTTCAGAATTTTCTAATGCACCACCGATTTCTGATCCAATATGCCGGTATAAAACAGTTTATTTAAACGGCTGTGGTGGGTCAGGAAAAACAACCCGGGCAATTGAGTTATATCGTAGAAACGCTAGCGTTTCAAAATCAAATATGATTGTGCTAACACCAACACACAGACTTGCAAGAGAGATGATACAGAGAGGGTAAATGCCTGTACCTATCATACTTTTTTCCGATGGAAGGGAGATAAGTGGACTCCTGAGCGCATGGGAGAGAAATTTATTCCTGAAATTATCATTTGGGATGAAATAGACACAGTGTCAGAAGATGTATTAAAAATATTTCTTGAGTGGTTGTTATTGAAAAATACAAAAATCGTCATGTGCGGTGATTACGGCCAACCACAAACATTTGTCGGTGCATCCCCTTATGAATGGCTAAAGGGTTTTGTAGACTATTTTGAAGAAATTGATACCGATCATAGATCACTTGACAATGAATTAAAAGAATTTAAGAAGCTAATTAGATTACAACCGGATAAAATCCAGTGTGAAATAGCCCGTGAAATAATTTCAGAAACTCCAGTGAATGAGTTTTGGGAAGCATGAAGACCAAATGATTTGATCATTGCAAGTAGAAAAATAGTCAGGGACACACTTCAGATGAAGTTATTTGAATTGCATAAACAAAAATTTGCAACACTTCCAGTACCTCTTTGTTATAGGCCCTCGGATACACGAAAACAGAACATTGAAGTTGATATTCCAGGCCCAAAATCCGAAGGATTTCAAAAACAAATTCTGGTATTAAATGATATTGTGCTGGTTGATATCAATGTCGTTGAAGATGCATTGCGTGCTAATAAATCCCTGTGGACGCTAGGATACGCAGCAACAATACATTCTTCGCTAGGATTGACTATATCCGATACAATTGTTTGGATGGTAGATAATCGCATCGAATGGTCAAATTTAGTTTATCTTGCAGTATCCAGAGTACGAAAAATAAATCAACTTCGAAGAATTGTTTTCGATGATAATGACACCACAATGGATGATATTGATGTTAAAATTATTGATAAAAAACTCTCCGGTTACAAACAACAAGACAAAAAAAACAACGAGAATTTGATATTGATGCTGAAATAATAATCACTTTGAAGCAACAACAGAATAATCACTGCGCAAGTTGCAATTGTATAATGCGTTGGCAGTATTCGGATAAAGATCCTCGCCAATTTACCGTTGACAGAAAAAATAACAATCTCCGTCATGTCAGAAACAATGTGATGTTGACTTGTCTTGAGTGCAATAGACGCAACGGTGCTAGTTAAGACCCCGTGGTGGTAATTGAGTATCCTCAGGTATCACTTGTAATTGTTGTCTAGTAAATCCTCGTTGAGGGGTAGTTGAATCCTGTTTATAGATTGGAGGTCTACCCGTAGATCGTGTTATACTAGATATCTTGTGTACAGTAACACTCCAAATAGGATCAGTAGCCCTTTTTCTGCCACCTTCAAGCTCTCCTGGTTCGTATAAATACCTAACAGTGATATTACTACCAAGAATTGGTTCTTTGAAATCTTTTTGAATTTCCATTTCAGGTATTGACTTCTTTTAATCGCATTGATAGGTTTCAAATTAATTGTTCTAGTAATCTCGTTATTCAGTGCAGTAATCACAGCTGGTAACCTTTTAACCCATTCACGGGATCTTTTTTCTTGGATGAATTCTTTTGCGTATTGATATCCAAATAACCGCTCAGCAAGGGTTTTATTTAACCGTTCAACAATTGCCTGATCACGATGTAGCGCAGTATGTCCTCGTCTGATAGTGACATTATGATTTTTCATTATTGATAACACTGCACCCTGAAATTCCTTGCCAGGATCAATTTGTAATAGATTTGGCCAGTGCAGAGGACCTCGTCGATAAATCTTTTCAAATGCAGAAGCCACTTCAGTGGCCGATTTTGTTTTTAACGGTTCTGCTTCTTTGTATCGACTTGCAATATCAACTACGGTTAATGCGTATTTGTAACCGTGGTCATGTTGCAGAAATAATATATCAGCCTGATGAACTTCATTAGGAAAGGTCACATCAAAATGCGAGAAATTAATTTGTTTTAGACGGTGGTAGATAAATTTGCTATAGTGCCTGTTTAGATAACCAATGAGCCGCAGTGGTTTTTTTCACTTTTGCAGCGCTAGCGAGTTTATGGACTGCTGATTTACCCCTCCAGTATCCTTTTGGAGAATAGTAAATAGATTTCATGTTGTTATTAATTACCAGCACCTAACATCAATTTACTTTTCATAGCCGATTTTATCAAAAATGAAGCCAATTTTTCTTTGAAAGATTTATCAGGAATAGCATTTAACGCATGAATTAATTTCACATCTGCTAGATGCCTGTGCTGCAGATTACTGCTTTTATAAGAGACATCATGAAGGTGACAGGCCTTATCAATGGCATTTATTGGTTCTTCACCGGGTCGGGGTTGATTTTGATTATTGAGTCTGATATCAAGTCTGGTTCCCGGTCAACAGTAGCTATATCCTGGAAGGTGCTTTTCTCCAGGGTATTTTGCCCATGGGGTTCCAGGGAGTTTAGTTAGCTTGGCTGCGATATCACCTCCTCGTTTTTTTTTAAAACATCTCCGGATTGTAAAATCTTTGATTTTGTAGAAACAAATCTAAACTTTTTATATCACATGTTGCACATCTACCAGTAAGTGCTGATCTGTTATTTTTAGTTGTAATCGTCGTCACATCATTTGTGCCAGTACGCGTTTTACACTTCACACAATATAGATCCATAATTATGTATAGTGATATGAATATAATTGATTTTCAGCGACTAAAGCAAGAGAACCGGTTAAGCATCAGGCGGCGCTACCAAACTCTATCCGCGCAATTATAATTGGGCCATCTGGATCCGGCAAGACGCAATTGTTGCTCAATTTAATAATGAGATGGAGGAAATGGGATAAGTTGTATTTAGTTGCTCCTAGTGTAAATGATCAACGATGCTATGAAGTGCTAAAAGATTTTAATGAAAACGCTTCAGAGATTGCCGGCGAGTGTATTATTGAATTTATAACAGATATTGACGAGGCACCATCAGTAGAAGACCTCGATGGAAGTATCAACAATTTAGTTGTATACGATGATGTCATGTTAGATGAACAAAAAAACCCGGCTAGAATATTTTCCCGAGGCAGGCACAAAAACACTGATGTGATATATGTCACTCAACGATACACTCAGATTCCAAAAGTGATCAGAGATAACTGTAATATTCTTGCTGTATTCAACGGCGTTGATACACATACGCTACGAAATATTTGGCAGACATGGTGTTCTGATATGAACTTCAATCAATTTAGAAATTTCTTTAGTCATGCTCAGTCTACCCCACACGGATTTGTAACAATAAATTTACATGACCCTCGAACACGATATCGTAGCAGCAGAGAGGGTAAATCGGACGATTTTCACCGTAAACCATTAGCAGCAGAGGGGGTGAGTCACAACATCATTGCGACATTTATGATTAATCAACGAAAACGCGAATAAAGTATTACCTGCGAAATCTCATGTTTTCAGACAAAAATCACTAAGGGTCTATTTGTCAAATGGAGACTTAATTTTTTTCTGGTTAAAAAATGAGATTTCGCAAGAAGGCTCTTTTGCCGTTTTAAGGGTATAATCAAAACAAGTCAAAAAAGGTTGTTCGATTCACCCCCTCTGCTGCTGAGAGAGAGAGAGAGAGAGAGAGAGAGAGAGAGAGAGAGAGAGAGAGAGAGAGACTCGCACACACGGGCAGACGCATTCAGACGTACAGTCTTTGCATGTGTGTATATTTGTTTCAAAAAATAACAGCTTATAAGGGAACAAAGATAATGTGTTCCATAATTAAGACTATTAATCAGTTTATTCATTTCTAATTTGTTTGGAGTAAAGGAGGAACTATCATTGACGATACTGAATAAAACATAAACTTAACTGGCATGAGGTTGATGTTGCAGCAACTAAACTTGCAAAATGCTCGGCATTTCTCTCTCTCTCTCTCTCTCTCTCTCTCTCTCTCTCTCTCTCTCTCTCTCTCTCTCTCTCTCTCTCACTCTCTCTCTCTCTCTCTCTCTCTCTCTCTCTATATATATATATATATATATATATATATATATATATATATATATATATATATATGTATATATTACATAGTAACTACTTGCTGTATGAAAAAAAAATATCTTTATACAACTATGGCATAGTTGGGCCGAATTGTCTTTCGAGTTGGGCCGAATTGTCTATAAGTCATTTGGCACACACACACACACACACACACACACACACACACACACACACACACACACACACATATATATATATATATATATATATATATATATATATATATATATATATATATATATATATATATATATATATATATATATATATATATATATATTGGTTATGATGATATGACAGTTGATTGTAAGGGTGTTAAAAAGGTCTATTTGTGTTAATATGTTCCGAATTAAGCGACTTACCAAATAAAGATTGTTTCTTAACTTGAATACGAAATGAGATCAACGGGAGAACAATAAAGATATGTGCAGTGCAGTCAATAAGAACATGAATTAAGCGACTTGAAACAAAGTGAATGTAGTCGGCTTACACTGTCCGTTCCGGAGATTACATGCGTTCCGGAACGATCAGTCGTTTTCATTACTAACAACCATCCGGAATGATCAACCTATCCAATAAAGTACGACCATTTGACGCGTGCATAACTATGAAAAAGCAAATAATTCTTATAAAAATAAAATAAATCATTTTTTTTTTGCTTTATATTATTATTCAAACAAAAACAAAAATATTGTATGAGTGGAAATCGATATATGCAGAGAGAACATGTAAATGCATGTGTATTTCGGTGTATTTCGGTGTTTTCCGTGTATTTCGGTAGCAGCAGAGAGTGTAAACCCTACAATTTTTATAGGCGTCAATTTAACAAACTGAGGCTTCCTGAAATTGCTGATATAAGCCTTAATTTACTAAACTGAGGCTTCCTTGAAAATTTTATAATTTTTTTAAAAATAATTTGAGCAAACAAATTGTAAAAAAATTTTAAAAAAAGACGCCATTGTCGTTGTCATTCACCCTCTCTGCTGCTATGCGTTAACAATTTTTTTATGATGAAAATCATTGTTGAAATTGTAAATTGCTTTGCAATTTCAAAGAATTTTCACGATTGAAAGTCCTAGGACTTTACAAACAGACTAATTTGCAAAACTTCACCTCGCAGATCAATCAAATTATTAGATTGGTCAGTGAGTTTAAAATTAATTCTCGTTAAAGAATTATTATGACATCGCATAAACACTGGATTAGTTGGGTCTTCAATAATTAGAAATCCTGGAGGAGCTGTTGGTGCAAATGAATATAGAATATATCCCTGCTGAGCTTGATTTGATCGTTCGAGATTTATTTGATAGCTTCCTTCGATAACATCACATACTAAATTCAGCGCAATCAATGAGGATATATCTACATTTTGAGGAGCGATATGTCTCCCACCGCCATCTGGGTCGTTATTAAATGTCAGAATATTTGTTTGTTGTCGTGATAATTTCTTCCAATCGTCGTGGATTTTCTTAAACCCAATATCGATGGCATAACTGAGATATTTTTTTAATTCGTCGGGTTTATACCCAGGAATTTTAAATGTTTGAATATCCTCTATGCGGATATTATATGCTTCCGTAAATATCTCTTTATTGTCGTCGTTCATTAATATTTCTTGAATAATTTGCGAATGAAATGTTTCCATATCGTTGATGATTTTGTTACCTGTTTGTACTACACTAATAAATTCATCTTCGGTGAGAGAGCCGGATTTAAGGGATATTAACAATAATGAAAAATCATTATTCATCGCTGTTAAATTGTCTTCGATGCTACCAGCGTTAAATGTCAGACGATTATAGTTGTCATATCCTATGAACTTGTTGGGAGAATAATATTGATAACTTTTCACTTCATTGATGGGTTTTATGCTGTCGGTGATATAATCGGCCTTTACGGGTTCAGGTGGTAGTTCAGGCCATCCTAGTATGGTTCTAATAGAACTCTGATAAATATCAACGACATATCCGGGTGATTTGATCTCAATCGCAGATGATAACGTCGGCATGTGAATCGTTATAGCGATCTTCGATTCTTTCCCAGTAATAGATTTAATTCTTCGTTGTAATTCGTTATTGATTTGTTCGATTTGATATGACCCAGTTGGTAACGAGAGAACGTTCCAGTCTGGAGTTCCGTCTTCACGATTTTTCCACGCGAACACTAAGGAATTATTTGGTTGTTGACCAACAAATGCTACAGATCTGATATTGGGCCAGCTATGATAAACTCGTAGTTTTGCCAGCGCGATCTCGCTCACTGGAACGGGGGTCGGGAAATTCACACTGAATTCAGGACGCGTTGAGGTTATTGATATCATGCTTGTTTTCACCGGTGTTGTATTTTCTACTATTTGTTGAAACAGTTCTTGCGACGACATTGTTATTATTATTATTCCGCTCTAATTTCAGCATTGTCGATTTATACAATTCAGCCATCGTTGAGAATTCGCTATCTGATATTGTTGTGTCATCGAATGACGATGATATCAACGAGGATAATTGCGAGTAACCGGTAGATGCAATGTGAAATTTAATTTCATAGTCGTGTAGTTTACTCTGGCTACACGATGATAGTTTTTTTGTGATCCCGGTTAATATACCCGCGATTGTAGCCACCGCGGAAATAGCTATTGGAACTACGACCGGAGCAATCATTGTAACCGAAGATAGTATTATTCCAGCAGCAGTGATTACACCCGACACCGAATATACGGTGATATCCACCGCGGTTATTCTTCGTTTGTATTTTTTTTTTTTATTTGATACTCCTCACAGCGTGAGCTGAGTTTAGTTTGAAATTCTCTGACCTGATCATAGCGATACTGATACACTGAAGGGATTGTCATCTTATTTTAGCAGCATTAGTGTTTTCAATTTAATTGTTTACTTAAATCCACTACGAATTCTACGTACCACGTTACTGAAACCCTGGCTAGATTTCTATCTGCGGTCGTTATCGTGAACTGTTCAGATACATCCTTGTCGATGATCGTTGATATTGTATTATTGACTCCAGATGAACTACTTGATGATATATTGAATTGATTCGGTGATACTATTGTTAATCGATAAATACCCTTGACTGCTGCGGTTACGTGTAAAATGTTGGTTGTGGGAGTCCACGCAAATGAACCGTGTTGAATTGTGTTTACGATATTGTTGGTGCTCTTATGAGGAATTTTTATTTTTTCAAATATTGCTATCATCCTTGTTGCATCCGCTACGATGTTATTAGTGGTTGTTTTTAGATCATCGATGGTTTTTTAATATCAGGAAGGGTTACTTCAATTTTATCAAATGGGGTTCCAATAAACTTATCAATGATGTTTTTACGAAACATTGAAAACTGTTTCACGTGTTTTTCATATTCGGATTGAAGAGTTGCTAGTTCCAACATAGAATCTTTTATCGAAGTGAGTTTTGGTGCAGTCACTGGTGGATTTCCCAAAAATTCTAGTATAGGTTTATCAATTTTGTCAATTATATTTCTTTGTATTGCAGTAAACTGGTCAAATACAACTATATGATCGTCATACTTATCATTGAGCGATTTCAATGAATTTGCCGTGTTATCGAGTGTTGTTAATTTATCCGTGATCGTTGAAACTAGTACACCTGGTTTGAGTTTACCCTGATCGGAAAATAACGCGATAGTATCCTCTGATGCGTCTCGTCGTTTAACTAAAATATTATCGAGGGAGATATTACTAGTTTTCAATTTACCCTGACGATCTTGAAATACAACTATTTCATTAGGATCAACACTTGCTAGGTTCAACGTTTCGGCTATTTCATCTTCGATTAGTTTTTTAACATCCTTGATTTCAACTCCATCAGTATCCGGTTTCTTCAGCGCTGATAAAGGTCGTCCCCAAATATCAATCATTGTTATCATAGAAATCTTTTCTCTGTTTAAAATCTAAAAGATTTTCAATCTAAAGATTTTCAATCCAACGACTGCTAGGATACTCATTCACAACTACATGAGGTGGTTTTTGTCCTCGTGAAATAGCATCAAGTATGTTTAATACTTCATTGCCACATATGGGTGGGTCAATCATCGTTTGTGTTGGTAACGTGGAATACCAACGGGGTATTTTTAAGCGCGTTGATACATCAAGGATATAGCGGTTAAATTCCTTCGGAGGCGCTAGTCCATATGAGTCAAAAAAAATAATCCCACGTGGATCAATCGCGTATGCAACCCAGTGGGTTCCAGGATTATCGCTGTTATCTAGATTAATAATACCCGTTTCAACATTATTTGGTTGTGCCGGTAACTGATCTTTCATAAAAACACCTCTGAAGTTTTTAATCGCGAGTTTTTTAGCAGCATCAATTAAATCAAAATTGGACATTGGAAGATTTTTTGCTAGTAAACCGTTCCTGGGATTCTTAGACCCGATCCTTTGTACCACGTGTGTGTAGTTCCTGGTAGTCTTAGACCTTTCCTCTTTTTTTATACCCCTTTCCTGTTGCTTTCTTTAGTGCCATTCCTGCCGCGGTACCAATAGCCCCTAACGCTGCCGCTTTAGCTACCGCTGGGGCCGCTGCGGCAATCAACCCTGGAATCAACCGTAACAGCGGGAATATACCACCAGTCTTTTCCATGTTTTTAATCGCGCTCGCAGAAAGAGTAACCTGAACTCCCTTTTTTTCTTTAAGCGCGCTATTAAAATGATTAATCTGAGTTTTCGTCAACGATAGTTTATTTCCCCCGCCATTCATTTGATTAGGTTTCAGCGTTATTGTGGTTCCACATTGCTTAGCTGATTTGGATTGTAATTTTTTTAACTGACCAGGTGTCAACGTGACATTGATATTATTATACGACATTATACAAAACAGATTGATTCTAAATCGCAGAGAGAGAGGTGGAAATATGTAATCAATCGCAGATTTTCCACTGGTGCATCTACCACTCTCATTCGTCCACCAATACCTTCGAGTAGCATTGATTTATCACTGAGAATGACAGCGACCGCTCTGTAATTAACAATAGCACCAGCACCAACAGGACGGGTTACACTAGCTCGGAAGTGTATATCAACGACGGACTGTCTCATCAAGTCAAGATGTTCCAACGAAAAGTAATAAATCGGATACAGACGTTTAAAATCAAACTGTGATATTTGTAGACCAGTATTAACATTTTTATCGCGTTCCATATACGACAACAGGTTATGATAAACTGTTGCAATATGATTTTCTGTGTAATTTAGTTGTATATCCTCTGATGGTTCTTGCTGTCCGTTTATTCTCATTGAGACTTCATTACACCCAATTTGATCAAATATCATATGGGAACGTTCTTGATTATTTAATCGCGCAGTATTCTGTAGCGCAACAAATATGTGACGTGGAGCTGAAATACCCTGTTTTGATGCTAGATGCCATGTAAGTGTACCATCAATATTATAATCCATGGTATCTGTGGATGTTGTCAACCAGCTCAACAATGTCTTTCCCTTCTGATCCATAAATGATAGTAACCGTGGTTCTGTTGACAACGACGGAGTCAACACTGGCATCCACAGTGTTAGTTTTGATAAAACGACTTTACCGGCGGGGGCGGCAGCATCGCGCCAGATTGCATTATCATCAGTACCTTTTCTCACTAGCGCTATAGTATGCTTTGCTCCATAGATAACTTTTCTAACGTTTCTACAAAATCCAAATATGTGATGCAACGGAATCGCACATGAAAACCGTCGACGCTGTCCTTGTAACATTGATACTCGTGTTGCAAATCCTAGATTGTAACCGATAATATTATTTATGACATCAAATGTACCAGGTGGTCTTACATACCCGGCTGGTGCTGGATCAGCTGCTGTATCTCGTGTTGCTTTTACTCTAGAATACTGGACGTGCTCAGCGTTATCAGTAATATCCTTCGCGAACATCATAGACGGACCTGCTGATCTAGTATAGTCATCATAATATCTCGCTAACCCGATCACCCCAGTTGCAATATCAACCTCACGTTCAATAGATTCAATTTCTCTTCCATCAATGAGATATCTAGCACTTTCAAATAACGCCATGATGCCATTGTTAACAAAACCAACTCGGATAGTTTGGTTATCAGCATATGGTGTATCATCCGCTTGTAGAAGTTCTCCTTCGACTTCAATAAAGGCCTCACAAGGCAAAAAGTATTTACTGGTATCATGAACTTGAAGTTCAATTCGTGCTCTAAGATCAGGTTGTACTGCGTGATAGGCAAAAAATTGATAATCGCGTACAGATTCATCCTTGAGCACTGGGGCGTCCATGTCAAATGCACTATCAGGGTTCTGTTTGAACATTTTTTATTATATACCCGCTGGTCTAAATTGAAGGTGAAAATTATTTTTAAAAAAATTCCTAACAGCTTTTCCTTATGGGAAATCCCATGCAAAATCGACCACTTGACCCTACGGAATAATTCCTGTCCTTTCTGGATTTTTCATCGTGAAATCACAAAAATGTGATTTTATTGCTGATTTTTGATCATTTTTGCTTCGAAAACAACAAAATAAATTCCTAACAGCTTTTTCCTATGGAAAATCCCATGCAAATTCGACCACTTTACCCTACGAATTTCTTCTAATTCTCACGGAAATCATCAATAAAATCACCCAAATCAGTCAAAAAACACCCAAAATTCAGTGAAAACCAGTGAAAAATACAGAATTGAAAATCGCAGATTTTTCATTTATTATAATAATTATTTTTTTTATAATTTGCAAAGTAATTTTCATCGACGTCTTTGACTTTTGTAGAAATTCTTTAAATTTCCAAGACCACTTCCCGCTATCATATTTGCTGTTATATTATCTTGGGCGGTCATCAACGACTGTAGTTTTTCATCTACTGCGTTATTTATTATTTTACTAACACTTGCAGGCATAATCGCAGTAGATGGCAGTGAAGTTATTTGTGGTTTTGAAAATCTAGATTTCCCCCGTCGAACTAGCGCTGTTAGTTTATCCTTCGCGGCTGAAAACGCCTTCGTGGCAAGATCACCAACAGCGTTAATACCCTTATCCTTGATAACATCAATAGCTTTCATTGATAGTTGTTTTGCTAGCGGCGCTACTTTTGGAGCCATTCTTGAAAATAATCCCATTATAGTATCACCGAGACCATCTCCATAGTATGCTCGGTATTTTGGCAATCGTGAGTTTACCACGTAGACGTTAGTTGGTTTATCATGGTTGTAGTGTATGATCATTCTCTATTCAATTGCTATTTATCTAATCGCGATGACATTAGTCACTATGGTAGCCGTCCACTAACTCTTCAATAAAATCTCGATATGTTGCAATATCCATGATACCACCTTGAAATAACCTCCTACAGATATCAGCTGCTTCATTGATTATTTCTGGTGAGTTATTTCCAGCCCGTTTCCCCCCTACAAGTATTTCTAATCGTGCTATATCACCAAGAATATTGCCAGGACATGTTACGCTAGCGTTTCCAACTAAACCACTGCCTTTTTTTTCAGTGATACCAGTTGCACCCTTCTCAGAATCAGCCTCTGCCATTATTTGTATTTCATCAGGGATTGGGTCCATTGTGTATACTGGTGGTGGCTGTGTGACTCCCATTAGCATAGCTAGAAATTGATTATAATCATATTTTATTCCTTTTTTGATTTTAGTTTCTTCCCGGTTTGCTAAAAACACCTTTTTTGCCCAAACGTCTATAGTTTTTACAAAATCTTTAGACGTGTCGTCTTTTAAATATTTATCTCTTTTCGCTTTTTTAAAGTTGTCTTTGGTAAAGTTAGCTAATTCAGAGTCTGTTTTGATTCCGCTGATTGTGTTTAACGCCTTATCTGTAAATATATTTTCAGGAGTATAGTCCCCTTTTGAAACAGCTCCCGTTTCTTCTTGAAATTCTTCGAATTTTCGTTCCGGTGGTGGGGGAATATCAATATCACCTAATCGATCAACTTCTTCTTGAAGTTCTCGTTCTTCTTCTTCTCGTTGTCTCGCAGTAGTTATTATATCACCAGGAAGTGTTTGTAATGATTTTTTTGTTTGTTTAGTTCGTTTTGCTATTTTCTCTAACACAGGGAGCTGCGCGCTTTCTTGTTTAGAAATTGCTGATTTTACACCCTGAGTTGCAGCAACAATCGGCTTAAAGAGTTCCTGTGTATCAGTAGAAAAATCAGTCTGAATTAATTGCCGCTGCTGAAGTTTTTCACGTATACGATCACGAATAGGTAATAGTTTATTAATATCATTCAGTCGTTGTTTTGTGTTACGTGTGGTCAGTGATGTTCCTACCATTATTGAAATAGTATCAGTATTATTAAATTGTAGACAATTCACCAAGTAAAAAAAAAGAAATCACTAGATTTATACTTCCCTGTTGTTATACGGGACACACAATTTTACTTCCTCGTTGGGCACAGGTAGTGATAATACATGTCATTGTAGAAAATCTTTAGATTTTTCACCCGTACTGGTTATACAACAAAGGAGGCTCTCTACGCGTGGGGCTCAGCTTGCTCCATTAACGTTTTTAACTGTCTCACCTTACAATTGATAAGTTTTCTGCTTTCATATTCTGAACTTAATTGCTTACGTATATGTTCAACGATGCTACATAATGGTACAAATATATTAATGTCTTCATGATAAATTAAACTTTCACGGATAAGTTTTTGTACGCGCTTAATTAAAAAATATTTCTTAGCGAGTACGTATTTTCCATTCTGCTCTGCAAATTGTATATCCTCGAAATCGGTCATGATTTGATCACAATCTAACCCTGAACATAACTCAATATTTTGATCTTTAAGCTTGTTGATTTCAACAATCACACATTTGAGATTTTCAGAATTCATATATATTAAAAAGTATATTTGTTAAATTGTTTGAAAAATCAACAAAATGAATTCTGGACACGCTAAGGTGTTGGTCATCTTAGCATATCCAGAAGCTTAGCGCGATTATAAATGATTATGGTTATATACAATGGATGACGACGGTATTTACAACCCCTGATCTAGTGTGGTTGGCGGTTGTATTATACATAGGACGGCACAATGACACATTACCGTTTTGAACCCCCTTGGTGTTTATACATCAAGCGGCGCTCAACAGTTACACAGACATACACAACAATAGATTATCGGCGATTATGGTCTCCAATGCAATGAATGACGACAGCACAACAATAGATTATAGGCGATTATGGTATTTTACAATGACAATGGATGACGACGGCACAACAATAGATTATAGGGTAAATGAATTGATTCAATGACAATGAATGATAATGACAATGGATGACGCGGGCTATTCTACATTCAAGTGCAAAAACCAAATCACAAAATCCAACTTGGTTTGAATGTCAATAATAACAATCAAATCACGCATGACTGTGTGATTTGAGTTTGCACTTGAATTTCGGCTAAAGCCCAAATATAATACAGACCAAGTTGTATATAACCACGTATTACAACGAAGTTAGATAGAACGATGTCTACTTGTAATTGTTTGTTATGTTTAAAAGCGATCACTGACAACGTTGAAATAACACATGATACTTGAAGCAGACACTAAAAAAAAGAATTAAATACGACGTGTATATAAAACAGTTCTGTTAATACTTGAAAAAAGACGAAATTGATTATATTCTGTTGAGATTCATAATAGCGAAACCAACCAATCAAAAACCACCGAAACAACAACAGTGTTTCAACGATAACTCTGTCATTGGTGATTTGTCACACGCGCGTTACCTAACGGAGTTATTCCCCTGAAATTGCAAAGCAATTTCCAATGCAAGATTATACAGTTAGATGTAAAAAAATCGAATTTTTTTACAAAAACGTTTTGAAAAAGCGGTCTTGGTTATATTCTCTGCAACAAATCGTACTGAAGTCGAACAAATATCAAAATATCTACCGGCTGAAGTAATAGACTGAAATATTATTTCCTCGTTGCCAGTATTAATTGATTTTACTGGTCTAGGATTTTTCGAGTATTTTCCAGTCCCACCTCGTTTTGAATTATCACGTTGTAAAATAGCTTGTAAATTCGATAAAGAATTATTAGTCTTTATTCGATCAATATGATCAATAACAAGGTCATCATTGATTAATCCGTTATATACCTCAAAGACGAAACGGTGATTAAGATATTTTTTCCCTCCAGCAGTAAACATCAAATACCCCATAACATTATCACCCCCAACAGATTTCTTATTTTTACAGTGTCTAACAACACCATCACGAGAGGCTTCGTAGTTTTCAATAACAGGATGTCTTTGAAATTCTTGGTTCATTTATATACAATATACTTCTATTTGTCTAATTCATTATTTGGTTGAGATATAACATTGGGAAATCTTTCTATATAGTCTTGGGCGGTTTTTATGATTTTGCCGTTGGCAACGTCATTGACGTCATTGACAGAGTCAGGATTTTTTATTCTTCGCTTGTCATAATAACGCTTCAACTCTCTATAACGCCTACCCCCGCAATTGATACATAATTGTGAATTGCCTCTAACACCTACCCGGCAATGGATGCATGGGAGAGGACATTTTGAACCGTTTCTCACGCTTTGCATATGATACCCACAGAATTCATTTCTGCAAAATTTGTTACACGGGGTTGTTGATCCAATCATAAGCCATTTGCAATGATTCATTATATAAAAAACGTTTTATTTTAATACTTGTTTTAATTATAATATGAAGAAATTCAAGAGATTATCGAAAATTACGCCATTGAAAAATGATAGCATGAAGGAGTTCAAGAGATTATCTAAAATTAATCCTCGATTTAATCTCGATTGAGTTTCTGTTAAACCAAAACGTCTAAACGACAATAACATGAAGGAGTTCAAGAGATTATCTAAAATTTCGCCTTGGGAAAATGCTAGTTTTATTCTCGATATGAAGGAGTTTCAGAGATTATCGAAAATTTCACCTTGGAAAAATGCTAGATTTAATCTAGATAGAATCTCTGATATACAAAAACATCTAATCGATGATAGAACTATACTGGGTAAAATCAGAGAGTGTTTTAATGAATTCTACCGAGACGGTGCAGCACACTGTTGGTCGACATTTCGAATTATACATGACGATGTCAATGTACCCATAATAGATGCTACCATGAATGATACAAGAGCAGCTGAGATAATCTCACACCTTGGCGTAAAATCCAAAGGATTTTCAAGTAATTCCCAACAGAAGTATTTTTTTAGAATAAAATTCATTATCGAAGACGAAGGTGAATGGGTTATCAGAGATAAATTTGATCCGATTCTCAAGGATAAAAAATTTGTCATTGTAAGTAGAGATTCCAAACCAGGAATTCTAACTGGAATTGACAAACCATACTACGAGAGATCTTACCCTGTAACAGCAGTTGTTTACGGAATATATCAGTTAAATGATAAGCCAAGTATTGCAAAACTAGCACCTATGAAAACGTCGTCGATGTTGAATTGTGTAGCAACACGTGTAATGGAACACTTCACAAATGCATCCCGAGGAAATAAACTAACTGATCTACGACGTAGGAAAATAACCGAATGGGAACTGACAGTCAAACAGCACGGTGCAAAGATTTCCGATATAGCTAAATTAGAAGCATCATTAAGATTCCCAATAACCGTTATGACGATAACCGGAGAAGTATTACACGAACCGAAATATAACAAAAATGGAGCGCCAATTGAAATTATTGATCATAACGAACACGCGTGGACACCTGCAGTAACAATATTTCCACGAGATAGATCCGTGAGATATATCCTGGAGGAATTTTCCGGGGATGTTTTCTATGAAGAGAAATTATTCGATGCTATTCACGCGTTGTGTAAAGATGATCCTGTGTCAGTGTGGTTACTTATCAGTGATGGTTCCGAATTAGGATTTGATCAATTTGTAAAACCAAATGGTGAATTATATCGTGTTGAAGATTTAGATAACATAATGAGAAAAATTGCTAATGATTTTTCACCGGAGAGTTTCCATGAAAAACTACTCACGGATAGTTTTACTGTTCCATCAGTGGTAGCTCACTTCGCAAGAGAAAAAAACTCATGGCGTCCAACACGAAGTGATTTTCTCGAGGACGTTAAATTGAGCTGCGTCGAATTCGTTCATGGAGGACTGTGGAATACAAAATACTCACGTGATGGTATGATTTCAATTGATATATCCGCGTGTTATCCTGGAAGTTTTCTCGAGTATAGAGAATGCTCTGAGTATTTTAAACGATTTGGACACCCCACACATGAAATGACTCGTGTTGAGATTAATGGTCGTTTGCCTGATTTTGATTTAACCGGATTCGCTCGTGTGGTATCATTCGAATTCGCTGCAGGGTTACATCCGTGTAGTTATGTTTGGCTTGATAGACACCTATCTGAAAAGGCGTGGATGCCAATTGTGTTATTGCGGTATATGATTGATTGTGAGATGTTACAGTCGTTGATTGTCGGTGAAGCTATTATATGCTATCACGCGCAGAAAGATGTTTGGCTACCACAACCCGATTTAGATAGAATAATTAGCGAACAGCGAAAACAGTTTCCTAATTTCAATGAAGAAGAAATCATGAATTGGTCTATGCGGTTATTTGAAATTAAAAACAAAGAAGCCAAAGATTTCGGACGAAAAATAATCGGTAAATTCACTCAAGGTGGAAGATATGACAATGCAAAATACTCTTCGAGGTTGATCATAGACAACGCAGAATACGATTTTATCATAGCGGATTTAACGAAACATGGAAAACTTGTATCCCGTAGGGATGTTTTTCTATCCAACGGTGAGAAATCAGGTACGGTTGTTACCTACTGTGATGGATATAGTCCCCAGTATGCACATTTGAGAAGTTCTATGCTCGGTTATTCTATTATTAATCTATTTTCGATGATAAATAGATTTCCAGATACCGCGGTTAGAGTAGCTACTGATTCGATGTATATACACGAGAAATATAGATCAGCTGTAGCGGCATTCACAGATCCCGAGGAAGCGTGGGGACGTTGGCGATTTAAAAAGGAAAAACTACACGAGTATTGTGAATCCGCAGATGTTGCCAACGACGATAAATATCTTTGTTGTAACCGTATTGAAATTCAATCAGAATTTTCTAATGCACCACCGGTATCTGATCCCGTATGTAGATACAAGACAGTTTATTTAAACGGTTGTGGTGGGTCAGGAAAGACAACTCGTGCAATCGAATTATTTCGTCGGTCAACCATGATTGTGTTAACACCAACTCACAGACTCGCCAGAGAGATGATAGCGCGGGGAGTAAAAGCCTGTACTTATCACAGCTTCTTTCGATGGAAAGGCGATACATGGACTCCTGATCGAATGGGCGATAAATTCATTCCTGAAATCATAATCTGGGATGAAATATGCACTGTATCGTTGAGTGTATTACAGACATTTCTCGAATGGTTGTTATTGAAAACTACAAAAATCGTCATGTGCGGGGATCACGGTCAACCACCGCCATTTGTTGGCGGATCTCCACACGAATGGCTAAAGGGTTTTGTAGATTATTATGAAGAAATTACCACTGATTATAGATCACTTGATGAACAATTACGAGAGTTCAAAGCGCTAATTAGATTACAACCGGATAGAATCCAATGTGAAATAGCGCGTGAAATAATTTCAGAAACTTCCATGAATGATTTTTGGGAAACATGGAAGCCGGATGATTTAATAATCGCGAGTAGAAAAATAGTCAGAGACGCACTTCAGATAAATTTATTTGAATTGCATAAGTGTAAATTTGCAATACTTCCAGTGCCGTTGTGTTATAGACCCTCGGATACACGAAAGCAGAATATAGAAGTTGATATTCCTGGACAACAACAAAGGCAGAATTTAGTGTTAAATGATATTGTGCTGGTTGATATCAGCGTCGTTGAAGATGCATTACGCGCTGATAAATCACCATGGACGTTAGGTTATGCAGCAACAATACACTCTTCACAGGGATTGACTATCACAGATACAATTGTTTGGATGGTAGATAATCGCATTGAGTGGTCGAATTTAGTTTATCTCGCAGTATCCAGAGTACGAAGAATAGATCAGCTTCGAAGAATTGTCCTGACAGAGTCAGGTGATGATAATGACACTATTATCAGCGCCGATGATATCACTGATGATTTTATCAGAAAAAAACTCTCTGGTTATAAACAACAGGATAAAAAAAATAATAGAAAATTTGACATTGATGCTGAATTGATAATTTCACTAAAGCAACAACAGAATAATCAGTGCGCGAGTTGTAATTGTATAATGCGTTGGAGTTGGTCGGATAAAGACCCCCGCCAATTTACCGTAGACAGAAAGAATAGCAGCATTGGTCATACCAATGACAATGTGATGCTGACTTGTCTTGAGTGCAACAGACGCCGTGGTGCTAGTTAAGACCCCGCGGTGGTAATTGAGTATCGTCAGGAATTACTTGTAACTGTTCGCGTGTAAATCCTCGCTGAGGAGCAGTTGAATCTAGTTTATAGACTGCTGGTCTACCAGTTGATCGTGTTATAGTAGATATCTTGTGTGCAGTAACACTCCAAATAGGATCAGTAGCCCTTTTTGTGCCACCTTCAAGCTCTCCTGGTTCGTATAAATACCTAACAGTGACATTACTACCAAGAATTGGTTCTTTGAAATCTTTTTGTGAAATTCCTTGGATTTCTATTTTTGGTATAGACGCTTTCTTAATCGCGTTGACAGGTTTCATGTTAATTGTTCGAGAAATCTCATTATTCAGTGCGGTAATAACAGCTGGTAATCTTTTAACCCATTCACGGGATCCTTTATCCTGAATAAACTCCTTCGCGTATTGATATCCAAATAACCGCTCAGCAAGAGTCCGATTAAATTGTTCAACAATTGCCTGATCGCGATGTAGCGCAGTATGCCCTCGTCTGATGGTGACATTATGATGTTTCATCGTTGTTAAAACAGCGCCTTGAAATTCCTTGCCAGGATCATCTTATAACAGATTTGGCCAGCGTAGTGGACCTCGTCGATAAATCCTTTCAAATGCAGAAGCTACTTCAGTAGATGATTTTGTCTTCAGTGGTTCTGCTTGTTTGTATCGACTAGCAATATCAACTACGGTTAACGCGTATTTGTAACCGTTGTCATGTGGTAAAAATAGTATATCAGCTTGATGAACTTCATTAGGTGTTGTAACATCAAAATGCGAGTAGTTAATTCGTTTAGGCGCTGGTAGATAAATTTGCCATATCGCCTGTTTGGATAACCAGTCCGCCGCAGTAGCCTTTTTTACTTTTGCAGCGCTAGCGAGTTTATTGATTGCTGCCTTGCCTCTCCAGTATCCTTTTGGAGAATAATAAACAGATTCCATATTATTAATTACCAGCACCTAACATCAATTTACCCTTCATAGCGGATTTTATCAACCACGAAGCCAATTTTTCTTTGAATGATTTATCAGGAATAGCATTTAACGCATGAATTAATTTCACATCCGCGAGATGTCTATGTTGAAGATTGCTGCTTTTATATGCAACATCATGAGCTTGACACGCCTTATCAATAGCGTTTATTGGATATTCACCAGGTTTGGGTTGGTTTTGGTCATCGAGTCTGATATCGAGTCTTGTTCCCGGTCCACAATAACTATACCCTGGAAGGTGCTTTTCTCCTGAGTATTTTGCCCATGGTGTTCCTGGGAGTTTTGCTAACTTGGCTGCAATATCACCTCCTCGTTTTTTTTTTAAAGGTTTCGTGGAAGTAAATCTAAATTGCTTCGTACTACACTGTACGCACTTACCAGAAAGCGCTGATCGGTTATTTTTCGTTGTAATCGTTGTCAAGTCATTTGTGCCAGTACGCGTCTTACATTTCACACAATATAGATCCATAATTTATATATAACAATATGAATGTAATTGATTATTCAGCTACGAGACGACGGGAACCTATTAAACACCATGCAATGTTACCAAATTCTATTCGCGCGATTATCATCGGACCATCTGGAAGTGGTAAAACACAATTGCTACTTAATTTGATAACGAGATGGATGAAGTGGGATAAGTTGTATATGATTGCTCCGAGTGTAGATGATCAGCGATGTTATGAAGTGTTAAAGGATTTTAACGAAGCCGCGCTAGAAATTAACGGTGATGATATCATTGAGTTTATAACCGATATCGAAGAGGCACCTAGCATTGAGTCCATCGACGGAAGTATTAACAATTTAGTCGTATATGATGATATCATGTTAGATAATCAAATGAATCCTGCTAGGATATTTTCCAGAGGCAGACATAAAAACACTGATGTGATATATGTCACTCAACGTTACACACAAATTCCTAAAGTGATCAGAGATAACTGCAATTTGTTATGCGTGTTTAACGGTGTTGATACTCACACGCTAAGAAATATTTGGCAAACGTGCTGCGGTGGCGATATGGATCATAATCAATTTAAAAATTTCTTTAGCCGCGCTCAGACAATCCAACATGGATTTGTGACGATAAATTTATCAGATCCTCGGACGAGATATCGTGTCGGACTTGATCAAATATTCAGTTAACGCATAGCAGCAGAGAGGGTGAATGACAACGACAATGGAACCGATAGCAGGACATAGACCACAATTAATTTTACTATATGTTCTCAACATATATTTCTCAGTACTGACCTCTCCACAGTGTGACAATCAATACAAATCATATGTTAATCTAAAATACCTCCAAAGATGACTTCACGGTGAAATTCTTGTCAAGGGTTGATCGGCATTTTTTTGAGCTGCTGCACTGTAAACAGAACAGCATGTACACAGACCACATATTTCACTTCCGGATCATCACCAAGGCCTTATTACTCCATGTGCACTGTCGCCAAATTACACACTGACAACCACTCTCTCTGCTCATATTCTCAAGAATGAACAATTACCTTTAAATCCCTACCAAATATGCATCAATATAACTCTGCTATCACCACCATAATGAGAGAGGAAAACATGTTCTAAAAATAGACTGGAACTACATTGAACAGGTACATAATTATATGGGTGATTGTGGGGATGCTTTTACGCCTTATAATCAGGGTAATAAACAGGTACATAATTATATGGGTGATTGTGGGGATGCTTTTACGCCTTATAATCAGGGCAATAAACAGGTACATAATTATATGGGTGATTGTGGGGATGCTTTTACGCCTTATAATCAGGGCAATAAACAGGTACATAATTATATTGGTGATTGTGGGGATGCTTTTACGCCTTACAATCAGGGCAATAAACAGGTACATAATTATATTGGTGATTGTGGGGATGCTTTCACGCCTTACAATCCCTCTAATGGAATTAAATTCCAGAGTTCTTAACAATCATATAAATTGGGTATATTACTACCCAGTCTGGACTAACTGAATTTTATTACATTTTAATTCAATTAGTCAAAACCACAAAACACAAACGTATAATACCGGACTGAATGATATAGTTATTTTAAATGTTTTTATGCACCTTTTGGTCAATTTATCATGTTAAGTTCAGTAATTCTTAAAAACAATGAATATAAATGCCTGGAACATAAGTCAGGTTGATATTAAATATATTGGCAAAAAGAACATTTTCCCCATTGGTCAGAGTGAAAGGGAACAAGGCATGAAGCAGTAAGTGCAGAGATGAAGCGTTTTAATACATGTTTGATTGAAAGAATGAATGAAAATGAAGTGAAGATGAATGAATGATGAAGGAAGGAAGGAATAATAATTTTGAAGGATTAAAAGAGAAGAAAGGAAGGAAAGAGTTAGGGAGAAAGGAAAGATTAATTTCTTGTTTTATTTGTTTTATTCTCAGACATGACTGAATGAAAACATAATAATAATAATAATGAGGATTTTGTATAGTGCCTAATCTTTCAAAGCTCTAAGCACTTTACACCATCAATAATGATATGACTACACTACAGAACAACAAATGACAAAAACAATGAAATTGGAAAACATAAAAACATGCTGAAAGTATATAAGATACAAAACATGATTAGGTCGCTAAGGTTGTCCCTGCAGTTGAAACAGGTGAGTCTTGAGAGCACTCTTAAAAGGGACCACTGTGTCTTTGTGTCTAATTTCAATGGGCAATTCGTTCCACGTCGTCGGGCCCTGGTGTGCAAACGAACGTTGTCCATATGACTTTGTTTTCACAGTGGGAACAATGAGTACACGATTATCAGAAGAAGAGCGTAAGGATCTAGCTGGTGTATACACATGGGTGAGGCTGGATAGGCATGTTGGACTGGAGTCTGTCATTGAAACATAGCACAGAGAACAAATTTTGTGTTTGATTCTGTATCGAATTGATAGTCAGTGTAGGGTACAGAGCAGTGGTGAGGTGTGCTCTGATCGAGGTACTCTAAAGATGATCCGTGCAGCTGTGTTTTGAACTTTTTGAAGTTTCTGGAGTAAATATTGTGATGAACCAGACAGAACTGAGTTACAATAGTCCAGTCTTGAAAGTACTAATGAACACACAAGTGTTTTTTGTGGCATCAACTGGAAGATATTTACGAATGGAACTGATGCGTCTCAATTCAAGATATGCAGCCCTGCAGATGTTCATGACATGTTGGTGCAATGTGAGAGTACTGTCTAGAGTAACACCTAGATTCTGTACTGACTGTGAGAATTTAATGTTGATGTTGCTGATATTTATTGGATGAGGTAAAGGCTGTGAATGAGAAAGTATTTGTGTTGTGATCAGAATAGCCTCAGTTTTATCGTCATTCATCTGCAGCTTGTTACATGTCATCCATGATTTCACATCCAAAATGCACTTCTCTACTCCATAGATGGTAGCATCAACATCACTTGGGTGACTAGACTTGTATATTTGGGTGTCATCAGCGTACAATTGGTGTGACACTGGGTGATGATCTATGACACTTGAGAGCGGCTGAGTGTACAGAATGAAGAGAACATGTCCAAGAACAGATCCCTCTTGAACACCATAACATACGTCAACTGGTCTGGAGTGTATTCCATTTGCAGACATAATTTGTGTCCTGTTGACTAAGAAGGACTTGAACCACTATAAGGCTATATTCTGAATGCCAAATTACATGCTGAAGATGGTGAAGTAATATATCATGGTCTGTTGTGTCACATGCTGCAGATAAATCCAGGAGAGTGAGGACTGTAATCTTTCCACTATCCAAAGCAGAGAGAAAGTCACTAAATACTTTCAGAAGAGTAGTTTCCATACTGTGGCAAGGGCAATATGCAGACTGTACATTGCTAAAAAGACTGTTTGAATTCAAATGATATACAAGCTGAGTTAGAACAACCTTTTCTAAGATTTTTGATTTGAATGGGAGATTAGAAACTGGGCGGTAGTTGTTTAAATCATTATGGTCCAGTGTTGGTTTCTTCAGCAGTGGCTTTATGATGGCAGTTTTGAAAAATGATGGGAATTCCCCTGATGAGAGAAAGATATATTAATAACATCAGTTAGTGAAGGCAATATTGGGTCTAAGCACTCAAGCAGCAGTGATGTTGGAATTGGATCAAGTTCACAAGACTTCAGTGCACTTTTCATCACGATTATCTGTACTAAATCTATAGCAACAGGTTCAAATGCTCCTAACGGTTGTCGCTGAAATTCTGCATCAAACCTGTATGGTGACGAATCAGTTGAAATTGTGCTGTCAAGCGAATCTCTAATGGTTTTAACACTTTGTCATCGAAGAAATTTGCAAATTGGTCTGGTAGGTCTAGTGGAGAGAAGGTCATTAGAAGTGGTGTACCTTGACATTAGTTTGTCAGTTACCTCGAAGAGCTCTTTGCAGCTGGAACTCTCCGTGATCATAGAACTGTAGTGCGATGATTTGGCTAAATGGACTATATTTGTGACAATCTTCTTAGCGGCTTCGTAGATTTGTTTATGAATAGTGAGTCTGGTGGAAAGCCAAAGCCTCTCTGCTTTTCGGCGATGTCTTTTAGCAGTGCGAAGCTGGTCCCTAACACTGCTATACCAAGGAGAACACTTTTATTGATACTCTGCCTTTGGTGGCTGGGGAATGTTTTTCAAGCAATGAACGCAGGCAGTTATCAAGTTGTTCTGCTGTTGGATGTAAGAAAGTTGTTAGGTTTTCTTGGATGTCATGCATGAATTTGGTTCTATTTATCATACAGAGGTTTCTCTTAGTAGCAAATAGAGGTGGAGAATTAGGGACTGATACGTCGAGATGGCATACAATGCAGAGGTGATCCGATGCAAGGTCGTGGGATACAAGGGTTGATTGCAGAATATTATCATCAGGTCTATAAAGAAACCAGCCTAAAACATGTCCAAGTTAATGGGTCAACTGACTGTTTAAGATTGAAAACATGAATGGAATCTAGGAGTTTTGAAGTGTTTGGTTTACCAGGACAGTCATAGTGAAAGTTGAAATCTCCAAGAATAATTAGGTTGCCACCTATCGAATTTCCATACTCTAGAAGATTTGCAAACTGCTCTAAAAAGAGAGATTCAGTCAGCTTGTTTTTTCTACTAGGAGGAGGATGGTAGACAGAAAAAATGGACTGGCCTTTGTTCCAGTGTGAGCATTGTTTGGACTAGTTTGAACGATGTGTGGCAGAAGTTAAAGGTTGTGTTGTACTTGAGGCATTTGATCATGGAATTCCTTGTAATTACAGCAATTCCACCTCCACGAGACTTGCGGGGAACAACTTGATGGAGTAATCACTGGGTGTTAAATCCGCACACTTACATTCATAACCTTCCGGATGTATCCATGTCTCTGTCAGGGAAAAGACATCAATATCCTAGTCGTTGATAAAATTAACAATTTCTGTGCGCTTTTGCGGTGATCCTACTGATTGAGCGTTGAATAATGCAATACGTAGTGGTATCCCTGGGACAGCTGACACAACGGTTGACGATTTAAGAGGAATTTGAACTAGGTTATTAAAATTAATGGCATAATTTTTAAGTTGTTTATCCGTTACGGGACATGAGGTTTTTGTAGAAACATTTCATGCCAATTGAACATCATTATATTTCTGACACCAAATAATTGAATTATCTCTGATTTTAATTAAACACCATTATTTTTCTGACACCAAATAATTGAATTATCTCTGGTGATAACTGCACTATGTTAATAAGGACTAGTTGTCTAAGCTTCCAGTTTTTCACCTGTTCGTTTTAGACTCCAGCACGTTGCAGATACCTATTCATGGGTTCAATTTATTTAAGTATATGCCAGCTGTTAGTGATCTTAAGGCTGCACTGTCTCACAACATTGCAGTCTCACCTAAAGCATTTTCCATTATCAATTAGGCCCTGACTTCTGCATTGGATCGCACTGTCATAAGTCAGACAGTTCCCCTTAATCTGAATTCGGGTCTAACCTATTGGACTTTCTAATTAGATAACACTTCTCAAGTCAGGCAGTTTACTTAATCTGAATTCGGGTCTGACCTATTGGACTTCCTAATTAGATAACACTTCTCAAGTCAGGCAGTTTACTTTATCTGAATTCGGGTCTGTCCTATTGGACTTCCTAATAAGATAACACTTCTCAAGTCAGCCGGTTTACTTAATCTGAATTATTGTCTGACCTATTGGACTTCCTAATTAGATAACACTTCTCAAGTCAGGCAGTTAACTTCATCTGAATTCGGGTCTGACCTATTAGACTTCCTAATAAGATAACACTTCTCAAGTCAGCAGGTTTACTTAATCTGAATTAGGGTCTGACCTATTAGACTTCCTAATAAGATAACACTTCTCAAGTCAGCCGGTTTACTTAATCTGAATTCGGGTCTGACCTATTGGACTTCCTAATTAGATAACACTTCTCAAGTCAGGCAGTTTACTTCATCTGAATTCGGGTCTGACCTATTAGACTTCCTAATAAGATAGCACTTCTCAAGTCAGCCGGTTTACTTAATCTGAATTATTATCTGACCTATTGGACTTTCTAATTGGATAACACTTCTCAAGTCAGCAGGTTTACTTAATCTGAATTCGGGTCTGACCTATTAGACTTTCTAATTGGGTAACACTTCGTGTAACAAAGCTACCTAATCATGAGATAACTTCAATTCTTGCCAGTCAACCTTGATTCTATTGACTCCAGACACTAAACATGACCAGTAGCTATTTGATCACTAGCGGTATATGCTTTAGACACCTTAATTGACCAATGCCCACTGGATCGCTTTAGACTGTAGACGCTTATGTAAGGCAGTATCCATTGGATCATTATAGGCTCTAGACACCTAAGTAGACCAATACCTTTCATTTGTCTATCAATCATAGACACCAAACAAGACCAATACCCATTAGATCAATATATGCTTTAGACACCTAAATAGACCAATACCCATTGGTTCTATTAAGGTTATTAACACCTTACTAGACCAATACCCACTGGTTCTCTATAGATTATAAACACCAAACTAGACCATTACCCATTGGTTCTCTTTAGATTGTAGACACCTAACTAGACTATTACCCATTGGTTCCATAAAGGTTATTAACACCTAACTAGACCATTACCAATTGGTTCTCTATAGATTATAGACACCTAACTAGAATATTACCCATTGGTTCTATATAGGTTATTAACACCTAACTAGACCATTGCCCATTGGTTCGCTATAGATTATAGACACCTAACAACCCTTTTACCCATTGGTTCTATATAGATTATTAACACCTTACTAGACCAATACCCACTGGTTCTCTTTAGATTGTAGACACCTAACAAGACTATTACCCATTGGTTTTATATAGGTTATTAACACCTAACTAGACCTTTACCCATTGTTTCTCTATATATTATAGATACCTAACTAGACCATTATCCATGGGTTCTCTAGATTATAGACACCTAACAAGACCATTACCCATTGGTTCTAAATAGGTTATTAACACCTAACTAGGCCATCGCCCATTGGTTCTCAAGATTATAGACACCTAACTAGGCCATTACCCATTGGCTCCAAAACGAGGCTAAGATAGGCTCCAGCTTGCAACCACGGCTGCTACAGTTGATACTAGCAACGGAAAAAATCGTGACATTTATTGTTGTGTTTCGTTGTGCAATGGGAATGCTAGAATTCACATAGATTTAAGCTTTCACCATATTCCACCAGTGAAAAAGATGGAGCGTCATACAAAATGGATCGATGCACTACGTCGTGATGAGGGGCCGAATTTTAAGGTAAGAAACTGGGCGAGTGTTGGTGTGTTTGTATTTTCTTGTAATTGAATGATGTAATAAAGAGAAATCCAAACACAAAATAGATTATGTCTATGAAGCAAATGAATATATGTATGTGTGTTTTATAACGATCAGTTTCTAAAAATGTTACCCCTAGTCCCATCCCGGTAACAGGCTGATTCGGACCATGGCTGATTCTGACCAAGCTGATTCGGTCCAAATGATATAAGAACTGATGAATTCACGCATGAGTAATAGGTACAATACAAGTGGAATTTATTACCTCGTTAATTTTTTTTTAAAGAAAATATCAGATGGCACTGATATGTAATTAAACCATAACATTATAACTTTTGTTTTACACATTTATTTCATAGTGTGTATGAGAGAGAGAGAGAGAGAGAGAGAGAGAGAGAGAGAGAGAGAGAGAGAGAGAGAGAGAGAGAGAGCATACAAGCAGCCTCTGTTAAAACTCTGGTATAATTTTAAATTATATAGTGAAGCTGGTAACTTTGCTAGTTACATTTTTTGTCTCCTTTATAGTTACAAATGTTGGTGAAAAGCTACACTATTTTTTATCTTCTTCAGATCCTGTGAGTTGCATATAGCATACAAAAGTAAAATTACAGATCTGGAGGAGAGACTGAGGAAAGCATAAACAGAATCGAAATAGAAGTAAAGACAACTGCAAGATTTGAATAACAAACTAAACATGGAGAAATTTGGATTTAACAGATTTATTGATGATGATGAAATGATAGAATTTTACACTTGTTTTCCCATATATGAGATTTTTATAACCTTCTTCAATAGCATAAAAAACTACTGTCATTAGAATGAAGAGCTTATATTACAGCACGAGGAATAACATCAACATCAGGGGACAGGAAAATGTAATGGACCCAGTGGATGAACTTTTCATGTTTTTGAGTAGATTGATATGTGGATTTCCGATTGAAGAAGACATGTCTGTTTGATTTAATATTCACAGGTCTTCTGTAAGTTAGAAAATAATCATGTGGACAAATTATTTGTATTTCTTACTGGGAAGTATAAATATTTGACCAAGTCATGAGCAGGTTCAAGCAAATATGCCTCTTTGAGTTTCAACTGTCCTACCCAAGAACCAAAATTATTATTGACTGCACATAACTATTTACAGAAAGACCCTCATTTATGTGATTGCATCCAAAACTACAAAACTCTCAACACCTGCAAACGTTTGGTAGGGATAGCTGTTCATTGTGCAATCACATTTGTGTCTTCCTTGTACTCGGGATGTATGAGTGATGTGGAGATCACAAAGCTGTCAGGGTTTAAAGACTTCTTAGAACCACGGGACCAAATTGTGGCAGATAAAAGTTTTGTTTTACACAGTTTTCGAATTTACTGGTGTTTCCATTGCAACACCACACTTTCTGTGTAGTGATGGACAGTTCACAGCTTCCCAGTTGGTGGACAATAAAAACATTGCAAGCCTGAGGATAAATGTGGAAATACACATTAAGAGAGTGAAAGAATACAAGTTATTACAGTCTGTGGTGCCTTTGACTATTTCTGGTATCAATAAATAAATTGTGGACAGTAGCAAATGTACTGATTTTGTTCAAATGACCACTAATAAAACGAAAGAAATTACATTTTGTGACATGGAAGTATCATATAGAACTTGTGATTGAAAACAAAGATACTGAGACATTATAAAAGTACCACATATGGCTTATTTTATTGACATTTCTATAGTTTATTTTAAGACTTTAAACTTGTATCACATTTCACTGGCATTTTGTCATGCAAATACCTTTTAGATTTGTGTATCTAGTTATATTTTATGAATATTTCAGTAATGTACAAGTTTCTTTAAAAACCTTTAGTAAAATCGAGCCATATTTCATTGACATCTCGATTTTCATGCAAGTACCTTTGGTAAGATGTGTGTGTCTATATATATATATATATATATATATATATATATATATATATATATATATATATATATATATATATATATATATATATATATATATATATATACACTTAAAGAGTTCATGTGAAAATGATACACAATTCTGTAATGCATCTATTGGTGACTCTTCCGGCCATTATACTTATATAGTAAGTAGAACCAACTAAGCTGAATTTAAAATTTACAATTTATGTAAGTAGATTTTGAAAGCAGTGCGACAAAGTCCACATTGGCAAATGACTTGCAGCCATTTTGCTTACAACTAAATATATGTACATAGCTTGGAGTTGTCAGAATTATTTAGTAATGAAAAGGCATAGAAAATTCATTTTAATATATCTTACAAAACATTCATGTGCATAAAATGCAAACAGGAGAACTTACTAATTGAGGTATACTCTATAATAGAAAAGATCAAGCTTGTCCTTGACAGCTTGCCAAAATTCCCTGTCAAACAGAAGTCTCAACATGAGAGTCATTTTCCAACCACACACAGAAATCACACCATTCCAGTCCTGTAATTGTCAACTGCATTTGAACCTAGTAGTAGTAGTAGTAGTAGTAATAGTAGTAGTAGTAGTTGTGGTTTGTCTTCAATTTCAAGGCATCATTAGAGACGGCAAGGTGCTTCAGAGATAGTAATGTTTTTGCATCTGGACATTTGATATCCAACAAATCATAACGATGGGGAGGGGGTCCTGTTGGGGTTGTAGACTTTACGATCAGGAGTTGCAGCAATTGACATTGTCATTCATTATCTAGAAGAAAAAATATTAAAAAAAAAAAAAAATCATACATCACAATAATATTAAAAGGTGGTTTTGTTTCTTCTTCAGATAAAATGTTCTTACACACTGGAGTGTCACTTATGCAACAAAAATTATTTTCCTTGATTTCTTACGCAGGTTTCAAAAAATTTGTTGTTGAAATTTCTTTTAAGAAGGATACAAATCTGATCAGGTTTTTATTATTCTTCTTTTCTTTGCAGCATACTCATTTTGTATTAAAAAAGCAATCCTAATTTAGGAAAATACACAGCTCTTGAAATTTTGTTTGAAAAAATATGATATGGCCAAATTGTAATTGAGACAGCATTTATGCAAAATCTGAATTTCAAAGTCTCAACTGGTGGGGGGCGCGATTGGTTAAAAAGGCAGTGTGTGTTACTTTGCATGCTTTGTAAATGCTTTATTTAGACCGCCTGCTTTGATGACAGTATTGATTGCTCCTAGCTGTACATTTAAACCATACCTAATAACAAACAAAATTCATGCTTTAAATAGTTTCATTTCTCTATAGTTAACTTGTATTTTGTGTGATGTAAAGAAAAAGGACACTTAAGATAGGACGTAAATGAACCTACGTTTAAGAGAATGGACATGTCCCTCACTGTAATACATAAATCCTTTTGTCATCTGTTCATTCCCTGAACTGATGGAGACACCCGTGATAAAATTCGCAACGAATGCAAAGAAATATCAGGCAAACAGCTCAGATCGTTACTCGATGTACAGTAGGACGCCATATTTGTTTACCAATCTGCCTATCTTAGCCTTGTTTTCGTAATACATTAATATGAGGATCTCATTAAGAATGGTCTATAGATTATAGACACTTAACTAGACTATTACTCATTGGTTCAGTATTGATTATAGATGCCTAACTAGACCAATACTCTTCAGTCTACAGGTTATAGGCAACTAACTAGACCATTACCTATAGATTATTGACATCTAACTAGGCCGATACCCATTGGTTTGTCTGTTTAGATTCTAAACACCTAACTGAATCTATAGTCACCTGATCATTACTTCCAGATCTCTGTAATAATGTTTGTTAATCTCATGTGTGTGCATTGATGTATCAATTATTTTGTTCAACAGGGTATGTCTCACACCATCTGATAGAGATTGGTCATCAGTTTTTATCTGACACATTCTGATAGCAATTGGTCATCAGGGTGTATTGGACACAGTCTGTTAGAGATTGGTCATTAGTTTCTATCTGACACATCTTGTTAGAGATTGGTCATTAGTTTCTATCTGACACAATCTGAAAGAGATTAGTCATCAGTTTTTATCTGACACTATCTGATAGAGATTGGTCATCAGATTGTATCTGAAACAATCTGAAAGAGATTAGTCATCAGTTTTTATCTGACACTATCTGATAGAGATTAGTCATCACAGTGTATCTGACACAACCTGATAGAGATTAGTCATCAGGGTGTATCTAACACAATCTGATTAGAGATTAGTCATCAGGGTGTATCTGACAAAATCTAATAGAGATTGCTAATCAGTTTCTGACACAATCTGAAAGATATTTGTCATCAGTTTGTATCTGACACAACCTGATAGAATTAAAGTTCATAGATGTTTTGATGTTGTACCCAATTAATTGCCCTCTTTGGGTGTTGTTTTTGGTGGATGAATGGAAATTAAGATAAAACTACACAAGAATCATCTACTAACATGAGATATTTATGTTCCAGTCATGATGTGGCTGCCCCACTAACCCCCCAGAATCAAGAAGTGACCTGCTACATTGACTACAATATTTCCATGCCTGCACAGAACTTGTGGCGAGTGGTGAGTCATTCATTCACTCAGAAAATGTTGAGTAGATCTTTATTTGACCTTGTGTCTAACCCTACTTGCCTACTTGAAATCTAGTAGATAACTAGGCTTGTCATGCATAAGAGTTGCAATGCATTTTGATAAGTCGACACAAAATAGAGCATTGCACTAAGACATTTGTCACACTACATGGTCATGTGATCCAAAATATGTTGGCCTTCAATTTATTAGATTTGAATGGTTAAAAAAACACTATTTTAGGTAAGTGGTATTTGATACCAGTTTGCCTTAATATCCTAACTCTGTCTAAACTGACTACCTATGACTCTAACACACACACACACACACACACACACACACACACACACACATGCATGCGGATTGCTATACTTGTGAACCATCTGACTAGGGACCGGGTTATGGACACACCCTTAAATAATCATTGAAACAACACATAAATGCTAAATAAGGTGAAAATATCCTCTATTGGTGCTTTTTTTAACCAACATATTTTCTCTACACGGTACACTAAATGAATTATTGATTATCAACTTCGCGACATTGTGGACACGAAATTGAAGTTATGGACACAGTGTTCATAATGCTGTGTGTGTTTGTTATTATTGTGGAACCAGTTGTGAACCATGTGTCCACAAATCTGATGAAAAATAGGTGTATTATAATATTATTATAATAAATGACCATTCATGTCACTGACTTAGCGCTATCTTTCGAGGAGAAAAAATCTTTAGGAAAAAGTTAGATTTTGCGACGAAGGTATACTTCTGTTATAAACTGATTGCTTTTATCACAATTACAGGTAGTGTCTTTACGAAGAATAGCACACAATTTGACATCAATTGGTAAAGGTCGGGATAGAGGGAGCAAGCGAGTGGGAAAAAAAAATTTGTGATGAAATTAAGCGTTTTTTTGTGTTTAAATAAGCAATTTTGTAGTGATTTATGAACGTATTACGCACAGGGGTCTCACTTGACAAAGCAGTTTCAAACCCTAGCGCGAATCCCGCTGGAAGTCATATCTTTTCCCCAAATATGCAAAGATATCCATACAATTTGAGTTGTAAATTGGAAAGCCAGACGTATATGCTTTTATATACTAAACTTTACTCTAATCAAGTCAAGACCACAGATAAAACAACTTGCCAAAAGTCCATCAACCGCACATTTGCCTGGTTTTTCTTAATAATCATCAGATTTGCGTACTGCCACTTGGTTATGCCATCTATCCCCTTTTTCACTGGGAACTATTTAATTACGCCACCTTAGGCCAGTCAATAAACGCTTTAACCGGCACATTACTCCAATATAAATGCATCTATTTTCTACTCTAGACACATAATCGGCATCTACCAAGTCCCTACTTTTTGATTCCATTGAGTAATTTACTGGCTTCCTACCATAAATACTGCCACCTGAACCACAACACTATTATATGCCACTAGATTTTAAAATGGACTCTGTTACTTAAGGGACAGTCGTTCGGATTGGACCTGAATTCACTACTAGCGAACCATGGCATCGTTCAAGCTCACTAACACTCGATTCTGTGATGTTTGCTCCTAGTAATTGGCTAATTATTTCGGGCTAGGAATATTTCCATGGCGCTGAATCCGAATAATCACACAAATCTAAGATTTGCTTAAAACAGGGTGCTATCAAATGCGCATACTCCAAATTTATTACATTATATATATATATATATATATATATATATATATATATATATATATATATATATATATATATATATATATATATATATATATATATATATATATATATATATGTTGTCAAACTATGCAGTTAAGTACAAATATATTGTCTAGTGGTTAATTTACAAGTATAGAGTTCGTTTTTCCTTTCTAAGAAATGATTCACTGGACAGGGGGAAATCGTAGTAAGTAAAAATAAGAGTTTGTAAGTATTTTTAAATTATACTGAGAAGATAAGAAGTGAGAGATCGCGGTATCGAATAGCGATGTAATGCGCAAACCGCAATGTGTGTATGTGAGGTGGGTTCACACAAACTGGCTGCTGTGCGGAAGCGGGCCAAGATACACACTCATGGCAGGAAATGGTTCACAATGTTGGTCTGCTCTTTTGGTTTTAAAATCATGTACATGAATCAAAATGATAATTTACAGGTGTGTACCTTGTGGACACCAACATTTAGTGTCCACAATGTAAATTGTGTCCACAACGAAGGTCTATACTTTGGATAATTGTCCACAACGTAGTAAATCGGAGTGCACACGCACACACACACATGTATATATAAAGGTTTGAGAACAGCATGGGGAAAACAGCAAAGTTTGCCAATATTTCAACCAGAAGCAATGTCCTCAAGAGACATTGAAGTACTGTCATAGAGACAAACAAGCACACACAAAAATTAACACTTGTAGACAGTTTAAGTCTGGCATCATTAGAAACTACCACATTACAGACGTTATCAAAACTACATTAAAAATCCAAATCACACACACACACAGGCACACACACACATATTGTGCTTGTGTTAGTTATTTGTATACAGATGTATGATGGGATAGATTGAAATCTCTCATTTACATATTGGGGTGTATTTTAGTTTTATCATGAGTTGTAGGAAAACAAATGTCTGATGGGATACATTTGTCCATGGTATAGTTTATTTTGTATGCAAATGTGTGATGTGATGGAATGGATTTGTCCATGTGTCAGTTATTTGTATATAAATGTTTTATGGAATATATTTGTCTGTGTTTATTTGTATATAAATGTTTAGTGGAATAGATTTTTCTGTATGTTATTTGTATTCAAATGTGTGATGGAATAGATTTGTCTGTGTGTTTATTATTTCTATACAAATGTGAGATGGAATAGATTTGTCTGTGTGTTAGTTATTTCTATTTAAATGTGAGATGGAATAGATTTGTCTGTGTGTTAGTTATTTCTATACAAATGTGAGATGGAATGGATTTGTCTGTGTGTTATTTATTTCTATACAAATGTGTGATGGAATAGATTTGTCTATGTGTTAGTTATAATTATACAAATGTGAGATGGAATAGATTTGTCTGTGTGTTAGTTATATCTATACAAATGTGAGATGGAATAGATTTGTCTGTGTGTTTTCAGTAATACTTTAAACATTCACGTTTCTGGATTTGCGAATTCGCTAATTCATGAAACTTTCATTGGAATCTAACTAATTTGCATCCGCGATTTTTTCACAGATCTGCGATTTCCCAATTAGTTACTTGGTTTTACCTTCCTGTGGGTGCGAAAGAAAATGGCAGCCAATGAATTAGTATTGGGGTAATATTTGTATACTGTACTGTAAATGCGCTAGTGTGGCAAATACCCATTTTTTATGTTGGATTTGTTTTCCTACAGAACACTAGAAATGGTGTATTGTTGATATGACGTGACTGTCTGACCTCTGATGTCATTAACATGAAGGTTGCGAGATTTGTGTAGTCATGTGACTAAGAATGCAAATGGCTAGATCAGGTTAAATTTCAGCAGCAATGTACTTTCGTCTCATCTATCAGCGGATTAAAGACGTAATCGTAAATGCTATTCTCATGATTATTGAGATAATAAATCATATTCCTATCGATTTCATGCAGGTATATATTGATGAAAGATCGTTCAAGTTTGCTGGGCTGGCAAGTAAGCAGCTAATTCCAACTTATTGATAAGGAATGCGCTCTGACCCTACACCCCAACATAAATGTTCAAATATCAAAAATGGGGTGGCAAGGGTCAGAGGAAACTCAGACCAATACCCATTAGGCGATACCGTACTCTATATTTACGCCAACCATTTATTTTTTTTTTTAAAGGTAATGTATTAATCTAACTTGTAAATAAAATTAAAGTGCTTTGGGAGCATGATTTGGGTCATATTTAGGGTTTAAACTCTATACATAAGCATATCTTGGCATTTTTAATGACTCGTACCAAACATTTGCAATTTCTCTTGATCCGCAATGGGTTCTGGAACCTAACCTCGTGAATTTTTGAGGTATTACTGTATTTGTATATCAATGTGTAATGAAATAGATTTTTCTCTGTTAGTTATTTGCATACAAATGTGTGATGTAATAGATTTGTCTGTGTTAATTATTTGTATAGAAATGTGTAATGGAATAGATTTTTCTGTGTGTTAATGATTTGTATACAAATGTTTGATGTAATAGATTTGTCTGTGTTAATTATTTGTATACAAATGTGTAATGTAATAGATTTGTCTGTGTGTTAATGATTTGTATAGAGATGTGTGATGGCATAGATTTATCAGTGTGTTAATTTTTGGTATACAAATGTGTGATGGAATAGATTTGTGTGTGTTAATTATTTGTATTGAAATGTGTGATGGCATAGATTTATATGTGTGTTAGTCTTTTGTATACAAATGTGCAATGGAATAGATTTATCCATGGTATAGTTATTTGTGTGCAGATGTGGGATGGAATAGATCTGTCTTCTAATTATTCGCATAGAAACATGTGATGGAATAAATTTATCAATGGTATAGTTATTTGTGTGCAGATGTGGGATGGAATAGATTTGTGTTATTTGTATTCAATGTGTGATGGGATAGATTTGTTCATGTTATAGTTATTTGTTTTCAGACTTAACTATTCCAGTCCACACTTGCGTAAGCAAATTCAAACAGCATGTTAAAATTGCATGTAATGGATGTAAATTAAATATTAATGATTGTATGGATATTTTGGAGTCCTCAATGTCAGGCTCAACTGTTTTTGTAATGAGACATTTTACAAAATTGTAGATTTATTACACATTATTTTTCATACTTGATCAATTTTTTTTTTCATGTATGAAGAATTACAAAATATATGGTAGTTCCCAATATAATAACATTTTCTAAGAAAGAACGCTGTATAGAGATTTTTCTGACACGTAGCTGTTCAATTTAAGGGTTCTTGTTTAAGAGACTTGTGGAGAAATATCACTACTTGATTTTAACATTCTTTTTGTTTTTGATTTTGTGTAACAGGTTCCTGGAAAAAGATTAATGTATTTTGTCATAATGGTTTGATATGTGTAATGGACACCAGGAAAGATATCACTGTACTTCATTATCATTCTTTAAGTTTTTGATTGTGTTTAATTGACTCCAGGAAAGATTTCACTGTACTTCATTATCATTCTTTAAGCTATTGATTGTGTGTAATTGACTCCAGGAAAGATATCACTGTACTTCATTATCATTCTTTAAGTTTTTGATTGTGTTTAATTGACTCCAGGAAAGATTTCACTGTACTTCATTATCATTCTTTAAGCTATTGATTGTGTGTAATTGACTCCAGGAAAGATATCACTGTACTTCATTATCATTCTTTAAGTTTTTGATTGTGTGTAATTGACTCCAGGAAAGATATCATTGTACTTTATTATCAGTCTGTGAGTTTTTGTTTCTGTGTAACAGACTCCTGGGAAGATATCACTATACAGTTTTTAATTAATATCCTTTTTGATATACCATTTTCTGGGATGAAGCAGCATATGTATTGCAGCGTTCATTCCCTGATGGGATAAGACTCATACATTTATCAACAAGTATGGAGTGGGCTTATTATTAGGCTTATTATTACAGCATTCATCCCCTGATAGAACAAGACTAGTAAATTTATCAACAAGTATGGATTGAGCTTTTTACAGCAGTCATCCCCTGATGGGACAAGACCCATACATTTATCATCAAGTATGGAATGAGCTTTTTATTAGACAAGGATATCCTTTGTCAATTTTTGCAAATTTTTATATAAATGCAGGTGAAGTTTAGAATTGGATAAATTTGATAGAGATATTTTTTTATTTATTGTAGGAAATCGTAAATCGAGAAGGGGGAGATGACAAATGGCAAACTATCGAAAGTCATGTATGTCTTGTCCATGTCAATACATCGCAGGTATTGAAAGTATTGAAATGTTACTTATAATAATAACTCAGTTCCAGATCTGCTGTATAAAACATGTTGATATTAGATGCTCATTATATCAGATGATGGGACATTTTTCTATTGCAGTTTTCGAGCAAAACCATAGAATATGTATCTGTTTAAAATTTGGTTCCTTTACTAAAGTAGTGATGTGGCTATGCCTTTGCAGTTCATAATTGTTCAGTTTCAGTATTGTAAAGGTTTTTATCCATTTGTCATTTCATCCATCCATCATTCCATCATGACACTTTTTTTTCTTCAGAAAATGTACAATATTCAAGATATCTCCAATATGACAACAGTCATTAAAACAAGCATGATTTTCAGGACATATCAACAGAGCATAATTAATAGGTACAAATGGACAAAACACACAATGCATAACTTGAAGCGTGAGCAAGCAAAACATTTGAAAAGGCATTGATAATAATGCTTCCTACCTCAGATATTTTCAGCATGTTTTGTTTTCTAATTTCATAATTATTTTGGAAATTATATCATTAAATATGTTTATATATATATATGTCATAGGTGTTTTCTAATCTTGTAAAGCATTTAGAGCTTCTAGAGATTAGGCATTATACATAGTTCTCATTATTATTATTATTATTATTATTATTATTATTATTATTATTATTGATTAAAAGCGAATTTAGTATCTGGATAAATTAAAACCACAATTTAGGATTTTATAAAAGTATTGGTAAATTTCTTGTTTATGAGACAGCTTCCTTTCATAGTGGCACCCTAGAAGTTTGTTTTACTGGATCAGCCAATCAAAATTTCAGATGGCTTGCAGTCCCATCTCAGCAAATGTGAGGATCTCAACTTGCTTGAGGTCTGGTGACCTTTGCTACTCGACTAGGAATTGTCTCAAATGGTGTTGTCCTTAACAAGGCTGCCTTTAGGTTCCCAGGAAGTCTCAGTGACCTCATAGACTCACTTTCCCAGTGAAATCAGCTGATCATTCCAAATGGTCCATTAACCACTGATTCTTCAGCAAAATCTGCACCTTTTGCGTTTTATCTGAAGTAGATTAATTCTTGACAAGGTTGACCATTATTTCCTATACCAGATCTGGGAGGCAGGGGCAGTCATGTTATTCCTCTGAAAAGGAACAGTATTCTGGTATATACCTTCCCTAGTATATACACTTCTTATCTATTCCTCATGAGCAGGAACCTGTTCTCAACAATGAAAGATGGCCTGTCGTGGGAAAAACCAAACCATATTGACCAAACTGTAGATAATTCAAGTTAATGAAAAGGGCATGGAACTTGTGTACTCCAGCTGTCATAGCCAGGGCATTTAGAATGCATGTTTATATGAGTGAGAAGATATTGAAGCATCTGAAAGGGGATCAGATGGAGTCTTGTTCAGAGATCTCAGAATTCAGGGTAGGTTCCATCTTGGATGGCCATAGGTTTCAGTTTAGAGACTCTGAAGTTGACCAGAAGGTTAGAAAAGACTTTGTTTCAGCATATGTCCATTCCATGATTCCTGGACATATTTAATAGGTATGTAGACAATATATTAGAACAATTGCTGCTAACCAGGTCAAAAAGGGTTTTTAACATATGTTTTATATTGGGAGGGGGGGGGGCTGGATTTGTGAAGACAAGCAGCTTTTATCACAATTTCAAACATGTTGCATACAAAATACATGTTATCATTATGTTTAGTACAAATTTCAAACATGTTGCATACAAAATACATGTTGTTATCATTACGTTTAGTACAAATTTCAAACATGTTGCATACAAAATTCATGTTGTTATCATTACGTTTAGTACAAATTTCAAACATGTTGCATACAAAATAGTTGTCATTACATTTAGCATTATTTAAGAATGCTATTCAGGGATCGCGATGGGCTTTGCCAATGTCGTAAATTGCGATTTTTTTCCATTATTGGCGACAAAAATATCCCATCTGGCGATTTTTTTGGCGGCAGACTTTTTGGTTATTTAATTTGTACATACAATCATGGATTTGGACTGAATAAATTAAATGGGAGAACGAAAGGAAGCCACAAACTTGACTAAGCAATGCATTGGAATTAATTTGTTACACAAACGATCCTTTGTTCGTATTGATCATCCCATCTTTACAGTGCATTGTTACATCATAATCTGCTTATGCCGACATCTGGGCTGAGTACTGTATGCTGTGATACAGTCAATCATGCTACCGTACTATACCTACAACTGACCGACTTCTGAAGACGCGAATAGAACAGAAACAATTTAATTCAATGGCTAAACCTTCTATTGTTTTTTTACATATACCAATACAATAACTTTTCTGAACCTTCATAGAAAACTGATAACCTTTGAAGTACTGACTAAGGTGTATAAATAGAAAGCAAATGGAAAAAAATCTTAATTATAATTATATCTGTCGCCAGTGCAACATTATCATGAGCAAACGCAAGTTAGACGTTGCGATTTCATTATCTCATTCTAAGTTACAAAAATTAACAGCGTTTGGATTTAGTGCAAATTCATCAGACAAAACAATCACTGAACCCGATGATAAACCTTGCAGTCCAACATCATCTACATGTAGCGCTTCAAGTGCAACACCACATTACGATGAACGGGGCAACACGTCCCGAAAATTTCAAGACAGTTGGAAACTTGGGCGTCCGTGGCTCAGATATGATCCAAAGTTAAAACAGATGTTCTGTGATGTATGTATCAAGGCAAAGTTTGTAAATTCATTTACAACTGGCTGTGATATTTTGAAGAAGGAGTGCGTCACCAAACATTAATCCAGGCGGGGTAAGTAATATTTTTGCATTTTACGCATTGATCTTTTCCTTTTGCCATCAATCCCACAGAGACTTAAACTCCACAACAAGAAATAGCAACAAAAAAAATCCAGTTTGCATAATTAAAAATAATTATTTATTTCTCAAAATACAGGAGTAGAAAGAATCCATAAATTGGGTGTGAATTTATGCTTATACATACGGTCCAATATTGCCAGTTGTTAACTCGTGTAAGTTTCATTCGTGGGAATGGAGATCCTATTTTGCTTGTTGAGAAAATTTATACAGCATTCAGTGATCATTCTTGGGATTTAGGAAGCAATTCACTACAAGCTCTGGGAAGCTAGCCATAAAGAACGGGGAGGGGGGGTGCATTTAATTATGGAATGCATGCAATCGACGGCCGCATTATACGTCAATTATCTTATATTGCAATGTACGATCAATGGGTTTTATTGTTATTAATATGTCAACTAAAGTTGATAATGCATTATTTTCTTCTTCAGGTAACAACAGTCATACATGTGCACAAACAGTGATGCGGGATGCCAGCACCATGGAAGCAGCGAAGATCACTGCCATTAGCAAAAGCAAAATTGCTATTATTAGTGCTATGCGGAACACTTTCTTTGCGGCTTACTACAACCTGGCTAATACAATTGTCCCAAAGCTGCACCAGTTGTGTATCACACAGGTATTGAGAATATTATATTATAGCTTGTTAACAGTAATATTCTATGTATTTAAATGACAGTAACATAAGGAAAAAACACATGTATAACCTTAATATATTCAATGTGATATTACTGTAGTACACCGTGATTGTTGTATAAATGCCACTTTTTGTTAATCATATATATATATATATATATATATATATATATATATATATATATATATATATATATATATATTTATATACACACACACGGTCCGAACATGTATAATAATAAATGAAATATTTATGGCATACAAAATTAATGATTATTTCTATTTCAGGGCGCCACCCAACTCTCAGACCTCAAAGTAGATAAGCACACATCGTATGACGGTCACGGAAGCACCAGTGAGTTTTAGCAGTCGTTGGCTGATGTAATAGTTGATGAGATGGCTACCGAGGTCAAGGAATCTCGTGTTTACAGCGTCATGCTTGACGAGAGCACAGATGTTTCAGTACATCAGAATTTGATTGTTTATGTTAGGTACCTAACTAATTTGGCTGGCAGTGTTCAACCAGTGACTCAATTTCTAGGTATTCGTCAGCTTCAAACCGCAAATGCAGAATCTATATATTCAGAGTTGTTAGGTTTAATTCAGTCATTTGGTTTTAGTCTGGACAATCTGATTGGTGTATCAACGGATGGTGCTGCAGTCATGTTGGGTTGCAAGATTGGTGTTGTTACCAGGTTGAAGGAGGCTACTAAAGGTTTGCTTGCAACTCACTGCATTGCACATCGGTTAGCTCTGGGTACAGGCGCTGCAGATGACGAGGTTAGATACTTGGTTAAGTTTCAAGATATACTGAATAATATGTACAAGTATTTTGCCTATTCCCCTCGTAATATGTGTAGACTTGAGGCAATTCAGTCAGTGTTAGAGTCTTCTCACACTCGCTTGCATCAGCTATTCCACACAAGGTGGCTGAGTTTTGAAGGTAGTGTACAGGCAGTTGTTGATAATTTTCAAGCTCTAGTTAGTGTCTTCTTGGAAGACAACTCTGCAAAGGCTCTTGCAATGTATAAGCCCATTAATTGTTTCAAATTTGTTTATACAGCACACTATATGGATGACATTCTCAGGCCTTTGGCAGTTCTGTGTCAAGCTTATCAGAGATCTGATATTGACTTTACCGAGGTTAATCCCCTTCTCCACTCCACTGTTGAGCTTCTTGAAAATCTGAGGTTAGAGTCTGGTAGTAACGTTTCTAGGTTTCTTTCTCAGATTCCAGCAGAACCAAGTTTAGATTCATCAGGTTTATGTACTTTTGAGTACAAAGGCCATACAATTAGTGATAATGCTATGCAAAGGTCAGAGGCTGCATTGTCTTGTGCCAAATTTATAGATATTGTTATAGATAATCTAAAAGCAAGGTTCACGGAGGAGGGTGATTCGATAGTTTTGAGTGCCCTAACCAAGTCGTTTGATCCCTATTTGTATGGTTCACAGGCTATCAGTTCCATTCTTTCAGAGGTTTCAGGCACTGTTTCAGATTACTTGTTTACTTGTGGGTTAGGTAATCAGTCAGAGGTTAGTCAGGATTTGGCTGGCTTTGTGGCTTATGCTAGGGTTCAAGTTCTCAGGAATGGTAAGGTGTATAGAGGTGTTAAGGATTTGATTCAGTTGGCAGTGAGATCCAGGACAATATACCCTTGCGCATCTGCGGCTGCTTAGAGACTACTGGTGTCACCTGTCAGCACTGTTGACTGTGAACGAGGATTCAGTAAGATGAACCTCATAAAAACTGACATCAGAAATAAACTCGGCATCTCATCTCTCGAGAATTTAATGAGAATCAGCATATACCGATATGAAAATTTTGACTTTGAAACTGCATTCAGCAAGTGGGCAGCCGTAAAATCGCGACGGATCTTCACGTAACACTTTGTAACATTTTGTTAATGCTTGTTGTAATTAAAGTATTCATTTAATTAATCCATCTTTTGTCATTTTCATTGCCTTTTACATTAATAGATTGAATTAACACTTGGAAAAATGTACACTACTTGTTATGGCGACACTTTTTGAAAATTGGTGACAAAATATTGATGTTGGCGATTTTTTTGGCGACAGCTTTTTAAAAGCCAGGACCATCCCTGCTATTTATTCATGACAGCTCCAGGCAAGGATGGTCAGATCCATGATCTTAGCCAGGCTGAGATGATTCCTCTGGAGCCAATCCATCTTTCCTTCTGGGACAAGTTCTTGGAATTACAGTACCGCATATTCTTCATCCAGGGGGATACTGAGATGGAGCACAAGTACAGCTCTACCCCATTAGACTGGCCTCTTAGCGGCAAAACCTGGCATACTGGATGCATCCAATCACAAATGTAAGTGAATTTTCAAACCAGTCCCATCCTCCAACCTACACTTACCCCTCCCATCCCTCTCCAGACACATGTATCTCAGCAGCATTAACTCAAATATACTGCATGCATCAAGTCACTAAAATTAAGTAAAACTATAAATAAAAGTCCTACAAACAACATCAAGTACAACTCTGCCCTCTCCCTCTACTGGTACCTCAAATACAAAGACCTATCATACAGGATGCATCAAGTCATTAAAATTAAGAAAAGCTGAAAACAAACCAAAAAAAAGTCCTTCAAACAGCATCATGTACAACCCTACCCTCTTCCTTTCCTGGTTCATCAGCTACAAAGACCTATCATACAGGAATTCATTAAGTCGCTAAAATGTTAGTAAAAGCAAACAACTCCAGTCCTACAAGCAATGTTAACGACACCCCTACCTGGTCTAGTTACTTGTAACTCAAATTCCAAAGCCGTTCATACAGCATGAATCCGGTCTCTAAAGTAAATAAAACCCAACCCCACCTCAGTCCTCCAATCTAAATCAGTCATACCCCTCCCTTTTGTCAAGACAGGTATCTTAAATGCGAAAAGATTGCCAGAAAACTTGAAATGCTGTAGTTTTCTTTTTTTCTTTGCTCATCATGAACATGTACTGACAACTTAAATAGTGACAAAACAACTGACAACTTAAAAAATGACACAAAGACTAATAACCTGAATAGTGACAGAGACAACTTAAATAGTGACACAAAGACTGACAACCTGAATAGTGACACAGACAACTTAAATAGTGACACAAAGACTAACAACCTGAATAGTGACACTGACAACTTAAATAATGACACAGAAGACTAACAACTGGTATAGTGACACAGACTAACAACTGGAATAGTGACACAGACTAACAACTGGAATAGTGACACAGGCTAACAACTGGAATAGTGACAGACAGACAACTTAAATAGTAACATAAAATAGTAACATAAACTGGTATCATAAATAGTGACACATGAACTGATAACCTTAATACTGAAACACAGAGAACTCAAATAGTAGCACACTGTCTGACAACTTAGTGTCACACAGACTGATAATTTAAATAGTGAGTGGCAACTTAAATAGTGACACATGAACTGAAAACCTGAATAGTGACACACTGACAACTAAATAGTGAAACACTGGCTGGCAACTTAAATAGTAACTCACATACTGACATCTTAAATACTAACACTTGAACTGATAACCTGAATAGTGACACATAGACTGGCAATGTAAATAGTGACCCACAGACTGAAAACTTAAATTGTGACACACATACTGATAAATAGTGACACTGAAAGCTTAAATGGCGTCATACCATCTGATAACCTGAATAGTGAAACACATACTGACAACTTAATTAGTGACAAACACATACTGACAACCTAATTAGTGACAGACAATCTGAAAACCTAAATAGTGAAATACATACTGACAACCTAAATAGTGACAGACAATCTGAAAACCTAAATAGTGACACACAGACTGACAATCTAACTAGTGACACACCATCTGATAACCTAAATAGTGAAACACATGCTGACAACCTAAATAGTGACAGACAATCTGAAAACCTAAATAGTGAAACACATACTGACAACCTAAATAATGAAACACACACTGACAACTTACATAGTGACACACTGATTGACAACTTAATGACACACATACTGACAACTTTAAATAGTGACACACTGACTGACAACCTAAATAGTGAAACACAGATTGACAACTTACATAGTGACACAACATCAGCAGCAGAGAGGGTGAACCTCACAACCTTTTCAGACAAAAAGTCGATTGAAACCTTAAAACAAAAAATAGAGCTTCCAACGAAATCTCATATTTTAACCCAAAAAAAATAAGTCTCCATTTAACAAACAGAGATTTTACGATTTTTCAATCAATTTTGGTCACAATGTTGTTGTCATCACCCTCTCTGCTGCTGGAAGTTAGTTCTGGTTAATAAAAATAATAAATGATTTCAACCGAATATTTGATCGAGTCCCTAGGATCTCACAAACAGACTAATCGCTAACACCTCCCCTTGTAGATCAATCAAATTATTTGACTGGTCTGTGAGTTTGAAATTAATTCTGGTTAGCGAATCATTATGACATCGCATATAAACTGGATTAACCGGAGACTCAACAATTAAAAATCCTGGAGGTGCTGTTGGTGCAAATGAATACAAAATATATCCTTGCTGAGCTTGATTTGATCGTTCGAGATTTATTTGATAGCTTCCTTCGATAACATCGCATACTAAATTGAGTGCAATCACCGATGAAATATTTACATTGTGTGGCGCGATATGCCTACCACCGCCATCTGGATCATTATTGTGAGTCAGGATTAATAAATTTTTCACTAGTTTCCTTTTCCATGCGTCGTAAATTATTTTAAATCCAATATCAATGATGTAGTTAAGTTGTTTCTTTAGTTTTGATACGTTATAACCGGGTAGTTTAAATGTTGGAATATCTTCAATGCGGATATTATATTCTTTTGCAAATGTTATTCTCGATGTGGAGGTTTTATCATCGAGAATAACTTGAATAATTCGTAAATTAAATTTTTCCATATCGTCGATGATTTTGTTACATGTTTCTACAACACTGATAAATTCATCTCGGGTGAGAGAGCCGGATTTAAGAGATATTAATAACAGTGAAAAATCATTATTCATTGTTGTGAAATTTTTAACGATTTCAGGTTCGTTAACAATATGATATCCCTGCAATGGTCCACCCCCCGCCCTATGTTCGTATCCTAACCCAAAAAACTCTATAGGTATACTGAACTCTTTATAACTTTTTATTGGATTATCAGGTTTTATTTTGTCTGTGACATAATCATATTTTTTAGGTTCGGGTGATACAACAACTGTTTCCTGAGCTGGGTTTTCAGGCCATCCTAGTACGGTTCTAATAGAACTCTGATAAATATCTACTACGTATCCTTCTGTGCTTATTTCAATTGCGGATGATAGCGTCGGCTCATGAACCGTTATAGCGATTTTTGATTCTTTTCCAGTAATCGATTTTATTCTACGCGCGAATTCAGCATTGATTTGTTCAATTTGGTAGGACCCTGTTGATATCGAAACAACGTTCCAGTCTGGAGTCCCGTCTTCTTTATTCTTATTCGCGAACACCAAGGAATTATTCGGTTGTTGACCACCAAATGATTTTGATCTGATATTAGGCCAACTGTGATACATTCGTAGTTTTGCTAGCGCTATCTCCTTTACGGAGACTGGGATAGGGAAATTCACAATGAATTCTGGATTCGTTGAGGTTATTGATATCATGCTTGTTTGTACTGGGGTCGTCTTCTCCACTATTCGTTGAAGTAATTCCATCCGATCGATGTCGTCATCGTTGCTATACTGTTGTTGTCGCTCTAATTTTGATATCGCGGAATCACAAATACTGACCATCACTGAGAATTCACTATCTGATATCGTTGAGGTTATTGAGATCATGCTGGTTTTCGGGTTTGTGTTCTTCAATTCCATCGGTGTTGTCATTATTATTATACTGTTGTTGTCGCTCTAATTTCGATATCGCGGAATCGTAAATACTGAGCATCGCTGAGAACTCACTATCTGATATAATTGTATTATCGAGTGACGACGATATCATCGAGGATAATTGCGAGTACGCGGTTGATTCAACCTTAAATTGAATTAAGTAATCTTGCAGTTTACTCTGGCTGCATGATGATATCTTTTTTATTATCCCGGTTGATATACCCGCGATTGTAGCCACCGCAGAAATGCAAATTGGAACTACGACCGGGGCAATCATTGTAATCGATGCAAGTAGTATTCCGGCGCCAGCGAGAAAGCTTGACACCGAGTACACAGTAATATCAATTGCGGTGATTCTTCGTCGGTATTTTTTTTTTTATTTGATACTCCTCGGCGAGGGTTTTGAGTCTAGTTTGAAATTTTCTGACCTGATAATAGCGACACTGCGTTGATGAAATCATTTTTATTTTAAAAACGCTAGCGTTTTCAATTGTGAAATCCTTCGGATTTCCCTTTCAATTTAGTTATTTACTTAAATCCGCTACGAATTCTACATACCGCGTTGTTGAAACCCTAACCAAATTTTTATCAGTAGATGTTATCGTGAACATTTCTGTTGTATCCTTGTCGATGATCGTTGAAGTCGTATTGTTGACCCCGGATGAACTCGACGATGAAATATTTAATTGAGTCGTTGTCACTAGTGTTAATCGATAAATACCTTTAACGGTTGCAGTGATGTCTAATGTGTTGTTTGTAGGTGTCCACGCAAATGATCCGTGTTGGATCGTGTATACTACGTAATTAGTTTTCTCATGAGGAATTTTTGCTTTTTCAATGATTGTTATCATCCTCGGAAAATCAGTTTTGATGGCTTCGATGAAGTTTTTCGTCTCATCGATGGATTTTTTTATATCAGGGAGTTTTATTTCAATTTTATCCAACGGGGTTCCAAGAAATTTATCCACGATGTTTCTACGAAAAATTGAAAACTGTTTTCCGTGTTCTTCAATTTTAGAGTGAAGTACTGCTAGTTCCAACACAGAATTTTTCAATTCACCGTTGAGAGTTTGTAGTTCATCTGTAATAATCGAAAAAAGTACACCCCGTTTGAGTTTACCCTGATCGGAAAATAACGTGATAGTATTCTCGATTGCGTTTTGTTGTTTAACCAAAACATCATCCAGAGAAATATTACTAGTTTTCAATTTACCCTGACGATCTTGAAATACAACTATTTCATTGGGATCAACACTTGCTAAATTCAACGTCTCAGCTATTTCATCTTCGATTATTTTTTTATATCACCGGTTGCAGTGTCATCGGGTTTGGGTTTCAGAGGTCTTCCCCAAATATCAATTATGTTATTGTAAAACTCTCTCTCTCTCTAAAATCGTTTCGATTTCCAGCGATTGCTGGTGTATTCATTTACGACAACATGTGGGGGTTTTCCCCTTGGGTTACCCAAGGAGTTAGAAACAGCGTTAAGGATATTTAATACTTCGCTGCCGCATATTGGTGGATCATTCATTTGTTGTGTTGGTAGCGTAGAATACCAAGTCTTCATTGAAAAGTTTTTATATAACGCATAAACTCTTTTGGCGGGGCTAATCCATGTGAATCAAAACAGACAATCCCACGTGGATCAATAGCGTATGCTACCCAGTGAGTTCCAGGTCCGGTGCTGTTATCGAGATTAATGATACCGGTCTCAACACTGTTTGGTTGTGTCGGTAATTGATCCTTCATATAGACACATCTGAAGTTTTTAATCGCGAGTTTTCTAGCAGCATCGAGTAAATCAAAATTGGACATTGGCATGAAATCCGAAGGATTTCCAATCGAAGATTCCTGAACCAAAGGTTCCCGAGTTAATAAACCGGTCCTAGTCTTAGACCTTTTCCGCTGTACCACGAATACGGGGTTCCTGGCGGTCTTAGACCTTTTCCGTTGTACCATGAATACGGGGTCCTGGTAGTCTTAGACCCTTTCCCTTTTTTTTATAACCCTGACCAGTTGCCTTTTTTAGTGCCATTCCTGCCGCGGTACCAACAGCTCCTAACGCTGCCGCTTTAGCCACCGCTGGGGCTGCTCCCGCAATCAACGCTGGTAACGCAGCAAACAACGGGAATATACCGCCTGTTTTAATCATGTGTTTGATATCAGCCGCAGAAATAGTAATCTGGACGCCCTTTTTTGCTACAAGTGCATCATTGAAATGTTTTACTTGACGAGTTGTCAACGACAATTTATTCGCCCCGCCAGTCATTTGATTGGGTTTCAGCGTGATTGTGGTTCCACATTGCTTAGCTGATTTGGATTGTAATTTTTTTAATTGACCAGGTGTCAAAGACACATTGATATTACTATACGACATTATACAATAACAGATTGATCTAATTGCTATAAAGTTTCGATTACATGTTTTTGAAAATCAAAGATTTTCCACTGGCGCATCTACCACTCTCATTCTTCCTCCAACACCTTCGAGTAGCATTGATTTATCACTGAGAATGACAGCGACCGCTCTATAATTAGCAATAGCACCACGAGTCACATTAGCTCTAAAGTGTATATCAACGACGGATTGTCTTGTTAAATCAAGATGTTCCAGCGAAAAGTAATAGATCGGATATAAACTCTTAAAATCCAATTGTGATATTTGTAGACCAGTATCAACATTTTGATCACGTGCCATAAACAACAACAATCTATGATACACGCGAGCAATATGATTTTGACTGTAATCGAGTTGTACATCTTCAGATGGTTCCTGTTGTCCGTTTATTCTCAGTGAGACGTCTTTAACACCTAATGGATCAAATATCATATGACTGAAACGTTGATCGCCAACTCGTGTGTTATCCTGTAACGCAATAAATATATGACGTGGCGCAGCAACACCTTGTTTTGATGCTAGGCTCCAAGTGAATAACCCGTTGATATTTGATTGTTTAACATCTGTACTCACGGTTAACCAACTTAGTAATGATTTTCCTTCTTGGTCCATAAATGATAGTAATCGTCCTTCTGCAGTGATTGCTGGAGTCAACACTGGCATCCACAATGATATTTTTGTTAAATTGACTTTACCGGCATCATCATTTACATGATCTATAGCTGCGTTTGCTGGAATCCTCCAAATTGCGTCATTATCATCACTCTTTCGTACAAGCGATACTGTATGCTTCGCCCCGTAGATAACTTTTCGGACGTTTCTACAGAATCCAAATATGTGATGCAGTGGAATCGCGCATGAAAATGATTTACGCGCTCCTTGCAACATTGAAATACGTGTTGCAGCTCCAAGATTGAAGTTAGGATCATTGTTTATAATCATATTCTCGACATCAACATTAGCAGCGCCAGCATTATTCTGTGGTCGTCTTATAATAAATTGATTTCCTCCAGCGGTATTTTTAACATCTTTTGCAAACATCATACAAGGTCCCGCCGATCTTGTATAATCATCAGAATATCTCGCTAACCCGATTATTGTTGTAGCCACATCAACATCGCGATCTATCGACTCGATTTCTTTTCCATCAATGAGGTATTTTGCACTCTCAAATAACGCCATAATACCATTATTGACAAAACCGACTTGAGTTCCAGCTGGATACGGTGCTGGTACAGCAGTAGTATCAACAGCTGTGACAAGTTCTCCTTCTACTTCGATAAACGCTTCAGCGGGTAGAAAATACGTACTGGTATTATGGACTTGAAGTTCAATTCTTGATCGACTATTTGATTATATTGCATGATAGGCGTAATATTGATAATCGCGTACAGAATCATCCTTGCCAACTGGGGCGTCAATATCAAACGCTGGATCAGATGACTTTTTGAACATTTTATTCTATTTATCAGAGTCTAAATCGTGAAATCGTAAACGATTTTCATTGCTAATCGTAGGATTTCATCGTCGTAGCTTTTTAAAGCCGCTTCCTGCTATCATATTTGCAATATTGCTTTGGTCAGGGGTTATCAACGATGATAGTTTCTGTTCTACTGCGTTATTTATAATTTTACTAACACTCGCAGGCATTTCCGCTGTAGACGGTAACGGTTTCTTTCGTCGTCGCACCAATGATGTTATTTTATTCTTCGCGGCTGTAAACTCTTTTCCGGCAAGATCTCCAACAGCACTAATACCCTTATCACGAATAACATCAATTGCTTTCATTGATAATTGTTTAGCTAACGGCATCACTTTTGGAGCCATTCTTGCAAATAACCCAGCAATGGTATTACCTAAACCATCACCAAAGTATGCTCTAAAAACTGGAAACCGTGAATTAACAACATAGACGGGGGTTGGTTTATCATGGTTGTAGTGTATGATCATTATTTGAAATCAGAAACAATTTTTAAATTGTAAAATAATTTGTCAATTTGAATTCAGTCACTGTGATACCCACTTTCCACTAACTCGCCAATGAAATCTCGATATGTGCTGATATCCATGATACCGCCTTGAAATAACCGCCTGCAGATATCAGCTGCTTCATTAATTATTTCCGGAGAGTTATTTCCAGCCCGTTTTCCTCCGATGAGAACTTCTAATCGTGATATATCAATGAGAACACTACCAGGACAGAAACCCGAAAAGTTTCCAACGCTAGCGTTTTCACTGGAATCTTGCAATCCACTTCCGCTATAACCAGTTGCTTCATCTAGTTCTTTATCCAGTTTTTCTAAATCGGTTTCTTGTAAATAATCAAGAACATCATCATCTCGATCAGGTGGTAGTTGTTGTTGTTTTTTAGGTTTTTTGTCGCTTTTGCGGTTTTTGCGGTTTTTGTTGTTGTTTAAACTCTTCATATTGTTTATACAAAATATCCACCGCAATGATATATTCAATGTATGATGCACTATCTGTCTTAATTTGACTTTTTTTAGTTTTGATTTTGTAGAATATATCAGCCCAATGAGTTAAATTCTTAACAAACTTATGATGTTCTGGTTTCAACATTTTTTTTTCTGTTTTCATAAGTCGTAACAACAAGCGCAGGAATTTCTGTTGGATCAGTCTTATCGATTTCTGCTAACCCTTCCTCGTTAAATCTCACGCGTAAATCATCTACTGTTCTTTTTGATTCCATTTTTTGAACAACCTGTTTTGTTTGTTCAGTTTTCGCTGCTATTTTTTCAAGTTCACCGATAACAAATTTCCCCGTCTCGGGAACATCTCCCAGTATAGCACGCTCTGCCCCTTTCGTTGCTGTGGTTACAGGTTTAAACAATTCTTCAGATCCCACAGTAAAATCAGTTTGTAAACTCTGTCGTTGTTGCAGTTTATTCCTTACAGAGTCTCGAATTGGTATAAATCTCTTGATTGCATCTAGTCGTTCACGAGCCAATAGGGTCGTTAATGCTTCATTGACCATTATTTGAAATCGCAAACAATTTTTCAATTGTAAAACAATTTTCCCGTAGCCCTTTCGATTGATAATTGTTGGATTGATTTTATTTTTTTATAAACAGAAATTTCATTTTTTATTCGGTGTGAAATATTTTTTATTCACTGATTTTGACATTTCAATCAAAAAATGCTAAAAACAATGAAAATCTCACTGAGGGTATGTCACAATCAAAAAATGACAAAATCTCTTTGAGGGTCGGTCACGGTCAAAATCGTTCATTTTCTTGAATTAACGCTCTTATGTTTCTAACTTTAGAATTGATATCCTTTTTCAATTCGTATTCGTTACCTAATTCTTTTCGTATTCCCTCTACGATAGTAAATAACGGCACAAACGCACTTACGTCACTGGAAAATGAAAGAGAGTCCCGAATAGAATTCTGAATTTTTTTGATTAGCGCATATTTCTTGGGCAGCATATACTTGTTAGTGTTAACTCCGTATTCTATATCCTGAAAATCTGACATGATTTGATCAGGATTTAACCCATCTGATAGTTTGATATCCTGACTTTTCAATTTTGAAATTTCAGCAATAATGCTATTCATTGTTTTCAGAATTCATATTCTATGGTGATTACATATTTCTAAATGAAAAATATGACGCATCAGACATAAATAAATTGAATTTTCTGTTCGTTCTTTTTTGAAATCGCCGTCTTGGTTATTCCCTCTGCAACTTTTTTAACAGAAGGTGAACAAATATCGAAATGCCTACCGGCCCTTGTTATGGATTGAAATATATTTTCTTCTTTAGTTGTTGTATTAAATGATTTAACAGGTCTCGCTCGCTTCGAGTATTTCCCAGTCCAACCTCGTTTGGAATTCTCACTTGGGGTAACAGCTTGCAGATATGATAAAGAATTGTTCTTCGGATTAGAATCAATATGATCAATAACAAAATCACACTCGATCAATCCATAAAAGCATTCAAATACGAAACGATGATTGTGATAAGTTTTCTTTTCTTTCCTCCCCCATACAGTAAACCTCAAATACCCTTGATTACTCACAACACCAACTGATTTCTTCAGTCTACGGTTTCTTACGATACCATCACTGGATGCTTCATAATTTTTAATCAGGGGGTGTGGTCTGAATTCTTGGTTCATTTATATACATAATACTATTGTTTGTCTAATTCATTGTTTGGTCTAATAATGAATCTTTCAATGTAGTGTTGAGGAGTTCTTATGATTTTGTCGCTGACTCTGACAGGGTCAGGGACTTTGTCAGGGTCAGAATTTTTGATTGAAAATCCATTTTTAATTCTTTTGTCATAATAACGCTTCAACTCCCTGTATCGTTTGCCACCACAATTCAGACAAAATTGCGATTTACCCCTAACCCCAACCCTACATCGTATGCAGGGTAACGGACCAAGGCTTCCACGTCGAAAACTTTGCATATGATACCCACAGAATTCATTTCTGCATGATTTGTTACACGGAGTCGTTGATCCAATCATGAGCCATTTGCTGTGATTCATTATACATAAATCTTTCATTTAAATGCTTGTTTTAATTATAGTATGGAGGAGTTCAAGAGATTATCGAAAATTAAACCTTGGAAAAATGTTAAATTCAATCTCGATAGAGTCTCTGATACACCAAAACGTCTAATCGGTGATAGAATTATACTGAAGGAGTTCCAAAGATTATCGAAAATTAAACCCTGGAAAAATCTTAAATTCAATCTCGATAATGAGTTCAAGAGATTATCGAAAATCAAGCCCTGGAAAAATGCTAATTTTAATCTCGATAGAGTCTCTGATACACCAAAACGTCTAATCGGTGATAGAACTATACTGGGTAAAATCAAGGAGTGTTTTAATGAATTCTACCGAGACGGTGCAGCACACTGTTGTCGACATTTCGAATTATCAATGATGATGTCAATGTACCCAAGATCGATGCTACGATGAACGATGAAAGAGCAGCTGAGATAATTTCACACCTTGGCAAGCCATCGAGTTGGAAATCCAAAGGATTTTCATGGAAAATCAAAGATTTTCAACAAAATAATTCCCAACAGAAGTATTTTTTCAGAATAAAATTCATTATCGAAGTCGAAGGCAAATGGATTATCAGGGATAAATTTGAACCAATCCTCAAGGATAAAAACTGTCATTGTGAGTAGAGATTCCAAACCAGGAATTCTAACTGGAATCGACAAAACCATACTACGAGAGATCTTATCCTGTAACAGCAATCGTTTATGGAATATACCCGCTAAATGATAAACCCAATATAGTTCACTGAATTGTGTAGCAACACGGGTAATGGAACACTTCACAAATGCATCCCGAGGAAATAAACTAACTGATCTGCGACGTAGGAAAATAAACGAATGGGAACTGACAGTGAAACAGCACGGTGCAAAGATTCCTGATATAGATAAATTAGAAACATTATTAAAATTCCCAATATCAGTAACGACAATAACCGGGGAAGTATTACACGAACCGAAATATAAATTACAAGGAGCGCCAATACAAATTATTGATCATAACGAACACGCGTGGACACCTGCAGTAACGATATTTCCACGAGAACGAATCGTGAGATATATCCTATTCCATCAGTGGTAGCTCACTTTGCAAGAGAAAAAACTCATGGCGTCCAACACGAAGTGATTTTCTCGAGGACGTTAAATTGAGCTGCGTCGAATTCGTTCATGGAGGACTGTGGAATACAAAATACTCACGTGATGGTATGATTTCAATTGATATATCCTCGTGTTATCCTGGAAGTTTTCTCGGGTATGGGGAATGTAGTAACTATTTTAAACGATTTGGACACCCCACGCATGAAATGACTCGTGTTGCGATTAATGGTCCATTGCCTGATTTTGATTTAACTGGATTCGCTCGTGTGATATCATTTGAACTTGCTACAGGGTTACATCCGTGTGGTTATGTTTGGCTTGGTAGACATGTATCTGAAAAGGCGTGGATGCCAATAGTGTTATTACGATATATGATCGATTGTGGTATGCTAATATCGTTAATTGTCAGTGAAGCGATTATATGCTATCGAGCACAGAAATCAGTCTGGTTACCACAACCCGATCTAGATAGAATAATTAGCGAACAGCGAAAACAATTTCCTTATTTCAATGAAGAACAAATCATGAATTGGTCTAAGGAGTTATTTGAAATTAAAAAAGAACAAGCAAAAGATTTCGGACGAAGAATAATCGGTAAATTTACCCAGGGTGGAAGATACGACAATGCAAAATATTCTTCGCGGTTGATCATAGACGTCGCTGAATACGATTTTATTGTAACGGATTTAACGAAACAGGGAAAACTTGTATCCCGTAAGGATGCTTTTCTATCCAATGGTGAGAAATTAGGTACGGTTGTTACCTACTGTGATGGATAAAATTCCCAGTACACACATTTGAGAAGTTCTATGCTAGCCTATGCTTCTATTAATCTATTTTCGATGATAAATAGATTTCCTAATACCGCGGTTAGAGTAGCTACTGATTCGATGTATATACACAATAAATACAAATCAGCTGTAGCGGCATTCACAGATCCCGAGGAAAATTGGGGGCGTTGGCGATTTAAAAAGGAAACACTACATGAGTATTGTGAATCCGCAGATGTTACCATGGATGATAAATATCTTTCATGTAACCGTATTGAAATTCAATCAGAATTTTCTAATGCACCACCGGTATCTGATCCAATATGTAGATACAAGACAGTTTATTTAAACGGTTGTGGTGGGTCAGGAAAGACAACTCGTGCAATTGAATTATTTCGTCGGTCAACCATGATTGTGCTAACAGCAACTCACAGACTCGCCAGAGAGATGATACAGCGAGTAGTAAATGCCTGTACTTATCACAGTTTTTTTCGTTGGAAGGGTGACAAATGGACTCCTGAGCGTATGGGTGATACATTCATTCCTAAAATTATAATTTGGGATGAAATATGCACAGTGTCATTAGATGTATTACAAACATTTCTCGAGTGGTTGTTAAACAAAAACACAAAAGTCGTCATGTGCGGTGATCACGGCCAACCACCACCATTTATCGGTGCATCCCCACATGAGTGGCTAAAGGGTTTTGTAGACTATTATGAAGAAATTAACACTGATTATAGATCAATTGATGAACGATTACGAGAATTCAAAGCGCTAATTAGATTACAACCGGATAGAATCCAGTGTGAAATAGCGCGTGAAATAATTTCAGAGACTCCTATGAATGATTTTTGGAAAACATGGAGACCAAACGATTTGATAATTGCAAGTAGAAAAATAGTCAGAGACACACTTCCGATGAAGTTATTTGAATTGCATAAAGAAAAATTTGCCGTACTTCCAGTACCGTTGTGTTATAGGCCTTCGGATACACGAAAGCAGAATAAAGAAGTTGATATTCCAGGACAGCGTGAAAAACAAATTCTCGTATTAAATGATATTGTGCTGGTTGATATCAGCGTCGTTGAAGATTCATTGCGTGCTAATAAATCCCCGTGGACGCTAGGATACGCAGCGACGATACATTCTTCACAGGGATTGACTATCACAGACACAATTGTTTGGATGGTAGATAATCGCATCGAATGGTCGAATTTAGTCTATCTCGCAGTATCCAGAGTACGAAAAATAAATCAGCTTAGAAGAATTGTTCTTGAAAATCCTAATGACAATACAATAGGTGATACTGTCACCGGTGATTTCATCACTAAGGACATAATCAGAAAAGAACTTTCTGGTTATAAACAGCAGGATAAAAAAAATAATAGAGAATTTGATATTGATGTTGAATTAAAATGACGTTGAAACAGCAACAGGATAATCACTGCGTGAGTTGCAATTGTGTAATGAATTGGTGTTGGTCAGATAGGGATTCTCGACAATTTACCGTGGATAGAAAAAATAGCAGTATTGGTCATACAAGAGATAATGTGATGCTAACATGTCTTGAGTGCAACAGGCGCCGGGGTGTCAGCACAATGCCTTTGCGGGGTGCTAGTTAAGACCCCGTGGTGGTAATTGAGTATCCTCGGGTATTACTTGCAGTTGTTGTCGAGTAAATCCTCGTTGAGGGGCAGTTGAATCCAGTCTATAGATTGCTGGTCTACCAGTTGATCGTGTTATGCCAGATATTTTATGCGCGGTAACACTCCAAAAAGGATCAGTAGCCCTTTTTGTGCCACCTTCCAACTCTCCTGGTTCGTATAAATACCTAACAGTGATATTACTACCAAGAATTGGTTGGGAAATGCTAGAATTTTCATTTTAGGTATAGACTTCTTTCTAATCGCGTCGTTAGGTTTCATGTTAATTGTTCTAGTAATCTCATTATTAAGTGCGGTAATCACAGCTGGTAATCTTTAAACCCATTCACGGGATCGCTTTTCTTGGATGAATTCTTTTGCGTATTGATATCCAAATAACATCTCAGCAATAGTCCGATTAAATCGTTCTACAATTGCCTGATCGCGATGTAACGCAGTATGCCCCCGTCTGATGGTGACATTGTGATGTTTCATTGTAGATGCAACCACACCTTGAAATTCCTTGCCAGGATCAACTTGTAACAGATTTGGCCAACGCAGAAGACCTCGTCGATAAATCCTTTCAAATGCAGAAGCGACTTCAATTGATGATTTTGTTTTCAGCGGCTCTGCTTCTTTGTATCGACTCGCAACATCAACTACGGTTAACGCGTATTTGTAACCACAATCATGTGGCAGAAATAGTATATCAGCTTGATGAACTTCATTAGGGACAGTCTTATCAAAATGCGAGTAGTGAATTTGTTTAGGCGGTAGTAGATAAATTTGCCATATAGCCTGTTTGGATAACCAATTAGCCTCAGTGGTTTTTTTTCACTTTTGCAGCGCTAGCGAGTTTATTGATTGCAGCGCTACCCCGCCAGTATCCTTTTGGAGAATAATAAATAGATTCCATGTTGTTATTAATTACCAGCACGTAACATCAATTTGCTTTTCATAGCCGATTTTATCAAAAATGAAGCTAATTTTTCTTTGAAGGATTTATCAGGAATAGCACTTAACGCATGAATTAATTTCACATCTGCTAGATGCCTGTGTTGCAAATCACTGCTCTTATATAAAACATCATGAGCGTGACACGCCTTATCAATGGCGTTTATCGGTTCTTCACCGGGTTTGGGTTGGTTATGATTATTGAGTCTGATATCTAATCGTGTTCCGGGGCCACAGTAGCTATATCCTGGAAGGTGCTTTTCTCCGGGATACTTTGCCCATGGGGTTCCAGGGAGCTTTGCCAATTTGGCTGCGATATCACCTCCTCGTTTTTTTTTTTTAAATCATCATTTCCTGCAGATCTCATAGACACAAATCTAAATTTCTTTGTACCACATTGTACGCATTTACCAGAAAGCGCTGATCGGTTATTTTTAGTTGTAATCGTCGTCAAGTCATCTGTGCCAGTACGCGTTTTACACTTCACACAATATAGATCCATAATTTATGTATAGAAATATGGATATAATTGATTTTTCAGCGACTAAAGCAAGAGAACCAGTTAAGCATCATGCAGCGCTACCAAACTCTATCCAAATGATTATAATCGGGCCATCTGGATCAGGCAAGACGCAATTGTTGCTCAATTTAATAATGAGATGGATGAAGTGGGATAAGTTGTATTTAATTGCCCCTAGCGTAGATGATCAGCGATGCTATGAAGTGCTAAAAGATTTTAACGAGAATGCATCAGAGATTAAAGATGAGAACGTCGTTGATTTTATAACCGATATTGACGAGGCGCCATCAGTAGAAGATCTCGATGGAAGTATCAACAATTTAGTCGTATACGACGATGTGATGCTGGATAAACAAACAAACCCAGCTAGAATATTTTCCCGAGGCAGGCACAAAAACACTGACGTGATATATGTTACTCAACGATACACACAGATTCCAAAAGTGATCAAAGATAACTGCAATTTATTGTGTGTATTTAACGAAGTTGATACTCATACTCTTAGAAATATTTGGCAGACATGGTGTTCTGATATGGACTTCAATCAATTTCGAAATTTCTTTAGTAATGCTCAGTCAACCCCGCACGGATTTATAACAATAAATTTGCATGACCCTCGGACACGATATCGTATCGGACTCGATCAAATATTCGGTTGAAATCATTTATTAATTTTGTTAACCAGAACTAACTTCCAGCAGCAGAGAGGGTGATGACAACAACGTTGTGACCAAAATTGATTTGAAAAATCGTAAAATCTCCGTTTGTTAAATGGAGACTTATTTTTTTTGGGTTAAAATATGAGATTTCGTTGGAAGGCTCTATTTTTTGTTTTAAGGTTTCAATCGACTTTTTGTCTGAAAAGGTTGTGAGGTTCACCCTCTCTGCTGCTACATCTGATAACCTAACTAGCGAAATACATACTGACAACCTAAATAGTGACAGACAATCTGAAAACCTATATAGTGAAACACAAACTGACAACCAATCTGAAAACCTAAATAGTGAAACACATACTGACAACCTAAATAGTGACACACCATCTGATAATCTAAATAGTGAAAAAACATACTTATAACCTAAATAGTGACACACAGACTGACAATTTAAATAGTGACACACTGACTGACAACTTTAAATAGTGACAAACTGACTGACAACCTAAATAGTGAAACACAGATTGACAACTTACATAGTGACACGACATCTGATAACCTAAATAGTGAAACACATACTGACAACCTAAATAGTGACAGACAATCTGAAAATCTAAATAGTGAAACACATACTGACAACCTAAATAGTAACAGACAATCTAAAAACCTAAATAGTGAAACACATACTGACAACCTAAATAGTGACACACCATCTGATAACCTAAATAGTGAAAAACATACTGACAACCTAAATAGTGACACACCATCTGATAAGCTAAATAGTGAAAAACATACTAACAACCTAAATAGTGAAACACATACCGACTACCTAAATCGTGAAACACAGACTGACAACCTAAATAGTGACACACAGATTGACAACTTAAATAGTGACACACAGACTGACAACTTAAATAGTGACACACAGACTGACAACCTAAATAGTGATACACAGACTGACAACTTAAATAGTGACACACAGACTGACAACTTACATAGTGACACATCTGATAACCTAAATAGTGAAACACATACTGACAACCTAAATAGTGACAGACAATCGGAAAACCTAAATAGTGAAACACATACTGACAACCTAAATAGTGACAGACCATCTGATAACCTAAATAGTGAAAAACATACTAACAACCTAAATAGTGACACACCATCTGATAACCTAAATAGTGAAAAACATACTAACAACCTAAATAGTGAAACACATACTGACTACCTCAATCGTGAAACACATACTGACAACCTAAATCGTGAAACACAGACTGACAACCTAAATAGTGACAGACAATCTGAAAACCTAAATAGTGAAACACATACTGACAGCCTAAATAGTGACACACCATCTGATAACCTAAATAGTGAAAAACATACTGACAACCTAAATAGTGACACACCATCTGATAAACTAAATAGTGAAAAACATACTAACAACCTAAATAGTGAAACACATACTGACTACCTAAAGCGTGAAACACAGACTGACAATCTAAATAGTGACACACAGACTGACAACTTAAATAGTGACATACAGACTGACAACTTAAATAGTGACACACAGACTGACAACCTAAATAGTGATACACAGACTGACAACTTAAATAGTGACACGACATCTGATAACCTAAATAGTGAAACACATACTGACAACCTAATTAGTGACAGACAATCTGAAAACCTAAATAGTGAAACACATACTGACAACCTAAATAGTGACACACCATCTGATAACCTAAATAGTGAAAAACATACTGACAACCTAAATAGTGACACACCATCTGATAACCTAAATAGTGAAAAACATACTAACAACCTAAATAGTGAAACACATACTGACTACCTAAATAGTGAAACACAGACTGACAACCTAAATCGTGAAACACAGACTGACAACCTAAATCGTGAAACACATACTGACAACCTCAATAGTGACACACAGACTGACAACCTAAATAGTGACACACCATCTGATAACCTAAATAGTGAAAAACATACTAACAACCTAAATAGTGAAACACATACTGACTACCTAAATCGTGAAACACAGACTGACAACCTAAATCGTGAAACACATACTGACAACCTCAATAGTGACATACAGACTGACAACTTAAATAGTGATACACAGACTGACAACTTAAATAGTGACACGACATCTGATAACCTAAATAGTGAAACACATACTGACAACCTAAATAGTGACAGACAATCTGAAAACCTAAATAGTGACACACAGACTGACAACCTAAATAGTGACATGCATACTTACAGCTTAAATAGTGATGGACTGATTGACCACCTAAATTATGAAACACAGACTGACAACTTAAATAGTGACATGCATACTTACAGCTTAAATAGTGATGGACTGATTGACCACCTAAATTATGAAACACAGACTGACAACTTAAATAGTGACATGCATACTTACAGCTTAAATAGTGATGGACTGATTGACCACCTAAATTATGAAACACAGACTGACAACCTAAATAGTGACATGCATACTTACAGCTTAAATAGTGATGGACTGATTGACCTAAATTATGAAACACAGACTGACAACCTAAATAGTGACATGCATACTTACAGCTTAAATAGTGATGGACTGATTGACCTAAATTATGAAACACAGACTGACAACCTAAATAGTGACATGCATACTTACAGCTTAAATAGTGATGGACTGATTGACCTAAATTATGAAACACAGACTGACAACTTAAATAGTGACATGCATACTTACAGCTTAAATAGTGACATGCATACTTACAGCTTAAATAGTGACATGCATACTTACAGCTTAAATAGTGACATGCATACTCACAGCTTAAATAGTGACATGCATACTTGCAGCTTAAATAGTGATGGACTGATTGACCTAAATTATGAAACACAGACTGACAACTTAAATAGTGACATGCATACTTACAGCTTAAATAGTGACATGCATACTTACAGCTTAAATAGTGACATGCATACTTACAGCTTAAATAGTGACATGCATACTTACAGCTTAAATAGTGACATGCATTCTTACAGCTTAAATAGTGACATGCATACTTACAGCTTAAATAGTGACATGCATACTTACAGCTTAAATAGTGATGGACTGATTGACCTAAATTATGAAACACAGACTGACAACTTAAATAGTTACACTCAGATTAACAACTTAAAGTGTGATACACAGCTTGACATTTCGATTTCACCCATATCTTTTTTTGCAAAAATAATCTTTTAGAATACCTTTTCAAAATAAAATAAAAAATTATAATAATCTTGATTGATTTAAACTGTCCTTCCATTTTTGTGTTCATTTTGATAATTCCTGAAAAGAAATAATAAAATTATGCAAAAGGTGTATATACTTTCCATAAGTTGATATTTTCCCATGTTATTTCAGGTCCAAATCCATTGTTAGATAACCTAGTGTCTACATTTTCCCAGGTTATTTCAGGCCCAAATTCATCTGTTAGGTAACCCTGCATCTACATTTTCCATGTTATTTCAGGCCCAAATTCATCTGTTAGCTAACCATGTCTCTACATTTTCCCATGTTATTTTCCCATGTTATTTCAGGCCTAAATTCATCTGTTAAGTATCCATGTCTCTACATTTTCATTGTTATTTTAGGCCCAAATTCATCTGTTTAGTAACCATGTGTCTACATTTTCCCAGGTTATTTCAGGCCCAAATTCATCTGTTAAGTAACCATGTCTCTACATTTTCCATGTTATTTCAGGCCCAAATTCATCTGTTAAGTAACCATGTCTCTACATTTTCCATGTTATTTCAGGCCCAAATTCATCTGTTAAGGTACCATGTATCTACATTTTCCATGTTATTTCAGGCTCAAATTCATCTGTTTAGCAGCCATGTGTCTACATTTTCCCAGGTTATTTCAGGCCCAAATTCATCTGTTAGGTAACCTAGTGTCTAAATTTTCCCATGTTATTTCAGGCCCAAATTCATCTTTTAGGTAACCATAAGTCTACATTTTCCCATCATCTGTTAGATAACCATGTGACACTGTCTACATTTTCCCATGTTATTTAGGCCCATATTCATCTGTTAGGTAACCATGTGTCTACATTTTCCCATGTTATTTCAGGCATAGATTCCTTACTTAAAACTCTGTATCTACATGTTCCAATTTTATTTCAAACCCAAATTAATCTGTTAGGTAACCTGTATCTACATGTTCCAGTTTTCTTTCAAACCCAAATTCATCTGTTAGGTAACCATATGTTACATTTTCCCATGTTATTTCAGGCATAGATGCCTCACTTAGTAACCTGTATCTACTTGTTCCAATTTTATTTCAGGCCCAAATTCATCTGTTAAGTAACCATGTCTCTACATTTTCCCCATGTTATTTCAGGCCCAAATTCATCTGCTATATAACCTTGTGTCTACAGTTTCCCCATGTTATTTCAGGCCCAAATTCATCTGTTATATAACCATGTCTCTACATTTTCCCCATGTTATTTCAGGCCCAAATTCATCTGCTATATAACCTTGTGTCTACAGTTTCCCCATGTTATTTCAGGCCCAAATTCATCTGCTATATAACCTTGTGTCTACAGTTTCCCCATGTTATTTCAGGCCCAAATTCATCTGTTATATAACCATGTCTCTACATTTTCCCCATGTTATTTCAGGCCCAAATTCATCTGCTATATAACCTTGTGTCTACAGTTTCCCCATGTTATTTCAGGCCCAAATTCATCTGTTATATAACCTTGTGTCTACAGTTTCCCCATGTTATTTCAGGCCTAAATTCATCTGCTATATAACCTTGTGTCTACATTTTCCCATGTTATTTCAGGCCTAAATTCATCTGCTATATAACCTTGTGTCTACATTTTCCCATGTTATTTCAGGCCCAAATTCATCTGCTATATAACCTTGTGTCTACATTTTTCCATGTTATTTCAGGCTCAGATTCATCTGTTAGGTAACCCTGTGGTGTGGTTAGCTGGAACCCTCAGTGTCATCATCTATGCAGGGCTATTTGTCTTCTATCTAATGAGGCAAAGGAGAGGGTTTCATGATTTATCAATGAGTGAGTATAAAGCTTTATGTACTGCCATAAAAAATGTTTTCATTATTCCATTAAAATCACTTCTGTTAGATTCTGATTTTCAGGTCGGATGTAATTATATATAGCTGATTTTCATGTGTGGCCAAGTGGTCTAAAGCTCTCACTGTTATGGATCATTGCTATCTCACCTCTGCATGGGTTTGAGTCTCAGGTCCAGCCAATGCGGGTATGTGAGAAGGCTTGCAAGTAGCTCTTGTGGGCTGGTGGTTCTTTCCGGGGTTTTCCCCAGTTTCTTCCAACACCATTTATACTGGCTGCTATGTATATTCTGTCTTGTGCTGAAAAATGGTGTTAAACCTTAAACCCTACAACAACAACAACAACAACAACAACAACAACTAATGATATAATCTGAAATGCTAAAAAATGGTGTTTAAACCCTACAACAACAACTAAACTTCATTTTGACCACAGATATATCCTGACTCCAGATTGCTTGTAATTTCCGATTAAAATTATTTTGTAAAACTCTACCTGAGCACTTGTATCACAACAACTTGAGAATACTCACTAGTCAGAAATTATGTCTATTTATTAGCCCAATTCGTGTTTTAAAAATCTAGAAAACTGTATATCACTCTGATTTACCTGATAAAAACTAGAAAGCTATGGCAAACTGATAACACCCTGATTTACCTGATAAAAACTAGAAAGCTATGGCAAACTGATAACACTCTAATTTACCTGATAAAAACTAGAAAGCTATGGCAAACTGATAACACCCTGATTTACCTGATAAAAACTAGAAAGCTATCGCAAACTGATAACACTCTAATTTACCTGATAAAAACTAGAAAGCTATGACAAACTAATATCAATCTAATTTACCTGATAAAAACTAGAAAGCTATGACAAACTGATATCACTCTAATTTACCTGATAAAAACTAGAAAGCTATGGCAAACTGATAACACTCTAATTTACCTGATAAAAACTAGAAAGCTATGGCAAACTGATAACACTCTAATTTACATGATAAAAAGTAGAAAGCTGTGGCAAACTGATAACACTCTAATTTACCTGATAAAAACTAGAAAGCTATGACAAACTGATAATACCCTCATTTACCTGATAAAAACTAGAAAGCTATGGCAAACTTATAACACTCTGATTTACCTGATAAAAACTAGAAAGCTATGACAAACTGATAGCACTCTAATTTACCTGATAAAAACTAGAAAGCTATTGCTAGACATTGCTAGAGATACACAATACAGAAATCATAGCAATATCACTGAAAATGTTTTAAAGCGTCGTTAAAAATCCAAAAACACACACACACACACCATTTCTTTATGGTCTTTTCTCAATGTATTCAAATATGTCACCTGGTGAGACAAATGTCTGTACATTTCAAACAAAAATTACAATAAATCAGTAAAATAAATTGTTGGGGAAAATTTTGAACTACTCCTGTTGTTATGTCTCTGATTCCAGTTTTTAAAACTAGTAGTTATTATCCAGTGATAGATGCAAATAGAATAGTTATATTTACTAATTTCACTAATTTCATTTTAAATGTATGAAACACGTTAAGTTCTATCTACCTTACCAAGGCTTTCGCATGAGCACTAAGTAAGTTCTAACTACCATACCAAGGTCTTTCGTGCGATGCAAATTAGTTGTTGTTGTCGGGTTAACACCATTTTTCAGTACACAATAAACTATACATGGCGGCCAGTATTATTGGTGGAGGAAGAACCTGGGAAAACCCTGGGAAGAACCACCGATCCAAAAGAAGCTACTGGCAAGCTTTCTCACATAACTACATTAAATTAGTACAGTGAGCACTAAGTTCTAACTACCATACCAAGGGCTTTCATGTGATATAAATTAGTACAATGAGCCCTGACTCAGTTCTAACTATTTTAACAAGGGCTTCTATGTGATGTAAATTGGTAAAGTGAAAGTGAGCACTGAGTAAGTTCTAACTATTTTACCAAGGCTGTCATGTGAAAATTAGTGAGTACATATATATAAATCCTGTTTATAATACTGTATCTAGTAAAGATGTTTTATAGGTATAAGCAATTTTTGATTTATGCTAAAGGTTTTTAAATTAGATACCCTTGTGTACATAATCAGGTGTTATGCTGAATGTTATTAAATTGGATACTCCCATCGTCACAGACACGTTGACTAAATGTTATTAAATTGGATACTCCCATGTACACAGACAGGTGTTGGACTAAATGTTATTCAGTTGCATACTCCTATGTACACAGACAGGTGTTGGACTAATTGTTATTCAGTTGCATACTCCTATGTACACTGACAGGTGTTAGACTAAATGTTATTCAGTTGCATACTCCTATGTACACAGACAGGTGTTGGACTAAATGTTATTCAGTTGCATACTCCCATGTACACATGCAGGTGTTGGACTAAATGTAATTAAATTGGATACTTCCACGTATACAGGCAGGTGTTATGCTAAATGCAGTGTAGTTTGGCATGTTTTGGACTAAATGGTTTTAAATTGGATATTCTCACGTAGATTGGCATATGTTATTTTAAAGATTATTAAATTGAAAGTGTTCTGCTTTAAGTTATTAAATCAGATACTCTTATTCACATGGGTACATGTTGTGCTAAACATTGTGAAATTGGATTTTCTCATGTACATAGGCAGGTATTATGCTAAAGGTTATTAAATTGGATTTTCTCATGTACATAGGCAGATATTATGCTAAAGGTTATTAAATTGGATTTTCTCATGTACATAGGCAGATATTATGCTAAAGGTTATTAAATTGGATTTTCTCATGTACATAGGCAGATATTATACTAAAGGTTATTAAATTGGATATGGATTATGCATATGGATAATAATCAACCTTTTTTAAATGATAACTGTATTAAGATTTATCTATGAAATATACCTCCACATAACCAGCATGTCGGCTTTTACAAATTTGCATTTACTCTGCACTATTTCTCACATAACCAACATGATGTCTTTTACAAATTTGCATTTACTCTGCACTGTGTCTCACATAACCAACATGATGGCTTTTTAAAATTTTCATTTACTTATCACTGTATCTGACATAACCAACATGATGGCTTTTTAAAATTTTCATTTACTTATCACTGTGTCTCACATAACCAACATGATGGCTTTTTAAAATTTTCATTTACTTTTCACTGTGTCTCACATATCTAACATGATGGCTTTTTAAAATTTTCATTTACTTTTCACTGTGTCTCACATAACCAACATGATGGCTTTCTAAAATTTTCATTTACTTTTCACTGTGTCAAACATAACCAAGATGATGGCTTTCTAAAATTTTCATTTACTTTTCACTGTGTCTCACATAACCAACATGATGGCTTTCTAAAATTTTCATTTACGTTTCACTGTGTCTCACATAACCAACATGATGGCTTTCTAAAATTTTCATTTACTTTTCACTGTGTCTCACATAACTAACATGATGGCTTTTTAAAATTTTCATTTACTTTTCACTGTCTCACATAACCAACATAATGGCTTTTTAAAATTTTCGATTAATTTTCACTGTGTCTCACATAACCAACATGATGGCTTTTTAAAATTTTCATTTACTTTTCACTGTGTCTCACATAACCAACATGATGGCTTTTTAAAATTTTCATTTACTTTTCACTGTGTCTCACATAACCAACATGATGGCTTTTTAAAATTTTCATTTACTTTTCACTGTGTCTCACATAACCAACATGATGGCTTTCTAAAATTTTCATTTACTTTTCACTGTGTCTCACATAACCAACATGTTGGCTTTTTAAAATTTTCATTTACTTTTCACTGTGTTTCACATAACCAACATGATGGCTTTCTAAAATTTTCATTTACTTTGCACTGTGTCTCACATAACCAACATGATGGCTTTTTAAAATTTTCATTTACTTTTCACTGTGTCTCACATATCTAACATGTTGGCTTTCTAAAATTTTCATTTACTTTTCACTCTGTCTTACATAACCAACATGATGGCTTTCTAAAATTTTCATTTACTTATCACTGTGTCTCTGCTTAACATTAAGAACATGTATGCAAGCCTAGTTTTTTCTCAGTCTCAAAGGTAAGCAAACAGTTCTTTATGTAATGCTTAATTTTTTTCTTGAAAAACTGATGCATTCTTAATTCTTTTTATTTTCAGGTTGGCAATTTTAAATTGTTATTAGGTGGATTAGACTTGATTGTTAAGTATATTGTTTATACTAAGAGACTATTTTTTAATACAATACTTTTTTGCAGGTGAATGGCATCGGTTTGTTTTCATCTGTGACTTGCTTGTCATTGGATATCTGCTACACTACTTGCCATTTTTCCTAACAGATAGTACTTTGTTCCTGCATAATTATCTCCCTTGTGTGATCTTCAAGGTTCTGGCTTTGGCAGCTGAGATAGATCACCTGGATGTTATTTTAGACAGGTGAGTGTTGGACTCGTTCTTTCTGCTTAAGCCCTGAGATTCACTGCTATGTCCAATCAGTTAAACAGATTTATGCTTTATAAGATGTTTTGTTGACTCTAACCTCCTTAAAACACATAATGTTACTTACCATTTTAGGAAAGTATGGAATCAATAGAGTGTTATCTAGCATACTGTAATAATATGAAATATTGTATATTCAATGTGCATAATATGAGAAACATTAAAGGCAGTGAAGGGTGCATAATTTGCCACAATTCATTATGTTCTGTGTGCTACATTTAGAATTCAGAATTTCTAATTCTTTGATTAAAATGATAATAATAATTCTGCATTAGATTATACAGTGCTGTCTGACCTAATTAGCAAATGAAATATAGGACTAATGACATCTAGAGTGTACCATGTTACTATTGGAACTAATTAACTAATACAATACATGGGACTGTACCATGATACTATTTGATATAATTACTAAGGACATAAGGGAGTGTACCATAGTGAACTAGTGGTTAAAGCATCCACTTCAGATGTGAGAGGTTGCAGGTTCGAATCCCCAGCCAAGTAATACCAAATACTTATAAAAATGTTTCTAATAGCTGCCTCACTAGGCATTCAGCAGTAAGAGGTTATTGTTTGGACAGTTTGGCCTGGTGTCAGGAAAATGTAATTGGGTGGGACATTATGCGCTACATGTCTGCGGCATGATACCTCAGTGCTAGACATCACCATAAACTGCCACAATATGGATATCATAGCAATATGACTGAAGCATGTTAAAAATCAAAATCACACACACACATACACATACACACACAACACACACAGATGTGTACCATACTAGCATTTATCCAAATTAGATAATGACATAAGGGAATGTACCATGTTATTCTTTGACCTAATTAGCCTATGATATATGTTATTTGACCTGATCAGTTCTTGATATATGTGATTGTACCATGTTACCTCTTGACCTATTTATTAATGACATATGAGACTTACCATGTTACCTCTTGACCTAATTACTAATGACATATGAGATTGTACGATGTTACCTCTTGACCTAATTACTAATGACATATGAGACTGTACCATGTTACCTCTTGACCTAATTACTAATGACATATGAGACTGTACCTTGATACCTCTTGATCTAATTACTAATGGCATATGAGACTTACCATGTTACCTCATGACCTAATTACTAATGGCATATGAGACTGTACCATGTTACCTCTTGACCTAATTATTAATGACATATGAGACTGTACCTTGATACCTCTTGACCTAATTACTAATGGCATACGAGACTGTACCATGTTACCTCATGACCTAATTACTAATGACATTTGAGACTACCATTTTACATCTTGACCTAATATTTAATGACATATGAGACTGTACCATGTTACCGTTTGAGTTAATCTAGTATATAATAACTTCCTTACAAGATTTTTGGGGTGGGTGTTGAGAAATAAACTTGTTATTCAAAATGTTTTCTTTCGTACCCAGGGTTCCGCATGGCTCTGTGATAGTGCGCTACATCATTCTTGCACTCTTGGTGACAGCATCCTGGACATTTTACAAATTATCTGTTTTTACATATGGTAATGTGGACCTCACAGCAGAGCAGATAACCAGTCTAGCTTGGAGAGAATCTTGGGACTTTCTGGTTCACTTAAGGCATGGTTTCTAGTCAAGTAAATCATAAGCAGAAAAACCACACACATTGTAATGAAAAGCTGTGCTTTTTTATTCACTTGTTAACAGTAAGTTATATATTATAATATTGAATGGGGACAAATGACTATGAACTTGTGACCTCCTATCTTTTTATGCTTTGACCATCTCTTGGCATTCTTTTCTTTCCAGGTATCAAAAACTGTCTTAATTATTAGCACAATAGCTATGCTCCTTAGGTTGATCGAAACTGTTGTAATTTGTATTGCTTCTGTTAAAATTTTGTTTCAAAATTATTAGAATATCTAAATGAAGCTTAATCACCAAAGATTTCTTTTTTATGTTTATTGGCTTTTAGACTTTGTCACATAATCAGTCTCTATTACTCTGATCTGAAATTTTTGTGTCTGAAAGCTTTTTGTTATTTTTAAGAGTGGGTCATTTTCTCATTTCAAAATGAAGAGGAAGATTTTATTAATCTTCTTACAAATTTCATTGTTTCGTTTCCTTCCTCCCCATTTTTCCCCCATTCTTCTGTCCATTTGTTTAGCCCTACGAAGCCCCTTGGCAAGATTGCACAAAAATACATCCTAGACGATTAAAATTTGGATCCATATGTGAATGATCTGAATAAATGCTTGGTCTATTGCAATTCGTTATATTTTACACGTTTTAAAACTTGTTGTACATGAACATTTTGACATGGTTAAGAATTAAACACCTGAGTTAGACCAATACAAGTTTTTATACATGTATAGATGATCTGATTCTCATTTTATTACTGGATTTGTTCAATTTTCTCGAACTTTTTAAAGCTTTTTGATGTTTTTTCTATGTATTGCAGTGGTAACATAAATGTTTTACAGAAACACAGATCATGTTTAACCTTATTAGTATTGTTTCATACCACAGAAAGTTACAACTTAAAGAGGTGTACATCAGATGTATGTTTAGTTACAAATTAAAGAGGTGTACATCAGATGTATGTTTCAGTTACAACTTAAAGAGGTGTACATCAGATGTATGTTTTAGTTACAACTTAAAGAGGTGTACATCAGATGTGTGTTTTAGTTACAACTTAAAGAGGTGTACATCAGATGTATGTTTTAGTTACAAATTAAAGAGGTGTACATCAGATGTATGTTTTAGTTACAACTTAAAGAGGTGTACATCAGATGTATGTTTTAGTTACAACTTAAAGAGGTGTACATCAGATGTATGTTTTAGTTACAAATTAAAGAGGTGTACATCAGATGTATGTTTTAGTTACAACTTAAAGAGGTGTACATCAGATGTATGTTTTAGTTACAACTTAAAGAGGTATACATCAGATGTATGTTTTAGTTACAACTTAAAGAGGTGTACATCAGATGTATGTTTTAGTTACAACTTAAAGAGGTTTACATCAGATGTATGTTTTAGTTACAAATTAAAGAGGTGTACATCAGATGTATGTTTTAGTTACAACTTAAAGAGGTGTACATCAGATGTATGTTTTAGTTACAACTTAAAGAGGTGTACATCAGATGTATGTTTTAGTTACAAATTAAACAGGTATACATCAGATGTATGTTTTAGTTACAAATTAAAGAGGTGTACATCAGATGTATGTTTTAGTTACAACTTAAAGAGGTGTACATCAGATGTATGTTTTAGTTACAACTTAAAGAGGTGTACATCAGATGTATGTTTTAGTTACAAATTAAAGAGGTATACATCAGATGTGTGTTTTAGGTACAAATTAAAGAGGTATACAGCAGATAAATGTTTTAGTTACAACTTAAAGAAGGGGACATCAGATGTATGTTTTAGTTACAACTTAAAGAGGTATACATCAGATGTATGTAGTTGTTTCGTATCTGTATCAAGTTTTCTCATAAAAGATGTGATCAATTTAAAAAATGTGCAGACCACTTATTAAACCTTTGTATAAGCAGTTCATCTCTAAAACTCCTCAACCTCATTGTTCCCTTGTAGTAAATGTCTATAAAGGTTGAAGCTCTTCAATTTGATTTGTGTACATCTCAACTAAAGATCAGTTAAGGACTGTAAAAACAAATGTGCAAATTTTCAATTGTCTTAACCTTTCAAAACATGCTTATGTATGACCCTTATATATGTTCATTTACTGTAATGATTGGATGTCAGGTTTGAAGTAACTGTACAACCTAAATAATATCAGACTAAGTAACTGCAGATACGTACAGGAAGTCAGATTGTATGTTGCAGTGTAACCCTTAGTGAGATCAGATTGTAAATAACACAATTACCTAAATGAGATCAGCATACCAATACAATAGGTTATTTTTAGTTAACTGTACAACCTAAAGGAGGTCTTATTTTAAGTAACTGTACAACCTAAATGATGTCTTATTTTAGGTAACTGTATAACACAAAGGAGATCTTACTGTAAGTAGCTGTATAGCTGTATAACCCAAAGTGGGTAAGATTGTAAGTAACTACAACCTAAAGGAGGTCTTATTTTAAGTAACTGTACAACCTAAATGAGGTCTTATTTTAGGTAACTGTACAACCTAAAGGAGGTCTTATTTTAAGTAACTGTATAACCTAAAGTGGGTAAGATTGTAAATAACCACAACCTAAAGGAGGTCTTATTTTAAGTAACTTTACAACCTAAATGAGGTCTTATTTTAGGTAACTGTACAACCTAAAGGAGGTCTTATTTTAAGTAACTGTATAACCTAAAGTGGGTAAGATTGTAAATAACCACAACCTAAAGGAGGTCTTATTTTAAGTCACTTTGCAACCTAAAGGAGGTCTTTTTTAAATTAATTATACAAGCTAAATGGTCTTATTTTAGGTAACTGTATAACCTAAAGTGGGTAAGATTGTATGTAACCACAACCTAAATGAGGTTCTTTTGTAAGTAACTGTACAACCTAAAGGAGGTCCTGTTAAAACTTTACAACCAAAAGGAGGTCAGATTGTAAGTAACTGTACAACTTAAAGGAGGTCCTATTGTAAGTAACTGTACAATTTAAAGGAAGTCATATTGTAACTAGGCAACCAAAAGGAGGTCAGATAGTAAGTAACTTTACAACCAAAAGGAAGTCAAATTGTACATATCTGTACAACCTAATGTAGGTCAGATTTTAGGTAACTGTACACCATAAATGATCAGATTGTAAGTAACAGTACAACTTAAAGAAGGTCCTATTGTAAGTAACTGTACAACCAACCTAAAGGGGACTAAAGTGTTCCAACTCTTGAACAGAAATGGCTTGGATTTACCCTCTCCAATATGGCCATCACAGCAGCTATGTTAAAAATATTGTTATACTTACTCCTCCAAAATGGACTGCCATATTGATATGAAGATGTCTTATGATGTCTAGTTGGTCCGAAATGAAAATAGTGCCAATATGATGTTCTGTATAGGTACCTCAAAAATCTTGTTATCACTACTCGTCCTGAAAGAATGGTCATATCAACAGGAGGCTTTCACTAAAAGACTTCATATGATGTCTATCTAACTGGTTCTAGATGAAAATGATCTGACTTTCATTATAGCTACCAAAGCCGACAATTTGACAATCATAAAGAAATAATTAAATAGAAGAACAACTTTTTCAGTGTTTTTCTAAAATTTGTTTTGGATGGTAAGAAAACTTGAAGTTTTTAATTGTGACCATCCTTATAGGGGCCACTCACAATGCCTGAAAATTGGCCAACACCACAGTGCCTGAAAACTGGCCTACTATAGTGACAAAACTGCCCTACATCACAATGCATGAGAACTGGCCTACACTACTGTGCCTGAAATCTGGCCTACACTACAGTGACAAAAGACTGGCCTACATCACAATGCATGAGAACTGGCCTACACTACAGTGCCTGAAATCTGGCCTACTCTACAGTGACAAAAGACTGGCCTACATCACAATGCATGAGAACTGACCTACACTACAGTGCCTGAAATGTGGCCTACTCTACAGTGACAAAAGACTGGCCTACATCTCAGTGCATGAGAACTGGCCTACTCTACTGACAAAAGACTGGCCTACATCACAATGCATGAGAACTGGCCTACACTACTGTGCCTGAAATCTGGCCTACACTACAGTGACAAAAGACTGGCCTACATCACAATGCATGAGAACTGGCCTACACTACAGTGCCTGAAATCTGGCCTACTCTACAGTGACAAAAGACTGGCCTACATCACAATGCATGAGAACTGACCTACACTACAGTGCCTGAAATGTGGCCTACTCTACAGTGACAAAAAACTGACCTACATCACAATGCATGAGAACTGGCCTACACTACAGTGCCTGAAATCTGGCCTACTCTACAGTGACAAAAAACTGGCCTACATAACAATGCATCAGAACTGGCCTACACTACAGTGATTGAAACCTGGCCTACTCTACAGTGCCAAAAAAACTGGCCAACACTACAGTGCCTAAAAATGGGCCAACACTACAGTGCCTGAAAACTGGCCTAAATATGTAACTTAAATGTAGGATCAGGCAGTCAAGGTTAACTTTGTACACCAAATGAGGCAGGAGCGTACAAAGTTATTGTAGCAAAAGGATAGAATGGAAAACAAATTGTAATTTATTTATTATGTTTATTCCTTATATTACAAGATATTTGGGTTTCTTTAAAAGTCACAGTATGACAATGAAGGGCTGATAGACATGAGCACCTTATCAATTTCATTTATGTTTCATTGATTCATCCTTAAGTCCTCTCCAATAAAAGCTCAATAAACATTTTAAAACTTGACTGGAATATTTTAAACAAATGATTTTTCTTAAAAATGTCAATTACTTTTCTGATTTCATTTGATTAGTATTCATTTTTAAATGTACACATTATTCCTCCAACTGTAGACTAATTAGACATCTTTTATTTTTAGTTTGTTTTTCCAAACACTTTTAATATTTTTGTATGTGTACTGATAATTGTAAGTAAAAAGTTAATTATATTTGTCTTAGGTACCAGATATGCAAAGTTTTAATATGAAATTTGTTTTAGATGACAAATACTAATTATAATTTTTTTTATGGATTAATGTGTATATTTTAAAAATTTGAGGGTATTTAAATATTGTAGACAAATTAGTAAATTTGACTTATATATAGATTCATCATGAAGTGATACAGAATACAAAGAATTCATAATTTTAAACATGATATCAGCTGCTGCAATAACTTTTGGATTAATATTGTAACAAGGTGTATAAATGGTTTAGACATGGTTTATATTTTGTGAAGGAATTGGGGTAAATATATGACTTGAATAGATTCAGAATTAAAATACCTATAACAAACTACTTATAATAATATAATGTCAAGTTTTTTCAAAGTAATATAATAGTATAGTTCTACATTGGTAATGTGTCATGTATCTAGTGTATATTCATATATTTATTAGACTTCATATATCATTCATATGACATTCCATTTTATATCATTTTTTATCACCAAAAAATAAAACATTTTGAACAAAATACATGTTGCTTTGTAATAAATGTCCTAATTAGAACAGTGTCAGCGAATGGATTCTTTTGGGAAATATGTTAACTTGCATCCATCATCTTTCTTCATTTCCATTTTTGTTTCATGATTATTTGTTTTTGTTCTCTTCTTATTCTTGTGACTTGTGATAACTTTTGTCTGTTCTTCCATTTGTGACTCATGATTTTTCTTTGTTCTTCTTTTCCATTTGTGACTCATGATTTTTCTTTTTTCTTCTTTTCCATTTGTGACTTGTAACTTGTTTTCTTTGTTCTTACTTTCCGTTTGTGACTCATAATTTGTTTTATTTGCTCATCCTTTTCTTTTGTGACTTATAAGATGTATAGGATGTTTTCTTTTGTGAGAGTCCTTGTTTTTGTTCTCTTTATTTCCTTTTGTGACTGTGATAACTTGTGTACATCATCATGTGACTCATAACTTGTCTGATATTTTGTGACATAACTTGTCTGCTCTCTTCCTTGTACAACAGAAAACTTGTTTCTTCTCTCTTCATTATGCAACTCGTAACTTGTCCGCTCCCTTCCCTGTGTGACTCATGAAAACTTGTTTTTTTTCTTCTTTTGACTCCTAACTTGTCTGCTCCTTTCCCTGCGCGACTCATGAAAACTTGTTTTTCTTCTTCTGACTCATAACTTGTCCACTCCCTTCCCTGTGCGACTCATGACAACTTTTTTTCTCTTCCTTTTTGTGACTTGTAACTTGTCTGCTCTCTTCATTTTGTCACTGATGATCCTTTTGTAGCTCATGAAAACGTCATTTTCTCTTTATTTCCTTTGCGACTCAATTTGTATACTATGAATTTATTTTCAAGGCCGTACAATTTCTTACATTTCCAAATTATTATATTTTTGTTGTTATTTCAATCTTTGAACTGGCTCAAGTATAAAACTGGGTGAATTATTTCAATCCATATTTTTAAATATCATCATTCATGGGGGTACATGAATTCATGAATTTGTAATACCACATAATCCACAAGAATTATTATCCCTTTACTAACAGTGAATCCACAGTACTTCACAAAAGTGAAGTATAACCATGCCTTGGTGTATTTTATCCACAGTATTAAAGTATAACCATGCCTTGGTGTATTTTATCCACAGTATTCTACAGAATTGAAGTATAACCATGCCTTGGTGTATTTTATCCACAGTATTTTACAGAATTGAAGTATAACCATGCCTTGGTGTATTTTATCCACATTTTTCTACAGAATTGAAGTATAACCATGCCTTGGTGTATTTTATCCACAGTATTTTACAGAATTGAAGTATAACCATGCCTTGTTGTATTTTATCCACATTATTCTACAGAATTGAAGTATAACCATGCCTTGGTGCATCTTATCCACAGTATTAAAGTATAACCATGCCTTGGTGTATTTTATCCACAGTATTTAAGTATAACCATGCCTTGGTGTATTTTATCCACAGTATTGAAGTATAACCATGCCTTGGTGTATTTTATCCGCAGTATTGAAGTATAACCATGCCTTGGTGTATTTTATCCACAGTATTCTACAGAATTGAAGTATAACCATGCCTTGGTGTATTTTATCCACATTATTCTACAGAACTAAAATATAACCATGCCTTGGTGTATTTTATCCACAGTATTGAAGTATAACCATGCCTTGGTGTATTTTATTCACAGTATTTAAGTATAACCATGCCTTGGTGTATTTTATCCACAGTATTGAAGTATAACCATGCCTTGGTGTATTTTATCCACAGTATTGAAGTATAACCATGCCTTGGTGTATTTTATCCACAGTATTGAAATACAACCATGCCTTGGTGTATCTTATCCCCAGTATTGAAGTATAACCGTGCCTTGGTGTATTTTATTCACAGTATTGAAGTATAACCATGCCTTGGTGTATTTTATCCACACTCAGCCAGATTCACAGTTTTGAGAATTTATTGAGACCACTAGAATGTTGATATTGAGAGCTTTCAGATTTCATTCACTGTTCAAATTACATCAAGTATGCTCAAATCATGACCACTCATCTAACAAATATAAATAAAAAATGATATATTTTAAGACAGAAATGCAGTCTGTTTTATTTATTTTAAGATAAGTTGTAAAAGATCCAACATTACTGTCATATCAGGACAATGTTTTGAGACTGGTCTTAAATGCAGTGATCCACTCAGAGATATTCTGTATTGGAACAACATCTTAAGTGAATGCCAGATTGAGTGTGACTCCTGCTGACCCTGATGCCACCAGAGTACCACCTGGTTTGAATGCACAGTGCTGAGCAATGTCTGTCTGACCCTGAAATGCAATAATAACATGTATTGACAAATCATAGCTTTAAAAGCCTAAAAAAATTAATGTATTCAGACCCTAAACACTTAAATACCCTAAACACTTATATACCTAAAACACTTAACTATCATAAAACACTTAAATACTTTAAACAATTAACAATCTTAATTATCTTCTGCTAAGCAACAAACAATATTAGATGATTTTGTTCTTGCACATGCATATTTTCTGCAATTTTGAAATCAGGAAACATCAGTTTGAATAAAAAACCAACATAGTCTTCTATTGCTAGGGATAGTTCGTGTTTTAAGAACTCTGTAAATAATGTGTCTGCATTCATGTCTACAATTTAGTTCTGCTGTAAAAAAGAAGTTACCTTAATACTGGAGTTATTAAAATTAGCTAATTCAACGTTTCTTTGTTTTACCACCATGACCAATATTAAAATCCTTTCCACACAGCCTGCAAGGGGCATGAATCTGCCCAAGAATGGAACACTGTATTGTGTAATTCATATATTCATCTTTGAATTGATTTTTCAACTCTTTCTAATACATCTGATAATTATTTGAAAAACATCTATGCTTGAACAAATGCATCGATTGACTAGAATAAATCTTACTTGACTTTTAGTGCCAAATACATAAAGTTTCTGTACCAGATATGAATTAGAACAAAGAATATGCAAGCAAAGTTTAAAAATTAGAAAACCAGTCTGTTCTCTCCTAAGCCATAAAGCTATTATAAAAAAAAAATCCAAGTAAAAAATTTGAAAGTAGAAACCAGCATGTTTCTTGGAAGTAGGGCAGCTGCTATGAATAGAACATAATACTGCTGAGAAAGTGCATGCAAGTCTATGGACAAGCATACTCTTATGTCGTAACTACGTAGAAGCCATCTTTACCAGAATACAGTCTGTGGGATTAATGGGATGTTAACAAAAGTAAGAAAACAAATTAATAATTTTTTCGAAAAGGGATATACTGAAAATGTGTAATCCGAATACATTTATGAGTAAGACATAATTTTGTGAGAAACAAAAGCGTAATGATTACCTACACCAAATGTGTAATGGCTGGCATGTATGCTGTTATAATAACATTACACAAATGTCACTGTGAGCCATTTTAAGTGACAGTCAATACAATAATTATTGGTATTTAAAAGATTTAAACAGCTACTGTATTAAAAATAATAGCAGAGAAGTTAAATGGCTTCTGTATGAAGACTTTATCAGTAAACTTTTTAAGGTTAGATATTTTATAGACCTTACAAAGTTAATGTGCTTCACATTTTTAGGCCTCTGACCATCACCACAGAGAGGGTTTGGGTCTCTGACCATCACCACACACACAGGAATAGAGTCTTGGACCATCACCACATAGGTATTGGGTCTCAGAACATCACCACATAGGTATTGGGTCTCAAAACATCACCACAGAGGGTTTTGGTCTCCGACCATCACCACAGAGAAGGCTTGGGTCTCTGATCATCCCCACACACAGAGAAATTGAGTCTTGGACCATCATAACATAGGTACTGGGTCTCAGAACATCACCACATAGAGCATTGATCATGGACCATTACCACACAGAGTGGGCTTTGGCCTCATACTATTAGTACACAGAGAGGAATTGGGTCTCAAAATATCATTACATATAGATTGATTGGGTCTCAAAATATCATTACCTATAGATTGATTTGGTCTCAAAACATTATTACACAGAGAGGGATTGGGTCTCAAAATATCATTACATAGAGATTGATTGGGTCTCATATTATCATTACACAGAGAGGGATTGGGTCTCATAACATCATTACATAGAGAGGGATTGGGTCTCATAACATCAATACACAGAGAGGGATTGGGTCTCATAACATCATTACACAAAGAGTTATTGGGTTTTATAACATCAATGCACAGAGATGGATTGGGTATCAGAACATCATTACATAAACTAAAAGACACCATGCAAAAACACACCCATGTTGACAAAATGCCACACATAAACAGATACCCATCTCTACAAAACACCATGCATAAGCAGAAACCTATGTTTACAAAACACCATGCATAAACATAAATTCCTATTTATAAAACACCATGCATAAACATAAATTCCTATTTACAAAACACCATGCATAAACAGAAATTCCTATTTATAAAACACCTTGCAAAAACAGAACCCTATGTTAACCTAACACTGTAAATAGACATAAACCTATGTTTACGAACAAAACAGAAACAGAAACCTGTTATAAAACAACTTGCGTAACAGATACCTGTGTTTAAAAAGAAAACATACACATTAGAGACATAATGATCCAAGGAACCCTTGTACCTACACTAAATACATATAAACTGGTGAAAATAAGAAAGGATAACAAAAAGAAATGAGAGTGATAGGAGAACATTAGAATGAGAAGATTAAAATAGGCAGCAGAGAGAAGAAACTGCTAAATATAAAAACTAGTCATACTAAAAAAGCAAGGACTAAAAGACTACAAGTACTGGATCAGAAAAATTGATGGATATTGGAAGTAATACACCCAAATCAACACAGGATGGATATCCATGGGAAAATGTAGAATCCCCTTCTTCCAAGCAAACCTGAATATTACAAATAAAGTTTCAAATAAATGAAATGTACTCATATATTTTTTTATTTATTCATGCAAAAACAATTATACAAATGAGGGTTCCTGTGTATCATACTTATGCACAGTACACTTTGACATTCTAAACCAGATTTCACTGTTTGCCCATGCCATGTAATGTACAGTATGCTTTGACATTCTCAATAAGATTTCATTGTCATCCCATACCATGTCATGTACAGTATGCTTTGACATTCTCAATAAGATTTCATTGTCATCCCATGCCATGTCATGTACAGTATGCTTTGACATTCTCAATAAGATTTCATTGTCATCCCATACCATGTTATGTACAGTATGCTTTGACATTCTAAACAAGATTTCATTGTCATCCCATGCCAATTAGGAGTTCATCTTTTTTATAATTCCATATAATTTTCTTCTCACTTTAGAATTTGGTCTCTCAATCGAAAAGTCCAATGGATTTTAGTGGTTTTTAATTGTAGCATAATAAAATCACTGGCTCTTCTCACAATCTATTTTAACATGTGTCATTATGAATTGGGACAGCTCAGGTGGCCTAATGGTTAGACGATTCGCCATGGATGTGGGAGATCGTGGGTTTGATCCCCAGTCAAGTCATATCAGAGACTTTTAAAAATGGTACTAACAGCTGCCTTGCTTGGCGCTCAACATTAAGAGGTTAGTATAAGGACTGGTTAGCTTGGTGTCAAGATAATGTGACTGGGTGGGATATCATGCGACATGTCTGCGGCAAGATGCCCCAGTTCTAGACATTACTATAAACTGTCATACTGCAGACATCATAGCAATATGACTGAAACATTGTTAAAGCTACATTAGAAATCAAAATCACACACACACACAGATGATAATAAATTGCAAACTTATAAACGGAACAAATTGAAGAATAGATAATGCTGATTTGTTTCAGAGTTCATATAAGTATTTTGCTATATACTAATATGATACATCTCCACTGTCTAATATGAAATAAACTTTAATGGGAAGAATAGGAATGATAAATCTGACAGTTGTCTCTCTTTGCTACTCTCAAAAAGGAAGGTGAGAAAAGAATCTTTCTTTAAAACATTAACAACAAAGAAAAATGGTTAATACAAATATTGCAAAATCTATTCAGAATGTAAATAAAATGGAAATGGAAAAACAAAATAGTATATTTGAGTGTTTCTTCATTAAAAGGCTACAACACGAATATAGATCTGATTTCTCTGACTAAACTCGCTTATTTTTACCTGAAGCACTTTTATGCATTCTCCTGTTACAACATCCCAAACCCGCACACTCTCGTCATCACTGGCGCTAGCAACATAGAGTCCATCCTGGGAGAATGATAGGGCCTGAACCCAGCCTTCGTGTCCCTCCAGTGAGTGGATCAACTTCCCATTACGAGGGTTCCACAATTTCACAGTCTTATCCCATGAGGCTGAGCCCTGGAATAAACCAATCTCACCATGTCATCTTTGTCCCATTGTAAGGGAATATTTACATAACGTATATGGAAAAGTTTTTAACACTGAAAAGCAGCATATTGGTTTGTGGATTTTATTACTATGTAAAATAAAGAATGAAAAAAATAATGATGAAATGGAAATTGTTACAAAGTAGAATCTTGGTGACATTAATTAATTTAAATTTAAATTTAATTTAAATTATACATTTATCTTAAATAACAGAATGAATTTTATACCCACAGTCACAATTCAAGCAAACTTTTGGATCTAATTTGCCCACATGAATCTTATTCTCAGCAACATACAAACACTGTTAACATTTTGTCAATTAGAAATATTTCTTGCTTTCAAATCAGTCCCAGGTTGCATATATTTCTTTATTCCCATTAATAAGATTTCTGATCTTGCCCATTACACAACCACATATACAGGGGAGTTCTGTAAGAGGAAGACTTTTAAAAATCCTACAGAATAACTTGATATTTGTAAAAGTTTACACCTGGTAGTTTAATTATTCAGATATGAGAATTCCTTAGATTTCAAGAAACTTTGTTATGTATCCTTAGAAGTAAAACAAGATTCCTGCATTTCAAATCAAACAGGAGTTTCTTTAGCAACACGGTCATCATATTTCTTGGGACAGTCTATGTTTTCATGCAACAGATGTGCTGTAGTTCACCGTCTTTGAAAATCTTAATATTGACATAAAATTTGGAGTTACATCTCTTTGAACATGTGTATACAAGAGTTCCTCCCCTTGTTCAATTTGTGTTGAAAATAGTACATGTACAACTAAATACTGCTACAGATGACACAGATTTTACTGAAATAGAACATTCTAAGAATGAAAAATGGATAGCAAGCAGAAAGACTTTTTTGTATAAATTGGGAGCTCCAATTTGCTTTGAAACACTATTAATTCAAGAGTATTAGAGACCCCTTGGCAACACTCAGGTTAGAATCCACTAGAATTAAGATTTCATTTAAATGACTATGTTCTTTTTGGAACTAATTTCCATATATATGGCACTGTCTGACCTGCATTGATCAATGTTCATGCTCACCAACATCCCATCCTTAGAGAATGCCACAGCATGAATATTTCCATGATGACCATGAAGCAGCTGGACTGTGTCTACCCCACCTGGACCCTGTAGAGTCCACAGTCGGACTATGAAATCCCAGGACCCTGTAGCCTGTAACAGTAACAAGATAGCTTGATCTACCTGGGCAATATCCACCTCACCTGGAGTCTTTAAGTTCATTCAGACTGTTTTGTCTCAGGACCCTGTAACCTCATATGATTTAACTGGACTATATCCACCCCACCTGGATTCTGTAAAATCCACAGTTGTACCATGAAGTCTCAGAATCCTGTGGGGTGGCCTGTATTGATATACAACACAGTGACTGGACTGCAAATCAGGGACCTCACTCACACTAAATGAAAGTTCTACCAAGTGACCTATCCAAGGTAATTAATGCCCCCAAACCCTTCATGTGATATATCCAAGGTAATTAATGCCCCCAAACCCTTCCTGTGACCTATCCAAGTCAATTATTGCCCCAAAACCATTCCTGTTACCTATCCAATCAATTAATGCCCCCAGCCATTCCTGTGAAATTTATTTGATGTATGTGTTTTATGTTCAGTCCCATTAAAATGTGTAAACTTTTATATAATAATATAAAGAAAATGAATTTCATGACCACAAATGTACATGTTTTATGTTCAGTCCCTTTGTAAACTAGTAAGCTGATACTGAAGATCATCTTGAAAAGACTGAACCCACGAGCAGAAGAAATAATCACTGAAGAATAGGCAGGGTTCTGGAGTGGAAGAAGCACAAAAGAACAAATATTCAATCTTAGGGTTTTGTGTGAAAAGTACTCACAACATCAACAAGACATCCATCATGTGTTCATAGATTTCAAAAGGGCTTTTGACAGAGTGTAGCATGAGGCATTGTGGGTCACAATGAAGAAGTACAACATGGGTCAAAAGTTGACCATTACCATCAAACAGCTGTACGCCAAGGCTACCAGTGCAGTAATTGCTCAAGGCTCTGTGTGGGACTGGTTCAAGACAACAGTTGGAGTATGTCAAGGCTGTCTCATGTTACCCACGTTTTACAACATCTACCAAGAGCATATCATGGGCGAAGCCCTGGAAAACAACTGTGGGACAGTCAGCATTGAAGGGCATAAAATCACCAACCTACACTTTCCAGATGACATTGATGGTCTGGCTGTCAGTGAAGACGAGCTTGCCACCTTAGTGAAAAACCTGGATGAAACATCTTCTAGATTTGAGATGGAGATAATTGCCAAAAAGACAAAGCTGATGACAAATAGTGGCAAACAAATCTCAACCAAGATAAAAGTCAGAGGATAGAAACTGGAAACAGTGGGCCAATTCAAATATCTTGGTTCCATAATCACTGAAGAGGGATAAAGATCAGAAATTTTGTTATGAGCAGCACAGACAATGGCAGCTATGTCAAAGCTAAGACCCATCTAGAGAGACAAAAATATGTCTGAAAACTAAAATCAGACTATTGAGAGCACTAGTCATCTCAATTTTTAAAAAAATTCATGTCCATCCTTGGCATCTCTTACATGGACCACATCACAAATGAAGAAGTGCGTAACACCATCAGGCATAAAGTAGGCCATTATGAAGACCTTCTCACTGCTGTCAAAAAGAGAAACCTGAAATGGTAAGGCCATTTCGCTAGAGCCAACAGTCTATCCACATCAGTACTGCAGGGCAGTGTCCAAGGTGGCAGAAGGTGAGGTAGATAGAGAAAAAAGTGGAGTGACAACATCACAGCATGGACCAGGAAAAGTTTTGCGGAGACGCAGGCATTGGCACATGATTGGGGCAAGTGAAGGGAACTGGTCAGATGTTCAGTAGCACAATGCCTCAACGACCACACTAGGTCAAGAGACTGATAATGATGATGAAACTTGTTTTAAAACTTTTATTATAATATGAAGTAAATGAATATTATGACCACAAATGTGTGTTTTATATTCAGTCCCATTAAAATGTGAAAACTTGTTTTATTAAAATATGGAGAAAATGAATATTATGACCACAAATGTACATGTTTTATAATCAGTCCCATTAAAATGTGAAAACTTGTTTTATTAAAATATGGAGAAAATGAATATTATGACCACAAATGTGTGTTTTATATTCAGTCCCTTTAAAATGTGAAAACTTGTTTTATTAAAATATGAAGAAAATGAATATTATGACCACAAATGTGTGTTTTATATTCAGTCCCTTTAAAATGTGAAAACTTGTTTTATTAAAATATGGAGAAAATGAATATTATGACCACAAATGTGTGTTTTATATTTAGTCCCATTAAAATGTGAAAACTTGTTTTATTAAAATATGGAGAAAATGAATATTATGACCACAAATGTGTGTTTTATATTCAGTCCCATTAAAATGTGAAAACTTGTTTTATTAAAATATGGAGAAAATGAATATTATGACCACAAATGTGTGTTTTATATTCAGTCCCTTTAAAATGTGAAAACTTGTTTTATTAAAATATGGAGAAAATGAATATTATGACCACAAATGTACATGTTTTATAATCAGTCCCATTAAAATGTGAAAACTTGTTTTATTAAAATATGGAGAAAATGAATATTATGACCACAAATGTGTGTTTTATATTCAGTCCCATTAAAATGTGAAAACTTGTTTTATTAAAATATGGAGAAAATGAATATTATGACCACAAATGTGTGTTTTATATTCAGTCCCTTTAAAATGTGAAAACTTGTTTTATTAAAATATGGAGAAAATGAATATTATGACCACAAATGTACATGTTTTATAATCAGTCCCATTAAAATGTGAAAACTTGTTTTATTAAAATATGAAGAAAATGAATGTTATGACCACAAATGTGTGTTTTATATTCAGTCCCTTTAAAATGTGAAAACTTGTTTTATTAAAATATGGAGAAAATGAATATTATGACCACAAATGTGTGTGTTTTATATTCAGTCCCTTTAAAATGTGAAAACTTGTTTTATTAAAATATGGAGCAAATGAATATTATGACCACAAATGTGTGTGTTTTATATTCAGTCCCTTTAAAATGTGAAAACTTGTTTTATTAAAATATGAAGAAAATGAATATTATGACCACAAATGTGTGTTTTATATTCAGTCCCATTAAAATGTGAAAACTTGTTTTATTAAAATATGGAGAAAATGAATATTATGACCACAAATGTACATGTTTTATAATCAGTCCCATTAAAATGTGAAAACTTGTTTTATTAAAATATGGAGAAAATGAATATTATGACCACAAATGTACATGTTTTATAATCAGTCCCATTAAAATGTGAAAACTTGTTTTATTAAAATATGGAGAAAATGAATATTATGACCACGAATGTACATGTTTGATATTCAGTCCCTTTAAAATGTGAAAACTTGTTTTATTAAAATATGGAGAAAATGAATATTATGACCACAAATGTGTGTGTTTTATATTCAGTCCCTTTAAAATGTGAAAACTTGTTTTATTAAAATATGGAGAAAATGAATATTATGACCACAAATGTGTGTGTTTTATATTCAGTCCCTTTAAAATGTGAAAACTTGTTTTATTAAAATATGGAGAAAATGAATATTATGACCACAAATGTGTGTTTTATATTCAGTCCCTTTAAAATGTGAAAACTTGTTTTATTAAAATATGGAGAAAATGAATATTATGACCACAAATGTGTGTGTTTTATATTCAGTCCCTTTAAAATGTGAAAACTTGTTTTATTAAAATATGAAGAAAATGAATATTATGACCACAAATGTGTGTGTTTTATATTCAGTCCCTTTCAAATGTGAAAACTTGTTTTATTAAAATATGGAGAAAATGAATATTATGACCACAAATGTGTGTGTTTTATATTCAGTCCCTTTAATTTGTGAAAACTTGTTTTATTAAAATATGGAGAAAATGAATATTATGACCACAAATGTATGTGTTTTATATTCAGTTCCTTTGTGTAAACATTATGTCAATAATAAAATCCTACTAATCTGAAGACAATTTACTTCAAAATTTTAAAATCTAATGATTTAATGTTCTGGTCTTGTCATGTTTTGGTTCTGTCATGTTCTGGTTCTGTCATGTTCTGGTCCTGTCATGTTCTGGTCCTATCATGTTCTGGTCCTGTCATGTTCTGGTTCTATCATGTTCTGGTCCTGTCATGTTATGGTCCTGTCATGTAATACTTAAGTTTTTTACTTGCATGTTTAGATTTATTTTGTCTCATTTTCTCAAACACACCTGTTTCTTAGAATACTATCAGATTCATTTTATCTAATTTTCTCAAACACACCTGTTTTCTTTATAATAATTTCAGATTCATTTTGTCTCATTTTCTCAAACACACCTGTTTCTTAGAATACTCTCAGATTCATTTTGTCTCATTTTCTCAAACACACAAGTTTTCTTTATAATAATTTCAGATTCATTTTGTCTCATTTTCTCAAACACACCTGTTTTCTTTATAATAATCTCAGATTCATTTTGTCTCATTTTCTCAAACACCTGTTTCTTACAATAATCTCAGATTCATTTTGTCTCAGTTTCTCAAACAACTATTTCTCAGAATAATCTCATGGTGGAGAATGTTCTGATTTTTTCTTGCATTTTGATCATAAAATAATTCCAAATAATCTATTTGGATATGTCTCTTGGATCATAAAATAAATAAAGCCAATACAGAAAATAATTCTAGGCATAATCTCATTCTAATTTGTCTCTTGGGTCATAAAATAATTCTAGCTGTTACATTCTAGTTTATCTCTTGGATAAAAAAAGATTATAGTCACTATATTTTGTTACATCTCTGTAGTAATCTCCATCAACATAATCAATACAACTCCATAATAAAATATTGACTGTAGGGTAAACTCTGTGTGTTTGTGTGTGTAGATGCATGTGTGTGTGTCTGTGTGTGTGTGAGTATGTGTGTCTGTGAGTGTCTGTGACTGTGAGTGTGTCTGCAAGCATGTGTATCTGCATATATGTATATGAATGAAAACCTGGTTAACTTACCAAATATTTGCCATTTAGTGAGAAGGAGATTGATTGCACCAGTCCATTATGGCCAATGAATGATTTCAGCAAGTATCCACTCTAGGAACAGAAAAATACATCTAAATATATATGTGTCTGGATATATACCAATCATTATGGGAAATGTCTGTTTAAATGTAGTATGTTTTACTTTATTTACAGCATAGCTTGTCATGACTGACCACCTCATCTGTCAACAAAAAACAATCTCTAAAAAATGGTGGTCTCCCAAAACAGGTCCGTTAAGGACAACCAAGGGAAAAGAACCCAAATTTATTGTACATGTACTTTGTTATTATACTTAATTCATGGTTCTAATCAAATTGCTGTACAATCATGAAATTTATTTTTATACTTAATATTACCCATAATGATAATGATGATGATAAAATCACTAGGTCAGATTCTTCAGATTGATGGGAATATTACTCCAATTATCATCGTCATCAAATTGATGGGAATATTACTCCAATTTATTCTGATTACATGTATTAATTCAATGGTTTTATCATTATCATCAAACTGATGGGAATATTACTCCAATTTATTATGATTACATGTATTAATTCAATGGTTTTATCATCATCATCAAATTGATTATGACAATGATAAAAAAATTAAGTCAAATTCGTCAGATTATTGACCAAAAATAAAAAATAACTGATAAAATCATTAAATCTGGTTCTGAATGTATATAGTATGATAAATATTTTTTTTTTTTTTTTACTACAGTCAGAAATGAACTATTCCCCAATGATGACTTTGTCATTGATGTTGTCACCGACTTCATCATCGACTCTGTCAAGGATTTCATACTTTTACTTGAATTAACTGTTACTGATGTTTTCACTACTTTCACAGTCACTGGTGACAGCACTTTCATTTTCACTTTCACTTTCACTTTCACTTTTACAATGGATCATTTCACCTTCGGATATGATCTTTCTCAACTAACTTATGTGTGTATTCACAATATTTTTTTGTTTCATATTTGTGAGACAATTCTGATATAATTTTATTAATCGCACATGCAAGTGAAACAAACTGTTTAACTTTGTTTTGTCGATGGTTGCCAAGGATCATAATATAGGCTGCTGAGTATACTTAATGAATCAGTCTGGTAACTTACATGTATATTTATCTTTGAATTTTCATTGTTGTAATGATTCAAAATCACAAATAATTTTTTCAGGATCAAGTTGTTCAGAAATTTTTATACTGTCATATTGTAATATTTGAATTGCAAATAGCATTAATATTTTTCGAATTCATTATATGATAAATATCTGTTTAAATTGTAGTCCTCAACAGGACAATATATAATTGTACAGTAGGACGCAGACACAACCTTTCGATTACCGAATTAATGTTTAACTTACCTGTTCACTTCCACAAATATACTTGCTGAATGAATAAGAAAAAATACTTCTGGTTACCTCTAATTATCGTTACAACGCATATGTGGAATTTCCATTATGTCTCAATCAATCACGTGATTTTCTAGAATGTTCTGGAACAGATATAACTGTCAGGTAAAAGATAAAGTTATAATGAATATGTGGAATTTCCAGAATGACTCAATCAATTTAATGTGATTTTCTAAACCGTTCTGGAACATATATAACTCTGTCAGGTAAAATATAGAATCATAATGAATCAACTTGACATCTGCAATATGTCATTGTTGTAAATCTTTATTTTGTGACATAATGAATGTGATATGCTTGATCAATCACATTTACTGGATACTCTCCAAGTCTTGGTTGATTTCGTTCGTCAAGTTGGATATCAAGTTGGGTTCCAGGACCACAATAACTGTATCCAGGTAGATGTTTTTCTCATGGGTACTAAGCCCATGGAGCTCCTAGTAATTTTCCCAGTTTAGCAGCAATTTGTACCATATTTCACACACTTGCCTGTAATCGCAAACTTTTTATTTTTTTATCATTATTGTTGTTAATCCACTAACTGGTGGGGGTGGGTGTTTGCTCTGCATCGAACACAATATAAATCAATATTATGTACTATATTTGTACAACATGGATATCATTAATTTCTCAACAACGTGAAAAAAGAGTCAGTAAAGCATTATCCAGAGCTACCAAATTATATCAGAGCAATTATCATAGGTCCATCTGGGTCTGGTAAGATGCATTTCTTACTTAACCTGATGGATTTATTAATAACCTTGTAGTATAGATGATGTGATGCACGACAAACAATCAAATCCTAGCTCTGTCATTTTCTAGAGGAAGACAGAAAAATAATGATGTTATATATGTTACTCAGCGAAATACACAAATACGTAAAGTGATCAGAGATAAATGCAATATTTCCAGTTGCGTTTAATGGAGTCGATACACATACTCTGTGAAACATTCATCAGACTTGGTGTTGATAGGATATGGATATGATTAAGTTCAAAAACTTCTTTTCATGTGTGCAAGCTACCCTGCACGGATTTATCATGATACATTTACATGAGCCTCAGTTGCAATATTCGAGTAGGTCATGATACAATTTTTGGTTAAGAGACAGCAGCAGGGAGGGTGAAAACAAATACTGAGTGGGCAGGAGGGTAAACAAAAACACATAAAAAAATGAACTAACCAAATTTGAGAAATCTCTGTCAGTTAGAGGCCTCGGTTTGGCGTTACTGACCTTGTATTTTCATTTTCATAAGAAGTTTTATTTTTGCGATTGAAACCTCCTAACCTTTGTAGTGAAAATGTTTGAACCATCAATACTTTAGACTATCTACTGATCAGCAGTACCATTTCTTTGAAATAAGATTTAAATGTAAAATGAGACCATTAAACTATGGCACATTGCATTACTAAGTAGGAAAAAAAAAGAAGGGCATGATTTCTATTTAAATGCAAGATATTGACACAGACCTCTTATTACGGCAAGATGAGCCATCTGTGATGACCGCAAAGCCTAGGTAAACAAAATGAGTATATAGGTTTTGCACATATTACAAACACCATATCAACATTAGTCATTTTGAAGTATACATCTGTCAACATCATAGCACCACCTTGCAATGAGGCAGATACAGAATGATAATTTTCACTGTTGAGAAAATTTCAACAAGATCTTAGGGAAGTTTACAAAACAGATGCATCATCCAATATCTAAATTTTAATGACATTTGCTGATGACAACAATTCTGTGTATTTGTTTTTTTAATTTAAATATGGTTGTGATTGTGTGAGTGTTTATACCTACGTGTGTGATGATATATGACAATGCTAAGTGTAACAGCTATATTTTGTTTTATAGTGTATTAAATCCTTCAAAGAACTACATTTATTTTCTTTAATTCAAAAATTTGAATTGTCAGTGATTCCTTATATTTCAACTGAACAAGGCTGCTTATTTGAGTCACTGATGCTGACCCCCCCCCCCCTTGGAAAAAAAAAATACACTTCTAACAATGCAAATAATACCCAAGATGAGATCAACAAATGCGCAACAAAAGCAAATGCTGCTTTTGGTCTGAAAAAACTGATAAAAAGAAACAATGTGACTGTATGGACCTCAATCTGTTGTAGTATTCAAGAAGTTATAGTTAATTTTAAATGCAAAACAAGTCCCTGTAGTGTGACATGTACATCAAGTCCCTGTAGTGTGACATGTAAATCAAGTCTCTGTAGTGTGACATGTAAATTAAGTCCATTTAGTGTGACTGCATATCAGTACTTCCACATCCCAGAGAATGGAAGTTATATTCCATGTGGTGTGACATGAAACTCAAGTCCCTGAAGTAGACATGTAAACCAAGTTCCTGTAGTGTGATATGTAAATCAAGTCTTTTTAATGTGACACGTAAATCAAGCCTATGTTTTGTGACATGTAAATCAAGTCTCTGTAGTCATAAATGTATTTTAAGCCTCTGTAGTGTGACATGTAAATTAAGTCCCTGGAATATGTAAATCAAGTCACTGTAGCATGACTGCATAATAATACCTCCACATCCCAGAGAATGGCAGTTCTATCCCATGATCCAGTACAAAGCTTGGTACCATCTGGAGAAAACACCACAATCTCCACACCTTTTGTGTGACCTGCAACATATATAATATATCAATATAACTATTGAATTACAACATTAATCTGTTTATAATTAATCAATCAATGACAAGCAAAATGTAAGATTCTATTTAAAAATTGAACAGTTAATCAATGACATACTTCCCAATGCTATGTTTATATTCAGTGAACCAATGACATTTCAGAGTGCTGTTTGCATGCAGTGAACAAATGATATACTTCTGAGTCCTCTGTTATACTAAGTGAACCAAATCATATTTCTCAGTGCTGTTTATACTCTATGAACCAATGATATACTTCTGAATCTTCTGTTATACTCAGTGAACCAATGACATATTTCCAAGTGCTATATTTATACTGAGTGAACCTATGATAGACTTCTGCATGCTGGTCATAGTCAGTGAACCAAAGACATACTTATGAGTGCACTCTTTATATTCACTGAACCAATGACATACTTCTGAGTGATTTCTTTATGCTCAGTGAACCTATGACATACTTCTGGGTGCTGTTTATACTCAGTAAACCAATGATATACTTCTGAGTGCTCTATCTATACTGAGTGAACCAATTACATACTTTTGAGTGCTTTCTTTATACTCAGCGAACCAATGACATACTTTTGAGTCCACTGTTATACTCACTGAGCCAATGACATACTTCTGAGTGATTTATATATACTCTGGGAACTTATGACATACTTCTGAGTGCTGTTTATACTCAATGAATAAATACTTCTGTCTTCATGAGACATCTGTTCATAATAATCATCATTGTTAGACATTGGTATTACATGACTAGCTAGTATTGTTCCAAACAGTGTGTCATCCATTATGTAATGACACATACTCTCCTAAACTTGTCCAAGAGAATACCTTGACAGTTAGACATCTGTACAGGTGAAATGATGCAAATATGTTGCATTGACAGTTAGACATTTGAAATGATACATAATCTGATGTACTATATTTATCTCAGATAATTTATGCAGCCCTTATGGTTAGACAACTGGGCAGGGTTATTGTGGAACATAATGTACAATCTGATGTCTAACAGAATGTATGTTGCCCTCATGGTTAGACAGCTAGGCAGGGTGCACTGTGTAACAAAATCTAAAATCTAATGTCTAACAGAATGTTTGTTGCTCTCATGGTTAGACAACTGGACAGGGCATACTGCATGATATAATGTACAATCTGATGTCTAACATAATCCGTGTTGCCCTTATGGTTTGACATCTGGGCAGGGTGCACTGTGTAACAAAATGTAAAATCTAATGTCTAACATAATCTGTGTTGCCCTCATGATTAGACAGCTGGACAGGATGTACTGTATAACATAATATACAATCTGATGTCTAAGATAATGTATGTTGCCCTCATGGTTAGACAGATGGACAGGATGTACTGTATAACATAATATACAATCTGATGTCTAAGATAATGTATGTTGCCCTCATGGTTAGACAGATGGACAGGATGTACTGTATAACATAATATACAATCTGATGTCTAAGATAATGTATGTTGCCCTCATGGTTAGACAGATGGACAGGATGTACTGTATAACATAATATACAATCTGATGTCTAAGATAATGTATGTTGCCCTTATGGTTAGACAGATGGACAGGATGTACTGTATAACATAATGTACAATCTGATGTCTAAGATAATGTATGTTGCCCTCATGGTTAGACAGATGGACAGGATGTACTGTATAACATAATATACAATCTGATGTCTAACAGAATGTCTGCTGTCAGTATGGTTAGACCGATATAATAAAACAGGTCACCTTCTAGGACATGTTTACACTCTGCATCTTTCATGTAGAAAATTCTGGCCGTCTTGTCAAACGATCCACTTGCAAAATACAAACTATCTCCTGACACTGCTACACTCTTTATTGCACCTGGATCAAAACAGAAAAAAATCTTAACAGAAAATGAGTGTAAGCCCTCTAAATAATTTATGAACATTTCTGAAAATTGTTCTCCACATAATGAATGACCACCTTCTAAAATAAATTCCCAGAATAAACAATAACCACCAATTCCCCAAATCAGATATTAACCAACATTTCCAAAAATTAAGCAATTATCACTGTTGGAGTTCAGGAAGTCAAGAAGACAATTATGGCATAGACAGTGTTCTATTTTTCTAAAATTATGGCATAGATCATCCAGTGTTCTATTTTCTAAAAGTATGGCATAGATCATCCAGTGTTCTATATTTCTAAAATTATGACAGATCATCCAGTGTTCTATTTTTCTAAAATTATCCAGTGTTCTATTTTTCTAAAACAATGATAGATCATCCAGTGTTCTATTTTTCTAAAATTATGACAGATTATCGAGTGTTCTTTTTTCCAAAAATTATGATAGATCATCCAGTGGTTTATTTTTTTAAAATTATGGCATAGATATCCAGTGTTCTTTTTTCTAAAACTATGGCATAGATCGTCCAGTGTTCTATTTTTGTAAAATTATGGCATAGATCATCCAGTGTTCTATTTTCTAAAAGTATGGCATAGATCATCCAGTGTTCTATATTTATAAAATTATGACAGATCATCCAGTGTTCTATTTTCCTAAAATTATGATACATCATCCAGTGTTCAATTTTCTAAAAGTATGGCATAGATCATCCAGTGTTCTATATTTCTAAAATTATGACAGATCATCCAGTGTTCTATTTTTCTAAAATTATGGCTTAGATATCCAGTGTTCTATTTTTCTAAAATAATGGTAGATCATTCAGTGTTTTATTTTTCTAAAATTATGACAGATTATCGAGTGTTCTATTTTCCAAAAATTATGATAGATCATCCAGTGGTTTATTTTTTTAAAATTATGGCATAGATCATCCCGTGTTCTATATTTATAAAATTATTACATAAGCACCAGAGAAATTATTCCATGACTGTGAAGGAATGTTTGGCGTTGATACTGGCTTTGATATTGGCTTTGTAACGCTTAGAAATGCATATCCGTTCAGGTCTGAATATCATATTTAATAATCACAACCCCTTTACTTTAAAAAAAAAAAATTGGAGATTATTAAGGTGGAATTTGAAATTTCAGAAATACAATATTGATATCAGGTATATCAAGGGAAAAGATATTATTATTGCAGAATGATGCAATTTCATATGTTCAGAAATATAATATTGTTTCTTGTATACTTTGTGTTATTCACAAGGTCTCACATTTTTACATGTACAAGCTAGTAGTTAAAAGAAAGTTTTATTATATAAATCTTTCTATTCTTTACGAGGAGAGATGCTGTGTATATTTAATTTTTGTATTATTTGTTGGCTTTTCTTAATGATTTTATGTTATGTATATCTTATTTTGTTTTTGACCTTGTTCATAATTAAGCTGATGTTGTATCTGACCAGTAAGATTTATTTTGTAAGCAACTGCATAATATACCAACCTGTGTGACCTTTGACCTTGCACACAAGATCACCTGTCTGAGTGTTGAAAACCCGCACACGCTGGTCATCAGAACCCGTTATCAAAATCTGAAAATCTGCAGAGTAAGCTATACAGTTCACCTACAACAGAAACATGTCAGATTTTGATTAGAACTAATTCTGATAATTTTGTTTTAGTGAAATTCCAATGATCAAGCAGCAATGGTCTTTTACAAATCTCATTATCAGAATGTTACTGTAAATGCTTTAGATTTTGCATTTTGTAAAAGTGTTATATAATTATGGTTTCTGATGAGTCAAAATATGCAATGTGATTAGTGATTCTGTATAAACGAGAAAAAAAATATTCCTGTCTGTTTTTAACAACTGTGAATCTTTTTTTTTCAAATTCAACAAGTTATAACTGACTGCATGTTAAGCAAATAAATCTACAAGAAATAATCAGTGTCTACAGTAAGAAAGTTAGGATCTCACCTCATCCTTATGCCCTGTGAACTGTTTCAGATCTAGTCTGGAAAAATCCCTGGGTCCACGGAACATGCTATTACTTACTATGACATGCCCTAATTCAATTTCCAATTGGAGGATGATTCACTGACATGAAGATTGTAATAATTAAAAAATACAGATACTCTATACTCTACTGGTTGCCTAGAACTGTATGAATTGTCCATCAGTGATTTATTCTGTCAGAATACACATGTAGGTAACATGGTACCAGCAGCACAAGCCATCTTCAAAATGTGTCATCTGTTATTTCCATCATGGCTCATGTAGATTCCCAAAAATTTGACCTGCATAAAATTTTTTGGGGAGATAATAGATATTTACTATTACTTTCCAAGTATCCTGTGTATACAGATATAACAAACTGGATTCTTTCTGATCATTTTAATAAATCACTATTCTAACCTAAAAATTACAGAACTATCAGTTAGATCAGCCATGCTAGTAAGGTGATGCAGAAGTTCATCTGGGACAGATTGAACCACAAGCAAACAAAATAATCATGGAAGAACAGGCGAGGCTTTCGAAATGGAAAAAGCACAACAGAACAAATATTAAATCTCAGGTTTCTGTGTGAAAAGTACTCGCAACATCAACAAGACATCTATCATGTGCTCATAGATTTTAAAAGGGCTTTTGACAGAGTGTAGCATGAGGCATTGTGGGCCACAATGAAGAAGTACAACATGGGTCAAACGTTAACCAATACCATTAAGCATCTGAATGCCAAGGCTACCAGTGCAGTAATTGCTCACGGTTCTGTGGGGGTCTGGTTCCAGACAACAGTTGGAGTATGTCAAGGCTGTCTCCTGTCACCCACACTTTTCAACATCTACTCAGAGCATATCATGAGTAAAGCCTTGGAAAACCACTGTGGGACAGTCAGCATTGGAGGGCGTAACATCACCAACCTCCACTTTGCAGACCACTGTAATGGTCTGGCAGGCAGTGAAGATGAGCTTGCCACCTTAGTGAAGAACCTGGATGAAACATCTTCCAGATTTGACATGGAGATAATCGCTGAGAAGACAAAGCTGATGACCAATAGTGGCAAACAAATAACAGCAGTTAAAATATCTTGGTTCCATAATCACCAAAGAGGGATCAAGAGCAGAAAGTGCTCACCAATGTATTTATAAAAAATGAAAGTGGAATGTTATCATAATGCCAAGATTAAATGTTCACCATATGTATTTATAAAAGATAAAGGTGGAATGTTATCATAATGCCAAGATTAAGTGTCCACCAAATTATTTATAAAAAATGAAGGTGGAATGGTATCATAATGCCAAGATTTAGTGTCCACCATATACATTTATAAAAAATGAAAGATACAAGCTGAAAGAAAGTTTTCAAAACAATGTTGTGTGCTAAGTTTCAGTATGAAACTACATGTGTTATATATTTATAGAAAAAAATGCTACATTTAAAAAAAATAATCTCATCTCATCCCACTCTGCTTTATGTGTGGGAGTCTGGATTATAGTAGAGAATGGTGATAGCCCTTTAATGGTGCCTAATGATTATAAAAGGGACTAGCTAGATGTATTTGCCATGATTGCAATACAAATACACTGAAGAAGGCACATAGACAGACAGATGGACGGACAGATGGACTGACAGATGGACTGACAGACAGACAGACAGACAGACAGACAGACAGACAGACAGACAGACAGACAGACAGATAGATAGATAGATAGATAGATAGATAGATAGATAGATAGATAGATAGATAGATATTTAGATAGATAGATACATAAATGGATATATAGATGAATATAGCATGTAAAGAGAGACACATGATGAACTGAGATTCATAATATTTTCCAAGCTATTTTGCTTGGCAACAATCACAATACTTGGCCCATTATTCTCATTATTGTTATTACATACAAAAAATATACATTTGTGTCATTGAGTTTCTCATAAATGCTGCTTATGGTCAGTACAGGGCTCCATAGATTTTATTAATATCTATTTACAATTACATTTCTTTACACTCAATGAATTCTTTATAAGTGTCACATACATTTGTACATACAAACACACACCATATTTATGTACACTGTTTTTAATTGAAAGATATTTCTTCTGCTAAGTGATAATACTTTTTTCGTGGAGGTAACTGGGCATAACTAAGATCAAAACTGATAGCTATTTATTAACAGGGCACCATCATCTCACTAATTTGTACTAAATTGTGGTTTACTATTAGTCATTAAGTCCGCCCCCCCCCCCCCCCCAATAAAATAAACCCAAACAAACAACAAAACAACAACATGGGATTCATAAGATTCTGAATAAAAGTGGAAGGAGGTTTTTAAAGATAAACCTTTTATTTTCACACATACGAACCAGAATGATCTGTACAAAATCTGTTTATGTTTAATAGCAATTTCAACCTCGAAAATAGATTATACATCAAGCTGAATTGTTAAATGGAGTCTTCATAATGTCTAAGTCAACCAAAATTGCATACCTCTGGAAAAACATTCTTATATACAAGGCTATGTTTTTACAATGATTTCAACTGGATAACTCTGATTTACCTAAATGTTTGCACGTCTCTCACGTCTTAGAGAACAACTCTCAAACAAGTGATGCTTTGGTTACATTAGATACCGCGGAGTTAATAAATCTTGGACCGAAGTAGGATCCATACAAAGGAACGGAACGGTAACGCTGTATACATCTTTGCTCAGTATTTCAACATAATTTCATCTATAAAAATCTTTTTCAAAATGCTATGGTATCCGTGCATATCTTAGAAATTATGATGAAACTCTACATAATACAGAAAGGTAAAAAGTGGTGGTGTCCCTTTGGAAAATACTTTATCCCATGTAAGAAATATATTTGATTTGATGTATGAAACTCAGATCTAAATTTCCAATATTAATACGACTTAGGATTTCTTACACGTAAATTAATGTTAAGAGGTAATCGTAGACTATTTTCATGTGCAATTCCACTGTCTCACATTTTTTGGATTTTACAGAAATGTTAGTAAGGTAATTTTTCGCTCCAAGCATACGGTTGTACTTGTAAGAAAGGCTACTGACAATGCCGTAATATGGCGAGAAGCTGGTATTTCAGCAGATATTGGTAAAGGAACACCAACAAAACTTTCACTGTGGATGCAAGTAATCACCCCAACGATTGCCGATAGGCAAACATTACCCGGTTTTTATGGACAAGGGTAGCAAATCAAAGGTATCATGTATATAGATAGTGCTCAAAGTAATGTTGTGGGTTTATTTACAAACTTATTGCATCACAACAAGGAGTTTTGGCACCACGATATATTTTCATTGCTTTTCAAAATAATAATGGATTAGATAGTTAAGAGTGCAGTCATATGATATTTGATACATTTGAAGTTTCTGAGTGAATGAGTGATTAGGGGTATTGTCTAGCACTGGGCCATCATGCCGCAGATATGTAGAATGATGTCCATCCAGCCACATTATCCTGACACCAGGTGACCAGTCCTAACACTAACCTCTTAATTCTGAGCGCCAAGGGAGTCAGCTGCTAGTACCACTTTTGCAAGTCTTTGGCATGACTCGGCCGGGGATAGAACCCATGATCTCCCGATTCCGCGGCAAACGCTCTAATCACTAGACCTCTTCTGAAATTGAACTGAGTTTTATTCAGGACCTTTTATTACTAGGACATGTATCTTTAATTCTTGGACTTTTGTGTGGATTTAATTCACAAAAACCGAACATTATGCTTTCTCGTTTTCACTTTGTGTTCTAGGGAAATATAGTATTTATTAAATTTTACATAGCCTGTTGTATTCACTCTTTTTATTACTTATTTAAAGAGATTTAGACTCGTAACAATATATATATATATATATATATATATATATATATATATATATATATATATATATATATATATATATATATGGCAGTGTAGTTTGCAAAATATATGGGTATCTCTGTATAACCGAAGTAAAGGTAAATTGTACATGCAACGGAAATATACCTGGCAGTAGTTATTTCTCTTTAATAATACTGAACTCGATATTTTTGAGACGGAGAAATATTATATATTATATATATTATATACGAAACCACATATGTGTGTGTGTGTGTGTGTGTGTGTGTGTGTGTGTGTGTGTGTGTGTGTGATTCCGGTACTTTTTCGCGAACGGTATGGAAGCTGCGGAATGACAAAAATAAATTAAATAAAAAATCTAGTAAAATATTGAAAGCGGGATAAGTATTCAGCTACTTAAGTCTACCGGAGAGACAATTATAAAATTATACTTTGTTTACATATTTTGGAAAACACCGAAACGAATGTCTTTTCTGCTGTGTGCTGTAAATATGGAAATATTTGGCAGCTGCATTCATTGACTAAAATGTTATTTCTTTATCTGTATCTGTCTTTTTGGATGTAAAACTCCTAAGAAATGTATAGTATAATCAACGAATATTGTGTCGCATATGAATCAATATGATCGACCACCTCAATACCATTTTGGAGTTATCCATTAAAACATTCAAACACGAACCTATGACAAAGATATATTTTCTTTATCATCTCCAAACATTAAGTAACCAAACTTATTAACATAACCCACTGTTTATTTTAGTCGACAGTTCCTGATGTTACCATCACGAGATGCTTCGTATTCTATGTTTTGGGTGGTCACACAAACTCTTAAATATTTTATAATAACGGTAAATTCATCAATGATTATTTGTCTAAATCATTTTTGGTGAAATCTTGCTCTATTGTCGTAATCGCTTTTTCTGAATTTGTCATTGTCGATGTTTTTTTTTTTTAATCATAACATCTTTTAAGCTCTGTAGTTTTTACCACCACATTACACACACACACACACACACACACACACACACACACACACACACAACCAAGTTTCTCCTCTAACTCCAACACCACGTGTCATTACGCACGCTTTGTAAATGATAACCATAGAACTCGTTTAGCAAGCTTTGTTAAAAAGTGTTTATAGCATATATTTAACCACTTGCAGTTGTTCTTTGTTTTTCTCATTATATATATAATATTTCAATTGAAATATTTGTGGTAGTTATTATATGTATGAATTTGAGAGATTAACTAAGATTAGACCTTCTAAGGGTCAATTCAATCAGGACAGAATATCACCTGACTTACCGATACGAGATCTGCTTGATCCGACGATAAAACTATGAGTAATAGTGCTCATGACGCCAAGAAAGAATTTCGCAGATGGCATATCTCACGTGTGGTCAACTTTGAAAAGTATACGCAACACCAAAGATGATGACAAAGTCATTGATGCTACGATGAACGATCACTAATCGAAAATGTGTTTTGAAGTAATATTTAATGCATTAGCAGAAAGAGACAACAATACTTGGAGTATCCGAGACACACGTGACCCTGTCCATCATAATGAAAAGATTGCCATATTGAGTTTTAAAAAATCCAAACCAGGAATGTTGACTGGTATTGACAAATCGTATTATTAACGAGCGTATCCTGTAATCGCGGTTATTTATGGAATATATCTGCTGAATGATAAATCCAGCAAAAATAATCTAAAACCAATGAAATTGTCTAAGTTGTGTAGCCAAACGAGTAACGGAACATTTCACAAACGCGAATAGTGGAAATGGATTAACTAATCAACTTTGTCAACAAATAAGTGAGTTAGCTAAATTAGTCAAGAATACCGAACCTAAAATTAATGATGCTTAAGCTAGAAACTAGGTTTGATTTTCTCGATGATATACTATTGAGCTGTGTCAAATACGGACACGGTGCATTATGGAATATTAAATACGATCATGAAGATGTTATTTCGGTTCATATGGTTGTATGTCATCCGGGACGTTTTCTTGGAATGCGAGAAGGTTCCGAATGTTTTAAAATATTTGGACATCGAACACAGAGGATAGTTAGGCGAGTATCGATAAATGGCCCTTTGCCGGATTTTGATTTTACTGGCTTTATTTGTATCGAGTCATTTATGTTTGCCAAATATCTTCATCCAATTTTGTATGTATGGTTCGGCAAACATTTTTCAGAAGAAAATATTAGGCTTCATTAGTTTTAATACGATATATGTTTGATGTATGAATACTGATATTTCATGAAATAATAATAATAATAATAATAATAATAATAATAATAATGATAATGAGGACTTTGTATAGCGCCTAATCTTTAAAAGCTCTAAGCGCTTTACACCATCAATAATGATATGACTACACTACAGAACAACAAATGACAAAAACAATGAAATTGGAAAACATAAAAACATGCTGAAAATACATAAGATACAAATCATGATTAGTTTGCTAAGTTTGTCCCTGAAGTCGAAACAGATGAGTCTTGAGAGCACTCTTAAAAGGGACCACTGTGTCTTTGTGTCTGATTTCAATGAGCAATTCGTTCCAAGTCGCCGGGCCCTGGCATGCAAATGAACGTTGTCCATATGACTTTGTTTTCACCTTGGGAACAAGGAGTATACGATTATCAGAAGAAGAGCATAAGGATCTAGCTGGTGTATACACATGAGTGAGGCTGGATAGGTATGTTGGACTGGAGTCTGTCATTAAAATATAGCACAGACAACAAATTTTGTGTTTGATTCTGTATCGAATTGATAGCCAGTGTAGGGTATAGAGCAGCGGTGAGGTGTGCTCTGATCGAGGTACTCTAAAGATGATCCGTGCAGCCGTGTTTTGAACTTTTTGAAGTTTCTGGAGTAAATATTGTGACAAACCAGACAAAATTGAGTTACAATAGTCCAGTCTTAAAAGTACTATTGAACACACAAGTGTTTTAGTGGCATCAACAGAAAGATATTTGCGAATGGAACTGATGCGTCTCAATTCAAGATATGCAGCCCTGCAGATGTTCATGACATGTTGGTGCAATGTGAGAGTACTGTCTAGAGTAACACCTAGATTCCGTACTGACTGTGAGAATTTAATGTTGGTGTTGCTGATATTTATTGTCTGAGATAAAGGATGTGGATGAGAAAGTCTTTGTGTTGTGATCAGAATGACCTCAGTTTTATCATCATTCATCTGCAGCTTAGCAGCAGAGAGGGTGAACAGACCACGTTTTCAAGCAAAAATAAGGCTTCCTACGAAATCTCATTTTAACCAAAAATTGTTAACCGACGTTCTCACCTTTAATTTCTGATGCATTCTCGTTAAAATCTTTTAGCACTTCATAGCATCGTTGATCATCTACGCTAGGGGCAATTAAATACAACTTATCCCACTTCATCCATCTCATTATTAAATTGAGCAACAATTGCGTCTTGCCGGATCAAGATGGCCCGATTATAATCATCCGGATAGAGTTTGGTAGCACTGCATGATGCTTAACCGGTTCTCTTGCTTTAGTCGCTGAAAAATCAATTATATCCATATCTCTATATATAAATTATGGATCTATATTGTGTGAAGTGTAAAACGCGTACTGGCACAGATGACTTGACGACGATTACAACTAAAAATAACCGATCAGCGCTTTCTGGTAAATGCGTACAATGTGGTACAAAGAAATTTAGATTTGTGTCTATGAGATCTGCAGGAAATGATGATTTAAAAAAAAACGAGGAGGTGATATCGCAGCCAAATTGGCAAAGCTCCCTGGAACCCCATGGGCAAAGTATCCAGGAGAAAAACACCTTCCAGGGTATAGCTACTGTGGCCCCGGAACACGATTAGATATCAGACTTGATGATCAAAACCAACCTCGACGTGGTGAAGAACCAATAAACGCTATTGATAGGGCGTGTCACGCACATGATGCTGCTTATAAAAGCAGCAATCTGCAAAACAGGCATCTTGCAGATGTGAAATTAATTCATGCGCTGAATTCGATCACTGATAAATCCTTCAAAGAAAAATTAGCTTCATGGTTAATAAAATCGGCTATGAAAAGCAACTTGATGTTAGGTGCTGGTAATTAATAACAACATTGAATCTATTTACTATTCTCCAAAAGGATACTGGCGGGGTAAAGCAGCAATCAATAAACTCGCTAGTGCTGCAAAAGTGAAAAAACCCACTGCGGCTAATTGGTTATCCAAACAGGCACTATGGCAAATTTATCTACCACCGCCTAAACAAATTAATTACTCGCATTTTGATGTGACCAGACCCAATGAAGTTCATCAGGCTGGTATATTATTTTTGCCACATGACCACGGTTACAAATACGTTCTAACCATAATTGATATTGCAAGTCGATACAAAGAAGCAGAACCGTTAAAAACAAAATCGGCCACTGAAGTAGCTTCTGCATTTGAAAGGATTTATCAAAATGGTCCTCTGCGTTGGCCAAATCTATTACAAGTTGATCCTGGCAAGGAATTTCAGGGTGTAGTGTTATCTACAATGAAATATCACAATGTCGCTATCAGACGAGGACACAATGCGCTACATCAGGATCAGGCAATTGTAGAACGGTTTAATAAAACCCTTGCTGAGCGTTTATTTGGATATCGATACGCAAAAGAATTCATCCAAGAAAAAAAGATCCCGTGAATGGGTTAAAAGATTACCAGCTGTGATTACTGCACTGAATAACGAGATTACTAGAACAATTAATTTGAAACCTATCAACGCGATTAAAAAGAAGTCTATACCAAAAATGGAAATCCAAGGAATTTCACAAAAAGATTTCAAAGAACCAATTCTTGGTAGTAATATCACTGTGAGGTACTTATACGAACCAGGAGAGCTGGAAGGTGGCAGAAAAAGGGCTACTGATCCTATTTGGAGTGTTACTACACACAAGATATCCGGCATAACACAATCTACCGGTAGACCTCCAATCTATAAACTGGATTCAACTGCCCCTCAACGGGGATTTACTAGACAACAATTACAAGTAATACCCGAGGATATTCAATTACCACCGCATGGTCTTAACTAGCGCCGTTGCGTCTATTGCACTAAAGACAAGTCAACATCACATTGTTTCTGACATGACCGAGACTGTTATTTTTTCTGTCTACGGTAAATTGGCGAGGATCTTTATCCGAATACTGCCAACGCATTATACAATTGCAACTTGCGCAGTGATTATTCTGTTGTTTCTTCAAAGTGATTATTAATCCAGCATCAATGTCAAATTCTCGTTGTTTTTTTTTTGTCTTGTTGTTTGTAACCGGACAGCTTTTTATCAATAATTTTAACATAAATATCATCCATTGTTGTGTCATTATCATCGCCTGACTCTGTCAGGACAATTCTTCGAAGTTGATTTATTTTTCGTACTCTGGATACTGCAAGATATACTAAATTTGACCATTCGATGCGATTATCTACCATCCAAACAATTGTATCCGATATAGTTAATCCCTGTGAAGAATGTATTGTTGCTGCGTATCCTAGCGTCCACGGGGATTTATTAGCACGCAATGCATCTTCAACGACGCTGATATCAACCAGCACAATATCATTTAATACGAGAATTTGCTTTTCACGCTGTCCTGGAATATCAACTTCTATATTCTGCTTTCGTGTATCCGAAGGCCTATAACAAAGAGGTACTGGAAGTACGGCAAATTTTTCTTTATGCAATTCAAATAACTTCATCTGAAGTGTGTCTCTGACAATTTTTCTACTTGCAATTATCAAATCGTTTGGTCTCCATGTTTCCCAAAAATCATTCATGGGAGTTTCTGAAATTATTTCAGGCGCTATTTCACATTGGATTTTATCCGGTTGTAATCTAATTAGCGCTTTGAATTCTCGTAATCGTTCATCAATTGATCTATAATCATGGTTAATTTCTTCATAATAGTCTACAAAACCCTTTAGCCACTCATGTGGGGATGCACCGACAAATGGTGGTGGTTGGCCGTCATCACCGCACATGACAACTTTTGTGTTTTTGTTTAACAACCACTCGAGAAATGTTTGTAATACATCTAATGACACTGTGCATATTTCATCCCAAATTATGATTTCAGGAATGAATTTATCGCCCATTCGATCAGGAGTCCATTTGTCACCCTTCCATGGAAAGAAGCTGTGATAAGTACAGGCATTTACCCCTCGTTGTTTCATCTCTCTGGCGAGTCTGTGAGTTGGTGTTAGGACAATCATGTTTGACCGACGAAATAATTCGATTGCACGAGTTGTCTTTCCTGACCCACCACAACCGTTTAAATAAACTGTCTTGTATCTACATATTGGATCAGATACCGGTGGTGCATTAGAAAATTCTGATTGAATTTCAATACGGTTATAACAAAGATATTTATCATCCATGGTAACGTCTGCGGATTCACAATACTCATGTAGTGCTTCCTTTTTAAATCGCCAACGCTCCCAATTTTCCTCGGGATCTGTGAAAGCCGCTGCAGCTGATTTGTATTTACTGTGTGTATACATCGAATCAGTGGCTACTCTAACCGCGGTATTAGGAAATCTATTTATCATCGAAAATAGATTAATAGAAGCATAGGCTAGCATAGAACTTCTCAAATGTGTGTACTGGGAATTATATCCATCACAGTAGGTAACAACCGTACCTAATTTCTCACCATTGGATAGAAAAGCATCCGTACGGGATACAAGTTTTCCCTGTTTCGTTAAATCCGTTACAATAAAATCGTATTCAGCGACGTCTATGATCAACCGCGAAGAGTATTTTGCATTGTCGTATCTTCCACCCTGGGTAAATTTACCGATTATTCTTCGTCCAAAATCTTTTGCTTGTTCTTTTTTAATTTCAAATAACTCCTTAGACAAATTCATGATTTGTTCTTCATTGAAATCAGGAGATTGTTTTCGCTGTTCGCTAATTATTCTATCTAAATCGGGTTGTGGTAGCCAAACTTCTTTCTGAGCTCGATAGTATATAATCGCTTCACTGACAATTAACGATATTAGCATACCACAATCGATCATATATCTCAATAACACTATTGGCATCCAGGCCTTTTCAGATAGGTGTCTACCAAGCCAAACATAACTACACGGATGTAACCCTGTAGCTAATTCGAATGATATCACACGAGCGAATCCAGTTAAATCAAAATCAGGCAATGGACCATTAATCGCAACACAAGTCATTTCATGCGTGGTGTGTCCAAATCGTTTAAAATACTCAGAGCATTCCCCATACCCGAGAAAACTTCCAGGATAACACGCTGATATATCAATTGAAATCATACCATCACGTGAGTATTTTGTATTCCACCGTCCTCCATGACCGAATTCAACTCAATTTAACGTCCTCGAGAAAATCACTTCGTGTTGGACGCCATGAGTTTTTTTCTCTTGCAAAGTGAGCTACCACTGATGGAATAGTAAAACTATCCGTGAGTAGTTTTTCATGGAAACTCTCCGGTGAAAAATCATTTGCAATTTTTCTCATTCTAGTATCTAACTCTTCAACGCGATATAATTCACCATTTGGTCTTACAAATTGATCGAATCCTATTTCGGGATCTTCATCACTTCTAAGTAACCACACTGACACAGGATCATCCTTACACAGCGTGTGAATAGCATCGAATAATTTCTCATTATAAAAAACATCCCCGACGAACTCCTTGGGGATATATCTCACGGTTCTATCTCGTGGAAATATTGTTACTGCAGGTGTCCACGGGTGTTCGTTATGATCAATAATTTCAATTGGAGCTCCTCGCGATTGATATTTCGGTTCGTATAATACTTCTCCGGTTATTGTCGTTACTGATATTGGGAATTTTAATGATGCTTCTAATTTAGCTATATCAGAAATCTTTGCACCGTGCTGTTTCACTGTCAGTTCCCATTCGGTTATTTTCCTACGTCGCAGATCAGTTAGTTTATTTCCTCTGGATGCATTTGTGAAGTGTTCCATTACCCGTGTTGCTACACAATTCAGTGAACTGGAATATTTCATAGGAGCTAGTTTTGCAATATTGGGTTTATCATTTAGCGGGTATATTCCATAAACAACTGCTGTTACAGGATAAGATCTCTCGTAGTATGGTTTGTCGATTCCAGTTAGAATTCCTGGTTTGGAATCTCTACTCAGCGTGATTGTTTTTTTATTCTTGAGGATTGGTTCAAATTTATCCCTGATAATCCATTTGTCTTCGACTTCGATAATGAATTTTATTCTGAAAAAATACTTCTGTTGAGAATTACTTTGTTGAAAATCTTTGATTTTCCATGAAAATCCTTTGGATTTCCAGGCCCCTGGCCCACCAAGGTGTGAAATTATCTCAACTGCTCTTTCATCATTCATAGTAGCATCGATGATGGGTACATTGACACCGACATCTTCGATGTTGTTGATAATTCGAAATGTCGACCAACAATGTGCTGCACCGTCTCGGTAGAATTCATTAAAACACTCCCTGATTTTACCCAGTATAGTTCTATCACCGATTAGACGTTTTGATGTATCAGAGACTCTATCGAGATTGAAATTAACATTTTTCCAGGGTTTAATTTTCGATAATCTTTTGAACTCTTTATCGAGATTGAATTTAGCATTTTTCCAGGGTTTAATTTTCCATAATCTCTTAAACTCCTTCATGTTACCGTCCACTAGACGTTTTTTTGGTTTATCGTTACCGTCCACTATACGTTTTTTTGGTTTAGCGAGATTAAATCTAGGACTAATTTTTAATAATCTCTTAAACTCCTTCATGTTACCGTCCACTAGACGTTTTTTTGGTTTATCGAGATTAAATCTAGGACTTATTTTTAATAATCTCTTAAACTCCTTCATGTTACCGTCCACTAGACGTTTTTTTTGGTTTATCGAGATTAAATCTAGGACTAATTTTTAATAATCTCTTAAACTCCTTCATGTTACCGTCCACTAGACGTTTTTTTGGTTTATCGAGATTAAATCTAGGACTAATTTTTAATAATCTCTTAAACTCCTTCATGTTACCGTCCACTAGACGTTTTTTGGGTTTATCGAGATTAAATCTAGGACTAATTTTTAATAATCTCTTAAACTCCTTATCAGGATTGAATTGAGCATTTTTCCAAGGCTTAATTTTCGATAATCTCTCAAACTTCTTCATACTATAATTAAAACTAGCATTTAAATGAAAGATTTATGTATAATGAATCACTGCAAATGGCTCATGATTGGATCAACGACTCCGTGTAACAAATCATGTAGAAAGGAATTCTGTGGGTATCATATGCAAAGCTTTCGTCGTGGAAGCCTTGGTCCGTTACCCTGCATACAATGTGGGGTTGGGGTCAGGGGAAAATCGCAGTTGTGTCTGAGTTGTGGTGGTAAGCGATGCAGGGAATTGAAGCGTTATTATGACAAAAGAATAAAAAATTCTAACCTCGACTCTGTCAGCGACAAAGTCATAAGAACTCCCCAAGACTACATCGAAAGATTCTCCAAAGATGTAATCATTAGACCAAACAATGAATTAGACAAATAGTATTAGTATACGAATGAACCAAGAATTCAGACCACACCCTCTGATTACAAATTATGAAGCATCCAGTGATGGTACTGTCAGAAACCGTAGACTGAAGAAACCAGTTGGTGTTGTGAATAATCGAGGGTATTTGAAGTTTGGCGCTGGAAAGAAAATTTATTACTGCCATCGTTTCGTGTATGAGTGTTTCTGTGGATTGATCGAGGATGGTTTTGTTATCGATCATAAGGATTCTAATCCAAAGAATAATTCTTTATCAAATCTAGAAGTTGTTACACAGAGTGAGAATTTAAAACGGGGAAAGACTGGTACTTGCTCAAAAAAAGCGAGACCCGTAAAATCTTTGAATACAACAACTAACGAAGAAACAATATTTCAATCGATATATGAAGCCGGTAGGTATTTCGTTATTTGTAGAGCCTCAGTACGATATGTTGCAGAGGGAATAACCAATACGGCGATTTCAAAAGAGACCGGACAGAAAATTCAATTTAGTTATGTCTGATGCGTCATATTTTTCATTTAGAAAAATATAATTGTTATAGAGTATGAATTCTGAAAAAATGAATAGCGTTATTGATGAAATCTTAAAATTGAAAAGTCAGGATACCAAACTATCTGATGGGTTAAATCCTGATCAAATCATGTCAGATTTTCAAGATATAGAATACGGAGTTAACACTAACAAATATATGCTGCCCAAGAAATATGCGCTAATCAAAAAAATTCAGAATTCTATTCGAGACTCTCTTTCATTTTCCAGTGACGTAAGTGCGTTTGTCCCGTTATATACTATCGTAGAGGGAATACGAAAAAAATTAGGTAACGAATACGAATTGAAAAAGGATGTCAATTCTAAAGTTAGAAACATAAGAGAGTTAATTCAAGAAAATGAACGATTTTGACCGTGACCGACCCTTAAAGAGATTTTGTCATTTTTTGACCGTGACCGACCCTCAAAGAGATTTTGTCATTTTTTGATTGTGACCGACCCTCAGAGAGATTTTGTCGTTTTTTTTATTGTGACCGACCCTCAGAGAGATTTTCATTTTTTTTTAGCATTTTTGATTGAAAACAACAAAATCAGTGAATAAAAAATATTTCACACTGAATAAAAATAAAAATATTTCACACTGAATAAAAAATATTTCACACTGAATAAAAAATCGATAGGCCGTTAAGGGATGGTTTAGTCGATATGATGATTCCGATTGATCAAAAATAGAATGGCGCAAGTGTGGTATTATTTATTTTTATATACAATTTCCACACTTGCGCCATCAATGATAGGGCTGTTAAAATGTCAAAAAAACGCTTCCATGATCGTGTTAAAAATCATCCGACATGTCTGACATGTAACAAAAAGTGGGGAAAGTGTGATATTAATTATTTTATATACAATTTCCACACTTTCCCCATCATTGATAACGCCGTTAAAACGCTTACATGATCGTGTTAAAAATCATCCGACGTGTCGAAGTGTTTTCGTCTGTTAGGTCAGGTTTTACAATTGAAAAATTGTTTGCGATTTCAAATAGTGGTCAATGAAGCATTAACAACTAGATTGGCTCGTGAACGACTATATGCAATCAAGAGATTTATACCAATTCGAGATTCTGTAAGAAATAAACTGCAACAACGACAGAGTTTACAAACGGATTTTGCTGTGGGATCTGAAGAATTGTTTAAACCAGTAACCACAGCAACGAAAGGGGTAGAGCGTGCTATACTGGGAGATGTTCCCGAGACGGGAAAATTTGTTATCGGTGAACTTGAAAAAATAGCAGCGAAAACTGAACAAACAAAACAGGCTGTACAAAAAACAGAATAAAAAAGAACAGTAGATGATCTACGCGTGAGATTTAATGAGGAAGGGTAGGCAGATATCGATCAGACTGATTCAACAGAAATTCCTGCGCTTGTTGTTACGACTTATGAAGACAGAAAAAAAATGTTGAAACCAGAACATCATAAGTTTGTTAAGAATTTAACTCATTGGGCTGATATATTCTACAAAATCAAAACTAAAAAAAGTCAAATTAAGACAGATAGTGCATCATACATTGAATATATCAATGCGGTGGGTATGTGTATAAACAATATGAAGAGTTTAAACAACAACAAAAACCGCGAAAATTGCGAGGAAAGCGACAGCAACCTGCAAAGAAAATATCTTTTTCACCTAAAAAAAACAACTACCACCTGATGATGATGATGATGATAGATATTCACAAGAAACGGATTTAGAAAAACTGGATGAAGGAACTAGTTATAGCGGAAGTGGATTGCCAGATTCCAGTGAACCCCCAAGTGGGGTATGTCCTGGTAGTGTTCTCAGTGATATATCACGATTAGAAGTTCTTGTAGGAGGGTTCCGAGCTGGAAATAACTCACCGGAAATAATTAATGAAGCATCTGATATCTGTAGACGATTATTTCAAGGCGGTATCATGGATATCAGCACATATCGAGATTTCATTGGCGAGTTATCAAGTGGGTATTACAGTGATTAATCACCGGGACTGAATTCAAATTGACAAATTGTTTTACAATTGAAAAATGATTTCTGATTTCAAATAATGATCATACACTACAATCATGATAAACCAACCCCCGTCTATGTAGTTAATTCACGGTTTCCAGTTTATAGAGCATACTATGGTGATGGTTTAGGTAATACCATTGCTGGGTTATTTAAAAGAATGGCTCCAAAAGTGATGCCGTTAGCTAAACAATTATCAATGAAAGCAATTGATGTTATTCGTGATAAGGGTATTAGTGCTGTTGGAGATCTTGCCGGAAAAGCGTTTTCAGCCGCGAAGAATAAAATAACATCGCTATTGAAATCACGGGGGAAATCCAAGGATTTTCAAAGAAACCGTTACTGTCTACAGCGGAAATGCCTGCGAGTGTTAGTAAAATTATAAATAACGCAGTAGATGAAAAACTAGCGTCGTTGATAACTCCCGACCAAAGCAATATTGCAAATATGATAGCAGGAAGCGGCTTTAAAAAACTACGACGATGAAAATCGTTTACGATTTCACGATTTAGACTCTGATAAATAGAATAAAATGTTCAAAAAGTCACCTGATCCAGCGTTTGATATAGACGCCCCAGTTGGCAAGGATGATTCTGTACGCGATTATCAATATTACGCCTATCATGCAATAGACTCAAATAGTCGATCAAGAATTGAACTTCAAGTCCATGATACCAGTAAGTATTTTCTACCCGCTTAAGCGTTTATTGAAGTAGAAGGTGAACTTGTAACAGCTGCTGATACTACTGCTGTACCAGCACCGTATCCAGCTGGTACTCAAGTCGGTTTTGTCAATAATGGTATTTATTATGGCGTTATTTGAGAGTGCAAGATATCTCATCGATGGAAAAGAAATCGAGTCGATAGATCGTGATGTTGATGTGGCTACAACAATAATCAGGTTAGCGAGATATTCTGATGATTATACAAGATCGACAGGACCTTCTATGATGTTTGCAAAGGATGGTCAAAATACCGCTGGAGGAAATCAATTTGTTGTAAGACGACCAAAGAATAATGCTGGCACTGCTAATATTGATGCCGAAGATATGATTATAAACAACGATGTTAATTTCAATTTAGGGGCTGCAACACGTATTTCAACGTTGCAAGGGGCTCGTAAATCATTTTCCTGCGCGATTCCACTGCATCACATATTTGGATTCTGTAGAAACGTCCGAAAAGTTATCTACGGGGCGAAGCATACAGTAGCGCTTGTACCAAAGGGTGATGATAATGACGCAATTTGGAGGATTCCAGCAGACAATGCAAATCCCAATGCTGATGCCGGTAAAGTCAATTTAACAAAAATATCATTGTGGATGCCAATGTTGACTCCATCAATCACTGCAGAAGGACGATTACTATCATTGATGGATCAAGGAGGAAAATCATTACTAAGTTGGTTAACCGTGAGCACAGATGTTAAACAATCAAATCTGAACGGGTTATTCACTTGGAACCTATTATCAAAACAAGGTGTTGCTGCGCCACGTCATATATTTGTAGCGTTACAGGATAACACACGAGTTGGCGATCAACGTTTCAGCCATATGATATTTGATTCATTAGGTGTTAAAGACGTCTCGCTGAGAATAAACGGCCAGCAGGAACCATCCGAAGATGTACAACTTGATTACACAGAAAATCATATTGCTCGCGTGTATCATAGGTTGTTGTCGTTTATGGCACGCGATCAAAATGTTGATACTGGTCTACAAATATCACAATACGACTTTAAGAATCTGTATCCGATCTATTACTTTTCGCTGAAACATATTGATTTAACAAGACAGTCTGTCGTTGATATACACTTTAGAGCTAATATAACCCGTCCTGGTGCTACGCTAATTATAGAGCGGTTGCTGTCATTCTCAGTGACAAATCAATGCTACTCGAAGGTGTTGGAGGAAGAATGAGAGTGGTAGATGCGCCAGTAGAAAATCTTTGATTGAAAATCCTTCGATTTTTTCCAAAACATGTAATCGAAACTTTATAGTAATTAGATCAATCTGTTATTGTATAATGTCGTATAGTAATATCAATGTGTCGTTGACACCTGGTCAATTAAAAAAATTACAATCCAAATCAGCTAAGCAATGTGGAACCACAATTACGCTGAAACCCAATCAAATGACTGGCGGGGCGAATAAATTATCGCTGACAACTCGTCAAGTAAAACATTTCAATGATGCACTTGTAGCAAAAAAAGGTGTTCAGATTACTATTTCTGCGGCTGCTATCAAAAACATGATTAAATCAGGCGGTATATTTCCGTTGTTAGCTGCGATTCCAGCGTTGATTGCGGCAGCAGCCCCAGCGGTAGCTAAAGCGGCAGCGTTAGGGGCTGTTGGTACCGCGGCAGGAATGGCACTAAAAAAGGCAACTGGGCAGGGTTATAAAAAAAGAGGAAAGGGTCTAAGATTACCATGAACCCCGTATCCGTGGTACAGCGGGAGATCCGTTCACGGATCAGGTCTAAGACTAGGACCGGTTTATTAACTCGGGAACCTTTGGTTCAGGAATCTTTGATTGAGGAACCGATGGTTCCTATGTCCAATTTTGATTTACTCGATGCTTGCTGCTAAAAAACTCGCCATAAAAAATTTCAGAGGTGTCTTTATAAAAGATCAATTACCGACACAACCCAACAGCGTTGAAACCGGTATCATTAATCTCGATAACAGCACCGGACCTGGAACTCACTGGGTTGCATACGCTATTGATCCACGTGGGATTGTCTATTTTGATTCATATGGATTATCACCGCCAAAAGAGTTTATGCGTTATATAAAAACTTTTCCAATGAAGACTTGGTATTCTACGCTACCAACACAACAAATGAATGATCCACCAATATGCGGCAGCGAAGTATTAAATGTTCTTGATGCTATTTCTAACTCCTTGGGTAACCCAAGGGGAAAACCACCACATGTTGTCGTAAATGAATACACCAGCAATCGCTTTTTAGAGAGAGAGAGAGTTTTACAATAACATGATTGATATTTGGGGAAGACCTCTGAAACCCAACCCCGAACCCGATGGCACTGCAACGGGTGATATAAAAAAACTAATCGAAGATGAAATAGCTGAGACTTTGAACCTATCAAGTGTTGATCCCAATGAAATAGTTGTATTTCAAGATAGGGTAAATTGAAAACTAGTAATGTGTCGTTGGATGATATTTTGGTTAAACAACAAAACGCAATCGAGGATACTATCGTGTTATTTTCCGATCAGGGTAAACTCAAACCGGGTGTACTCTTCTCGACTATTACAGATAGACTAGAAGAATCTCTCACCGATTTTGCGTTGGAACTAGCAACACTTCAATCTAAAACTGAAGAACACGGAAAACAGTTTTCAATTTTTCGTAGAAACATCGTGGATAAATTTCTTGGAACTACATTCGATAAACTCGACATAAAACTCCCGGATATCAAAAAATTAATCGATGAGACGAAAAACTTCATCGAAGCCATCAAAACAGATTTTCCGAGGATGATAACAATCATTGAAAAAGCAAAAATTCCTCATGAGAAAACCAATAACGTAGTATACACAATTCAACACGGATCATTTGCGTGGACACCTACAAACAACAAATTAGATATCACTGCAACCGTTAAGGGTATTTATCGATTAACACTAGTAACAACGACTCAATTAAATATTTTATCGTCGAGTTCATCCGGGGTCTACAATACGATTTCAACGATCATCGACAAGGATACAACTGAAAAGTTCACGATAACATCTACTGATAAAAATTTGGTTAGGGTTTCAACAACGTGGTATGTGGAATTCGTAGCGGATTTAAGTAAATAACTAAATTGAAAGGAAAATCCTTCGAATTTCACAATTGAAAACGCTAGAGTTTTTAAAATAAAAATGATTTCATCAACGCAATGTCGCTATTATCAGGTCAGAGAATTTCAAACTAGACTCAAAACCCTCGCCGAGGAGTATCAAATAAAAAAAAAAAATACCGACGAAGAATCACCGCAATTGATATTACTGTGTACTCGGTGTCAAGCGTTCTCGCTGGCGCCGGAATAATACTTGCATCGGTTACAATGATTGCCCCGGTCGTAGTTCCAATTTGCATTTCTGCGGTGTCTACAATAGCGGGTATATCAACCGGGATAACAAAAAAGATATCATCATGCAGCCAGAGTAAACTGCAAGATTACTTAATTCAATTTTATGTTGTATCAACCGCATACTCGCAATTATCCTCGATGATATCGTCGTCACTCGATAATACAATTATATCAGATAGTGAGTTCTCAGCGATGGTCAGTATTTTTGATTCCGCGATATCGAAATTAGAGCGACAACAACAGTATAATAATAATGACAACACCGATGGAATTAAAGAACACAAACCCAAAAACCAGAATGATCTCAATAACCTCAACGATATCAGATACTGAGTTCTCAGTGATGGTCAGTATTTATGATTCCGCGATATCAAAATTAGAGCGACAACATGATTATAGCAACGATGACAACACCGATGGAATTACTTCAACGAATAGTGGAGAACACAAACCCAGTACAAACAAGCATGATATCAATAACATCGACGAATCCTGAATTCAGTGTGAATTTCCCTAGCCCAGTCCCCGTGAAGGAGATAGCGCTAGCAAAACTACGAGTGTATCACAGTTGGCCTAATATCAGATCAAAATCATTTGGTGGTCAACAACCGAATAATTCACTGGTGTTCGCGAATAAGAATAAAGAAGACGGGACTCCAGACTGGAACGTTGTTTCGATACCAACAGGGTCATACCAAATCGAACAAATCAATGCTGAATTCGCGCGTAGAATAAAATCGATTACTGGAAAAGAATCAAAAATCGCTATAACGGTTCATGAGCCGACGCTATCATCCGCAATTGAAATAAGCACAGAAGGATACGTCGTAGATATCTACCAGAGTTCTATTAGAACCGTGTTAGGATGGCCTGAATTACCACCCCGAGGAAAACTCGTTGATATACCCGAACCACAAAAAAATGATTATGTCACCGACGTGATAAAACCCAATAATCCAATAAAGAGTTATAAAGATCACCACTTCACTATAGATTTTTTTGGTCTCGGATACCAACCAACTGGGGAAGAAGAGGAAGGGGATAGCATAGAGGGATATCATTTTATTAACAAACCTAAAATCGTTGAAAATTTCACAGCAATGAATAATGATTTTTCACTGTTGTTAATATCTTTTAAATCCGGCTCTCTCGCCCGAGATGAATTTATCAGCGTCGTAGAAATATGCAATAAAATTATCGACGATATGGAAACATTTAATTTGAAAATTATTCAGGATATATTAGATGATTATAATCCCCTATCGAGAACAGAGTTTGCAACAACTCTTAGTATCCCCGTCAAGGACATTCCAACAGTCAAACCACCAGGATATAACGTACCAGAACTAAAAAAACTTCTCAGTGATGCCATCGATGTTGGTTTTAAAATAATTCATGATGCATGGAGAAAAAAAGCATCACAGGAAATAAAAATCCTCAAACATAATAATGACCCAGACGGTGGCGGCAGACATATCGCTCCGTTCAACGTGAATATATCCTCAGTGATTGCACTCAATTTAGTATGCGATGTTATCGAAGGAAGCTATCAAATTAATCTCGAACAATCAAATCAAGCTCAGCAAGGATATATTCTATACTCATTTGCACCAATAGCCCCTCCAGGATTTTTAATAATTGAGTCTCCGGTTAATCCTGTCTATATGCGATGCCATAATAATTCGTTAACGAGAATTAATTTTAGACTCACTGACCAGTCCAATAATCTGATTGATTTACAAGGTAAGGTTCCACAAATTAGTCTGTTTGTAAAGTCCTGAAAAGGATTTCCGTCCTGTGACACGATATCGTATCGGGCTCGATCAAATATTCGGTTAAATTATTTATTATTTTTGTTAACCAGAACTGAAAGTTTCAGCAGCAGAGAGGGTGATGACCACATAGTTGCGACCAAAATTGATTGAAAAATCGTAAAGTCTCCGTTTGCTAAATGGAGACTTATTTTTTTTTGTTAAAATGAGATTTCGTAGGAAGCCTTATTTTTGCTTGAAAACGTGGTCTGTTCACCCTCTCTGCTGCTCGCTTGTTACTTGTCATCCATGATTTCACATTCGAAATGCACTCTACTCCATGGATGGTAGCATCAACTTCAGTTGAGTGGCTATACTTGTATATTTGGGTGTCATCAGCGTACAGTTGGTGCGACACTGGGTGATGATCTATGACACTTGAGAGCTGATGAATGTACAAAATGAAGAGAACAGGTCCAAGAACAGATCCCTGTGGAACACCATAACATACGTCAACTGGGTTGGAGTGTATTCCATTTGCAGATATAATTTGTGTCCTGTTCACTAAGTAGGACTTGAAAAACTATAAGGCTATATTCTGAATGCCAAATACATGCTGGAGACGGTGAAGTAAAATATCATGGTCTATTGTGTCAAATGCTGCAGATAAATCCAGGAGAGTGATGACTGTAATCTTTTCACTATCCAAAGCGGAGAGAATGTCACTATATACTTTCAGAAGAGTAGTTTCCGTACTGTGGCAAGGGCGATATGCAGACTGTACACTGCTCAAAAGACTGTTTGACCTCAAATGAGATACAAGTTGAGTTAGAACAACCTTTTCTAATATTTTTTATATGAAAGGGAGACTAGAAACTGGGCGGTAGTTCTTTAAATTGTTATGGTCCAGTGTTTGTTTCTTCAGCAGTGGCTTTACAATGGCAGTTTTGAAAAATGATGGGAATTCCCCTGATGAGAGAGAGATAATAATAACATCAGTTAGTGAAGGCAATATTGGGTCTAAGCACTCAAGCAGCAGTGATGTCGGAATAGGATCAAGTTCACAAGACTTTGGTGCACTTTTCATCACGATTGTCCGTACTAAATCTATAAAAACAGGTTCAAATGCTCCTAACGGTTGTCGCTGAAATTCTGCATCATACCTGTATGGTGACGAATCAGTTGAAATTGTGCTGTCAAGCGAATCTCTAACGGTTTTAACTTTGTCATTGAAGAAATTTGCGAATTGGTCTGGTAGCTCTAGTCGAGAGAAGGTCGTTGGAAGTGGTGTACATTTGTTCCTTGACATTAGTTTGTTAGTTATCTCGAAGAGCTCTTTGCAGCTGGAACTCTCCGTGATCTTTAAACTGTTGTGGGATGATTTGGCTAAATGGACTATGTTTGTGACGTTCTTCTTAGCGTCTTCGTAGATTTGTTTATGAACAGTGAGTCTGGTGGAAAGCCAAAGCCTCTCTGCTTTTCGATGATGTCTTTTAGCAGTGCGAAGCTGGTCTCTAACACTGCTATACCAAGGAGAACACTTTTTTATTGATACTCTGCATTTGGTGGCTGGGGCATGTTTTTCAAGCAATGAACGTAGGCAGTTATCAAGTTGTTCCGCTTTTGGATGTAAGAAAGTTGTTAGGTTTTCTTGAATGTCATGCATAAATTTGGTTCTATTTATCATACGGAGGTTTCTCTTAGTAGCAAATAGAGGTGTAGGGTTAGGGACTGATACATCGAGATGGCATACAATGCAGATCCGATGCAAGTTCGTGGGATACAAGAGTTGATTGCAGAATATTATCATCAGGTCTATAAAGAAACCAGTCTAAAATGTGACCAAGTTTATGGGTAGGTTGCTTAACTGACTGTTTAAGATTGAAAACCTGAATGGAATCTAGCAGTTTTGACGTGTTTGGTATACCAGGACAGTCAAAGTGAAAGTTGAAATCTCCAAGAATAATTGGGTTGCCACCTATCGAATTTCCATACTCTAGAGGATTTGGAAACTGCTCCAAAAAGAGAGATTTAGTCAGCTTGTTTTTTCTACTAGGAGGAGGACGGTAGAGACAGAAGAAATGGACTGACCTATGTTCCAATATGAGCATTGTTTGGACTAGTTCAAACGATGTGTGGTAGTAGTTGAAGGTTGTGTTGTACTTGAGGTATTTGATCATGGAATTCTTTGTAATTACAGCAATTCCACCTCCGCGAGAGTTGCGGGGGAACGACTTGATGGAGTAATCGCTGGGTGTTAAATCCACACACTTACTTTCATCACCTACGGAAAGTAACCAAGTTTCTGTCAGGAAGAAGACGTCAATAATCTGGTCATTGATAAAATTAACAATTTCTGTGCGCTTTTCCGGTGATCCTACTGATTGAGCGTTGAATAATGCAATACGTAGTGGTATCCCTGGGACAGTTGACGATTTAAGAGGAATTTCAACCAGATTATTGAAATTAACGGCAGAATTTTTAAGTTTTTTATCCGTTACGAGCGAAGAGGAGATAACTGGAATCCTTCTTCCTGTTCTGCGACGGCCGGCTTTGAAAGAACGTTTCTTTCTTCCCTTCCGTTTACATTTAAGACATGATGAATGATTCCAAGTTCGTTCAGTCTTGCACATAATGTAGTATCTAGAACCAAGGTGTGGTTATTTAATAGAATTAATGAGGATTCGTCGTAGTGTAAGCGGTCACGTGACGGCAGTTTATTCAAAAACAAATTACGTCTCAACAGCGGGACAAAACAGCTGAGAAAAAATCCAATTGCTCTCGCTTCCAACACAAGGAGATGAACCAACACACACGAACGGAACAGCCAATGCCTGATGAAACACAACAATGTAGACGATGACAGAAAACAGCACAAATATCACAAATATAGTACAAAATCGGAAGAGCCCACTTTCAAGCAGTCAAGCGATGGCGGCCATCTTTCCGTTCAAATAAGTGAAGTAATTATAACATATCGTCTACATAAACGAGTTTGGCTAACACTGCAAAAAATATTCTGATGACGAAAATCCTGATATAACCCATTACGGATATATATCGCAAAGATCTCGGCAGAAAAATAACCGGAATATTTACCCAAGGGGGATCATAAACGACATTGTAAAATATTGATTAATGACGATATTAATTTAGATTTTTATTTGCTGATAAAATACCTTTATCATACGAACATAATGTTAATTTATCAGACGGCAATACATTAGGTACATTTGTAGGTTAGTATGATGGTGAGTTACCGCAGTTTTCTTATTGATTATTTTCAATGCTCGCGTACGTTTCGATTAAACTATTGGTCGATGGTAAATAAAGTTTCTAAGTTTGCTGTCAGAGTTGCTACGGATATATATATATATATATATATATATATATATATATATATATATATATATATATATATATAATATCAATAAAAATATTCACGATTGTTGCAAAGATTGAATATCGGCATTTATGCATCAGGGGGTGAATGGTAAATAAAACAATTCTAGTTATTCTGACGATGGAATTAAGGATATCTACTGCATAAAATATCCCATAATAAAGTGTTCGTCTGCACCGTCAGTGTATGATTCCGTAGATAGACATAAAACAGTTTATCTTAATGGACCGGGAGATTCTAGTAAAACAACTCATGCGATTGAACTGTTTCCAACTCTATTGATATGCTCGTTTGACCCGTGCACACAGACTCACAAGATAAATGAGAGAAAGAATATATCATCTGCTATCATAAATTTGATCTCAATGAGATAAATGCATTCTTGAACGAATGGATGAGATATATACACCAAGGATTATCATATGGGATGAAATATTTACAGTATTGCTAAACGATGATACACAAATCCATTAAATTAATCAAGAGAAATACTCTTCAGAGAAGAATGTTCATAAAACATTACATTTGTCATTGCATAATAAGGCACCCACGGGTAAATAATTTTTCATTCTTTTTGCTGCCTTAGTGTATGTATAAGTTACAATATATACTACTTCTGCAGTCTATACAATGATAATTCCAATTTTTATGAATTAAACGAATTTCCTGTAATATGATTGGATGTAAACGGTGACGTGATGTTGATCAGGAATTGTTTACACTTCGATAAATTCTGGGACTTCTTTCGGTTTTTGAAATATAAATAAACATTGCAGACACGTTATTGTGAAACGATTTTGTCATCTGTAAAATATATAATTCTGCAAATAAATATAACTTTTACACTTTTTATACTTTAAAAACCACGGTAACCATTGCCTATGATGTAAAAGATGAAGTTTATGAATAAACGTAACTGTGGCTGTAGTCAATTTTTTCATGTGATTCTGTACAGGTTATGTATTACGGGGCGGTGTGAAACGCCGAATGAAAGGTAACATCTAATGACATCTTAGAGTTCGTAAATTCAAATGCATTATGGATGGAATAAGTTAATTTGACGATATAAATGATGAAATTGGAATTATAATGATTAAATGATCATGGTTGGGTATTTATTGATGTGTAAATTTTACCTAATCACTCACAAAGTTAACATAAAGTCCTTCGGACTTTATTTACTTTGTGAGTGATTAGGTAAAATTTACACATCAATAAATACCAAACTATGATCATTTAATCCTATAATAATAAACGTGACAATTCAAAAACTGGTCTGTGCACCATCTTTGATGCTTAAGATGTTATTAGGCAACGTAGGGGCACTGGCGCTTGTGCCTTCTTCTATATAACTGTAAATATATGTACTTCTAGGAGCTGCTAAAATGTCATAAGGCAACGTATCAGGCCTCAAATAAGTTAATTGTTCTATGTCGTCATCCACTAAACATGCCCTCTTGAGCTTGCTAGACCTTGTTTGACAAGCTAGAGGCTCACATAGTGGGTTGTGTTTCATGTGGCCGTGAATCTTCTAAGATGTCACTAGGCAACTTTCGGGTTCACATGGTGATCACGTATATACATTTTTAAAATTTAAATATCTAGTTATTATATAATGAAATATGAAAATAATAATAATATTTTTTTGCAATTACAAATTTAAAAATTGAACGAATGCAATTATCTGATAAACGAAATTCTGAAACATTCTTTCTGATTTATAATACGCACAAGAGCTCAAAACCGCGGGTAGATATACATTACAATCGAAGAATACGTGTATTAAACAGATTCAACAAGCTTTATTATTAGCTTCCTTAGCGGATGATATACAATTAAATATAATGGTACCTCTCTATAACGCTGCTGAAAACGTTAAATTAGAACTATCAGGCAAATACGAGGCAACAAAGGGTATAAATACACGTGTAAGACAGCTAAAAATGATTATTGAAAGTCAAAGAGGTAACCTTTCTGAAAGCGTGGAAAGTGAATTATAAGTTTAGTTCTACCCAGGGTCAGCGCAAAAATCTTAATCGAAAAGTGTATTATTAATCTTCACGATTTGCACATTCTTGTGAATGATAGCTAAAAGCACGAAATTCGTCCTAACTGCACAATGTGATGAGGTAAATGGTAGTACAAATCACGAACATCGTCTGAATTGCACATTCTGATGGGATGTTTACTAGTAAAATGCACCAAAATCGTATCAGAAAAAGAACGCATATAATAAATGTTATAATGTCATAAATTTGGAGTAAGTGTTAGTGAATTTGAACCATGCTTGGGTCGTTAGTAGTGATTTTGGGTACAAGCCGAATGACTGTCCCTTTTCGTAACATAGTCCATATTAAAATTCAGTAGTGTATACAAGTAGTGTGATGGAAAAGGCAGCATTTATGGTTGGAAATCAGTAAATTATAGAATGGAATCAATAAGTTGGGACTTGGTAGGTACCGTTTATGTGGCCATAGTGGAAAATTGGCGTATGTATATGAGTGTGATACGCCGGAAATTCTGTGGATGGACTGGCCTAGGGTCGCGCAGTTAAATATTTCCCAGTTAGTAAGGGAATACTGGTGTAATTTCTATGGCATGACAAGCTATCGGTACGGAAAACGGATGATAATGAAGAAAAACCATGTAAAGGTGCAGTTAATGGACGTTTGGGCAAGTTGTCTCCTCTGGGTCGCCCATTGATTACAGCAAAGATTAATAATTATAGCAGACACGTCTTTCTTTCCATTTTACAACTCAAGTTGTATGGAAGTCTTTGGAAATTTGGGGAAAACATATGACTTCCAGCGTGACTCGCGCCAGGGTTTTGACACCGCTCGGTCAAGTGAATACCCCTGTGCGTGTAACAATATTTTTTGTCAGCTAGAAAATTTTACATTGTTCTTCACGATTTGCAAGTCTGTTAGAATAAATGGTAGTAATAAATCACGGAAATCAGAAATATAATTGTAATATGAGTGACTTTTCGGAAAGTAGTAGTTTTCCGACTGACGGTGTCATTGAGGTTTTATGTAGAGATTCAGTTCTAGATTTTCCTCCCAATCAATCTATTATATGACCGATTTCGGCAGTAAGTTTGAAATTTATTCTAGTCAATAATGAATTATGACATGGAAGATATACCGGATTAATAGGTTATATTTACAATTTCCGGTGATATATGTCTTCCACCACCAAATGGATCATTATTGTGTATAAGAATAGATGCTGGCAGCAGTGTTAATCTCCATGTGGAGAGCAATTTAGGAAACAACTCATCGATAATATCACTAGTTTATTTTCTTAATTTAAATGTCAGTAGATTGACTATTTATTAGGAAAAAATATTTGGGTCTGTATTTTGAATGGATTACTGATTGAATATCACTTTGATGATACAATGCAAGATCATATATAATTCGGAATAGTGTTTCAATTTGTTTGATGATTTGATCCTTCGTAGACGTCACATCCAATAGATAATCGCTAAAATTCAAGCGTAATCATTTGTGTTGCTGTTCGCATTATCGACAGAAATATCTTTACAAATATTATCGTTTTTACCTTCAAGAGGTGGTGACTAAAACCGGAGATAGCAAAGGCAGCATTGGATGTATCTCCATACCACCTCACACAATTATTATGCTCGTAAAAAACACCTACTGGATATATTTGCATCTGACCGAAACATCCACTAGCCTTAACATACTATGATTTAGTTTTATGATACTAACGATTGTTTAAAGTACAATCAAATCGTTCTGGTTCCAGTATTGGATGTGGTACCTTTGGGGCAACTTCAGGCCATCCTACTAAAATTCTAATTGATGACTGATAAATATCAACAGCACTATCTTCTAAATGTATCTCTATCGCGGCTGATAATGTTTGTTCATGGACTGTTATAGTTATTGTTGGTTCTTTTCCTGTTATACATTTTTTCTGCTCTGAAATTCGCTCTCATAAGAAACTTTTGATATTCCAATAACATGCGAATTGGGTGTTCCATCCGGTTTATTTTTATTTGCTAATACGAGTGAGTTATTTGCCTGTAGATCCCCAATGATTTTGACCGGATGCTTAGTCAACTATAATATACTCGTAATTGAGAAAGTGCAATTTACATTACTGGATATGCAGCTAGAAAGTTTACGATAGATTTATTTGTAATTTATTTTTTATTGATATCATTGTTGTCTATAATGGAGTTGCATTAACTACTATATTTTGTAGTAGTTCTTTCGATATTAATATTACTATTATTATTTTCTAAATCTGATGTTGCTTCTTCGTAAATCTTAATCATCGTTGTGATTACACTGTCTAATATTATTTGTCGTTAAGACTCGATGATATCAGCGAAGATAATATGGTGTAATCCACTTTATTATATACTCCTGTAGTTTACTCTGGCAACAGGTATATCGTTTTATTTTTGTTGCCGATGAAACATACATTGTTACTACTGTTGGGGCAATAACTAATGGTGTTAGTTTGATTAGCAATACATCTGTTTCAGCAAACGAAGCTGACACTTAATATACAATTATCAACAATGACTACACGCCTGCTATATTGATTTACTTTTATTGTGTATTCGTCAGTGATATGCTTTAATTTAGTTTGTGTTAGTCTTACTTTATTGTATCTATACTGTTGCACGTTCATTATCTTATGAGTTTGAATTAATTACAAATTCTGCAAACCATGCAAGTGACGCGAAAGCTAACGGGCCACTGCTATGGTCTAATGTTATTGTTTTATTGGATCCAGTTTCTAATATTACACTGACATCATTTTCGCCAGTTGATTCAAGTGATGATACATTAAACTGTATAGATGAAAGCACCCTTAATCTGTATATACCTACACCTGATGATGTAACTTGAACGGTGTTATTTTTATGTATCTAGGTGAAATATCACCAATGTATCGAGTAAACGGTATTGCTATTTTGTTTTTCTGGTATTTTAACCTGATCAAGTCTTTCAGCGATATCAGGAAAATCGCTAACAATAATATCCTGTGCGCTCATTTAATAGTGTCCATACTCGTCTTGATAAAATAAAGTTCAATGACAACAGTCAACGGAAAACCAATGAAATTATATGCGGTTTCATCAATTTTCTAAAATTTCTACGGAGATTTGCAAACGCGTTTATCGGAACATCATACTCGGCTTGTGGCGTTAATACTCTATTGTCCACGGTGCTGTACTCAATAACTACATGATGTTTTGTTGCCGTATCCTTTTCGGATAGTGGATCTAAAATTACGGCTATTTTTTTCCATTTAATATTGAGTTCGACTGTGCTTGTATCATTGGAGTTTTGTACTCGTGCACGAATATTATCCGATTTAGTTGATATAAGAACACCGGGTATACATTTTCCATTATCAAATACGGCTATACTGTTTTTGGTTACTTCATTCATTGCAAAGATAATATTCTGCAATGAAAGATTACTCGTTTTAATTTTCCTTGATGATCTTGAAATACAACCATTTCGTTTTTATCTACATTTGCAAGATTTAGTAATTTAAATATTTCATCGGTAATGATATTTGTACCTTACCTTTTGATATTCCGTCAGTTTTTGTTTTGGGTTCGAGAGATAACTCCCGTAAATAACTACCATAACACTTTAAGATCTGTTTTAAAAGCGATTACTCGTGTACAACCTAATGGGGTGGTTTGGTAGGTTTTCATAGAGACGTAAGTACGGCAATTACGTCTCGGCCGCAGAGAGGCTTTGTCTTTCCACCAGACTCACTATTCATAAACAAATCTACGAAGCCGCAAAGAAGAACGTCACAAACATAGTCCATTCAGCCAAATCATCCCACTACAGTACTAAGATCACGGCGAGTTCCAGCTGCAAAGAGCTCTTTGAGATAACTAACAAACTAATGTCAAGGAATAAATGTACACCACTTCCAATAACCTGCTCTCCACTAGACCTACCAGACCAATTTGCAAATGTCTTCGATGACAAAGTACAAACCATTAGAGATTCGCTTGACAGCAAAATTTCAACTGATTCGTCACCATTCAATTATGATGCAGAATTTCAGCAACAACCGTTAGGAGCATTTGAACCTGTTTCTATTAATTTAGTACGGACAATCGTGATGAAAAGTGCACCAAAGTCTTGTGAACTTGATCCAATTCCGACATCTATGCTGCTTGAGTGCTTAGACCCAATATTGCCTTCAATAACTAATGTTATTAATATCTATCTCTCATCAGGGGAATTCCCATCGCTTTTCAAAACTGCCATCGTAAAGCCACTGCTTAAGAAACCAAAACTGGATCATATACTGTATACTCAGCCGCTCTCAAGTGTCATAGATCATCACCCAGTGTCGCACCATTCGTATGCTGATGACACCCAAATATACAAGTCTAGCCACCCAACTGAAGTTGATGCTACCATCCATGGAGTAGAGAAGAGCATTTCTGATGTGAAATCATGGATGACATGTAACAAGCTGCAGATAATTGATGATCAAATTGAGGCTATACTGATCACAACACAAAGACTTTCTCATCCACATCCTTTACCTCAGACAATAAATATCAGCAACACCAACATTAAATTCTCACAGTCAGTACGGAACCTAGGCGTTACTCTAGACAGTACTCTCACATTGCACCAACATGTCATGAACATATGCAAGCCTGCATATCTTGAATTGAGACGCATCAGTTCCATTCGTAAATAACTTTCAGTTGATGTCACTAAAACACTTGTGTGTTCATTAGTACTTTCAAGACTGGACTATTGTAACTCAATTCTGTCTGGTTTGTCACAATATTTACTCCATAAACTTCAAAAAGTTCAAAACACGGCTGTACGGATCATCTTTAGAGTACCTCGATCGGAGCACACCTCACCACTGCTCTGTACCCTACATTAGCTATCAATTCGATACAGTATCAAACACAATATTTGTTCTCTGTGCTATGTTTCAATGGCAGACTCCAGTCCAACAAACCTATTCAGCCTCACCCATGTGTATACACCAGCTAGATACTTATGCTCTTCTTCTGATAATCGTATACTCATTGTTTCCAAGGTGAAAACAAAGTCATATGGACAACGTTTGTTTGCACTCCAGGGCCCGGCGACGTGGAACGAATTTCCCATTGAAATTAGACACAAAGACACAGTTGTCCCTTTTAAGAGTGCTCTTAAGACTCATCTGTTTCAACTTCAGGGACAAACTTAGCGACTTAATCATGTTTTGTATCTGTTATGTTTTCAGCATGATTTCATGTTTTCCGATTTCATTGTTTTTATCATTTGTTGTTCTGTAGTGTAGTCATATCATTGGTGATGGTGTAAAGCGCTTAGAGCCTCGAAGGATTAGGCGCTATACAAAGTCCTCATTAATAGTATTACAATTATTATTATTATTATTATTATTATTATTATTATTATTATTATTATTATTATTATTATTATATTGGTGGGTCGGTTATTTTCTGTGTTTGTAATGTTCAATACCAAAACCCTGCTTTATGAGGACTGATATACTCGATACCTTCTTTTGCCGTGGCAACGCAGTACCAATCGAAATTAACAATTCCACGATTATCAATCGTTATGCGGTCCAATGAGTTCCAGGTCCGGTGGAATTATCTAGGCTTATAATACCGGTTTCAGTATTTTGTGGTCTGGACAGTAACTGGTTTCGCATAAAAACATTTTTAACTTTTTTATTTTTAATGTTTTATCGAGTTAGTGAAAATTTGACATTGGTGTTATTGAATCTTCCCCGGTAGTATCAGACCATTTCCAGACGAGGAACAACTCCGTGGTAATCTTAGGCTTGATCCGTACGAAGAACAACTCCGTGGTAATCTTAGGCTTTGTCCATACGAGGAACAACTCCGTGGTAATCTTAGGCTTTGTCCATACGAGGAACAACTCCGTGGTAATCTTAGGCTTTTTCCGTACGAGTAAAGACTCCCCGATAATCTGTAATCTTTTACTTGTTTTTTATCCTTGACCTGCTGATTTCATTAGTTCCATTCCCACCACTGTCCCGACAGCTCCAAGGGCGGCCGCTTTTGCGACAGTAGGGGCGTGGCGGCACTGAATTCTGCTATTGTCGCGAGGAGTGGAAATATGCCACCTGATTTAGTTATATCTAAAATAGAGCCCACGCAAAGAGTAAGTCTGGTTCCGGTATTGTCGATGGTTTAATTTTTTTAAGCTGATCTTCTGTCAGTGACAGCTTACTCTGACCAGCTGCAATGTAGCCGTGTATTCTTAGCAACACCTCAGAAACAGCAAGTTGATTAAATATCACATGGCATCGTGTTGTTTGCGAATTTAATTGTAAATAATGTTGTAGCGCAACAAATATACGTCCTGGCTCAGAAACACCTTGTTGTGGTGGTCTATGCCATGTAAATATACCGTTAGTATTACTGTGAATAATATATGATGTTGGTGTTATCCATGATAGCAATGATTTAACACCTGTATCCATAAATGATAATATTTTCTTTTCTTCAGGGATTGATGGGCTTATTACTGACATCCACTTTGATAGGTCTGAAAATACTACTTTACGAATATCTCGTTTTCCTCCTATGATAATTTCGTTTCGTTTTAAGTCATCGAGAATATTGTTATGCCATTAAATAAGACCACTTACCCCAAGGCTTCAAATATCACTTATAGTAGCGCTACCAGGATCAAAATATTATGCTTCTTTTGTTTTTTTTTAGTTTATCTCCGTTTACATAAGACTTTAAACAAGCTGGATCATCGCTACCATGACTACCCTTATAATGAAGAATTCTAAAGATCACATTGCGATAATCATCTTTGTTAAGTCCATGATATTTTTTGTAACATATCTGAAAAATAATTCGAATCAACTGCAGTATATTTAGTTAATTGGTATTCAACCATATCTTTAATTTTTCATAAATTCCTTTTTTAAATTGATCATTTAATTTTGAATGGATGGAATAATTACTATTTATTGTAGTTTCAGCTGTTTTTGTTAGATTTTCTTTTTTTTTGTTTCATGTCTTGTTGTTTTCGTTATTCATATTGATCAAACGCATTGTTTACCGCATCGATGAATCCTGTATATGATGAACTTTGTGTGTCGATTCGACCTATGCTAGTTCTACTTTTATAAAACACATACGCCCAGAGTGGAAAAAGATTTTCCAAATGTCGGTCTCAATATTTTGTTTTCATAAGTAGTAACAACAAGAGCTGGCGAGTTGGAAACTCATTTGGATCGATTGTTTTAAATGCATCTTCCATATATTTGTGACGTAATTTTTCAATTATATTTTCGTCAGGTTTTTTTTCTCTTTTGTAATAGGTTTTGCTAGTTGAGGCATTCGACTAGGACGATCTTGTAAAACACTTGATGTTTCTTTACGTTTGTAGCTATTGTTTCAAGAAGAGGAATAAGAGGTTTAGTTGTTTCACTAAAGGGTTTAAATACTTGTGAGGAGCTTTCTTTATAATCAAATTGAGATTCCTGACGTTCTTGTAATTTTCGCCTGACAGAATCACGGACTGGTAGAAATTTCCTAATTGCTTCTAGTCGCTCACAGGTCAAACGAGTGGTATACTCTTCTCCAGACATTATTGAAAGAACAATGTTTTAATTTACAGCAGCAGAGAGGGGTTGACCTCGAATAAATGTAAAATGGTGAACATCACGCATATACCTTTTAAAAAATGCCAATTTACAAATTTAGTAACAAAACTATTTAACCGAGTGAGACTATCGGAAGCTTGAGACACTAGTTTAGCGAACATTTGGTGCTTGTTTCCCTTCATTTTTGTAAGAACCTCAGTTTAGTAAACGGATACTTTTAAAATTAACTCGGTTCTTCCTCTCTGCTGCTTTTGTATAGTATAGTTTTAGTTTTAATATTACTGAAATGAATTGACCCTAGAACTCTTGGTGACGCACTTATGATGGTCTGCATTTACTGTTATCCTCACTTTGAACCATGTAAATGGCCATCAAAATAATTCGTCATGAAGAGATACGCCATATGTATCGTCTGGATGGGATTTCCCATCATTTAAAATGTATGACAGGATCCACAATATTTACAAACATGCAAACAAAATGGTTTGCAGACTTGTTCTTGTTTTAATGATAAGGAGATATGTCCTTAAGCCGCCAATCAACATCATCATAGGTGAGAGGCTGATTTAACGGACTAAGCTCATCACACCCCGATAATTAAATGACCCGAACCGTACGTTATTTAGATTTGCTATGTTTAGGTTACGTGTTGTATATTGTGCAATCTAAATCAGTGCAGGATGATAGGGTATTGTTACTACACGGGCTTGGTGGAGAGCTATGTAGTATTGTTACTACATCAGATTTTGAAGAAAACAAACAGTGCTGAGAAATAAGGTATTGTTACTACATCGGTCTGGTTTAGAGCTATGTAATATTGCTACTACATCAGTTTATGGAGATCACAAAATCAGTGATGGGAAATAGGGTATTGTTAATACAGATGTTTGGGATTAACCATGTAGTATTCTTACAATAGTCAAATTCCCTTAAAACGTTCAAGCAATCAATTCCTCTTTTATTCTGACAGCCATTAGTAATGGATACACGATCAAGCTTACATTGTGAAAACACATTGCTGACATTAAAGAGAATATTGATATCAAATTTAGCGTTGATACTGAAGCCTAGAATTGTCTAGCAGCATTAGCATTGGGTTTAGAGGCAGTGACGTTTGGAGTGGAATGCCAACACCCAGGAAAGATGTTTATCAGATAACACCAGTGAACATTTAATACACTTACTACACGAACGACAAAGTATTGAGTAACTTGAGTATATGACGTATAGTGCATACCAAAAACAAGTGCTCCTGGAAATCGGTTGAAATGTCGCATTCTAAGTCTTAACACGTTTACTTAATGCATTCACATTCGCTAGAGTTTGAAGATGAAATTTAATTCGTTTCCTTTATTTATTTCATTTCTATCCAACTGTTTTCTGCGAATTTGATCAATTTATAATTCAGTTGTCCACTGGCATTTTTGACTGTTGTCAAAGGTTTCATTAAATATCAGTTGTAACATATAATTGTAATTGTTACCATTACATTATGACAGATACAACAGTTTTCCAGTTGTTGCGGAACGAATTTGGATGTGTTATATGTTTCAGAAAACTGACATTTATGCCACACATCAAGAACTTAAAAATTGAATTATTTAAATCACACGATCTTTTAAACGTAGTAGCGCACACTGGGGTGCTAATGGAACTGTAATTTTCAATTTATACAGAACGTGTATTTCCTCCAACTGAATGATGGTTGCATTATTATTGGTTCCGATAGGAAGGCATACTTAAACGATTCTTGCTCCAATTCATCATCAAAGAAAAAGACTCCCTCTGAGATCATTAATAAATCTTCATGTAAAAACCTTCTCGCGGTAATAAACGAACTACCGTTATCACAACACACACACACAAGAAATACATTTAGGTATAAACATCAAAAGTTATATTAACTACCAGTTATATAGCCAATAAGGCAAGCGTATTACCTCTATTTTCTCTTTTGCTTCTAAATTCTTCCTTCTATATAGAAATTGACCTCAAATTCATACACTATAAAGATAGTTAACCCCAAACTTAATAACATCATGCATTAACTAACAATGCAACTAGTTGTCATATGGGGTTTTATATTCTACACAAAACAGCACAAAGAATTCCAGATTGATAGGGAAAAATACGGAAGCAAATTGACGAGGACCAAGGATGCTTAGAGTGAGAATCCAAAACAAGACACCCAATGAATACAGGAATCATCGAGTGAGTACAGGGTCAAACAAGACACTCAAGAGGTATACAGGGACCAACCACAGGAGCAGAGGGATAATCGGTCACTAACAAGTGATCATGGGATTCTCCACAAAAAAAGTCCTTTTTAAGGCTATTGTCTTTCATTGCCTTAATAGGGTCTTCCACTTGGTTACGGAAACCCTCCTTGACAAGCTCTATCCAAATAGCCTAACTTGATCATTTTCGGACTCACCGCTCAAAATTAACAATCTAATCCTCTCTGACAGTGGCTACCTTTCAAATGACGTTTAGTCATATCAGCAAAAGAAATTGTTAGGGACATATAATTTGTACACCTTTGTACTAGAAGGTTGGCATAGATAGGAACGTAATTTAATTCTTCAGCTCTACCATTTGATGAATTGCATCGGTGGCTTACACGATTTTGGCATAGGGAAATCCACTAGAAAAACTGGATTGAATTTGTAATAAGCGTACGTACTTTCGATTGGTTGATAGGTTGAGTGCGTGACGGGTCTATTCCCACTCACCCAGGTCTAACACTCGTATCATTAGCTCCTTTTTAGGGGTATGATATGACGACCAAATTAATTAGCGCACTCTGTGCGCTAAAACGCCAGGAATATGTGGCACCATTCCATCTTCCTGGATAAATTAAATCGCTGCCATGTAAATAAATGGCAGTGCACAATAGTGAACATATGACCCTAGTGGTCGGTTTCTCTTTAAATCCAACTATTCATTCATACCGTTATCACATCGTAACTAAATTTTTCTCCCACAATATGCTCTCATAGTAAGATCAACACCTGAAAACATTGCTTTGTCGGCTGCTTTTTTGTAATCCAATTACAAAACCTGATACGAAAACAACTCAATGACATATCTTCCATTGGCTTTATAATATCATCAAGCCTTTATAGTAACAAAAATATTCTCACAGATTTTGAAAACGTTTGTCTCAGAAACACCACCATGTCTATATAAACAACCAAACGTACGTTTTGCGCTTCACGATGAAGGACATTGGGATTAAGTTGCTACATATTCCACAACTCTATTCATGAACTCTACACCTAAGTTAAAATATATGCAAGAATATATATATATATATATATATATATATATATATATATATATATATATATATATATATATATATATATATATATATATATATATATTCATATATATATATATATATATATATATATATATATATATATATATATGGGAAGAAATTAAATCTTGTTCATTGTAATTAAATGTATTTTCAGATAATGAGGAGTAAAGTCGAAAATGTAATTTGAAATATAATATTTTCAAAACTGGATACTATAGTGGAAACTTTAATTTTTTATGCAAATGAGACTACGCTCACAATACGGCTTCATTAACGCCATTATTCCGGTTAAAAAAAGAATATCAAATTATATACTTAGGAATTACATATGCAATATAAGGTTGAAGTAACACACATGCACACACAGACACACACACACATACACACACAAATATACACACACATATACACACACTCATATATACATTCACATTCTAAGGCGTATAACAGTTATGCGGTCACAATGTTGTTCTTTAAAATAATAGAAATAGCTTTATGAAAATCTCACGAAATTTACCTAAGTAAGAAATAGTTTACGTTTGAAGCAATTGTAAAATCAAAACAAATGGTAATAACTTTGGCAGGATTACAAATATAGATGTTACCTCCACTACAGTTGATATAATTGGCTTTAAATTGTTACCATGGAAGTAAATGTAGATTTTGAAAACTCATTACTATTAATTTTGATTTACTTGCTTAAAAGTTCTGAAGAGCAGTTGTACATGGTAAGCTGCAATAGGTTTGTTTTTTAACTATCTGCTTGTATTCATCTTTTCTCCAGCATGTCCAGCAAACTATTCCTTGTACGACCAATCGTGTGGGAGATTCTGTTATCGGTACGTGTCATCCGATTGCCAAGATTGGAATGGTGCACAAGAAGCATGTCGAAAGGAAAATGGTGACCTTTAGGAGCCCTCCGAATGCAATTACGAGTTTTTCAGGGTACGAGCGCAGCAAAATGAAGGTAAAATCATCAGGCTTGTTTAATATACTAGAAACGTTAGTGCAAAAATAAAATAATAAGGAGCTATCTTCTGACGATGTGTATGAAAGTTCTTCTGGTACGGTATTGACAATCCAAATCTCAACAACAACAAAAAGTGTCGGCAAACAATACTGCGCCTCTGTCTGAATGACTTTGTGTTAGTTTCTAACTGTTGAGTGAGTTGTAAATTGAGCAATGTTAACAATATATAAGGGACACTATTAGATTGAGACACTCAACGAACTTTGAACCTATCCTCGTAGCTATATGAAAGTTAAAATACAAAAAGAGGAGGACAAAATCGAATATTATTTAAATAGACCAATGGATTTTTCCTCCCAGAACATTAGCGTGCCAGGACTGTGGTGTATTCTTACTACATGTACTGATAATCGAAACATTTCAAATTCTAGCAATCTTGATTTGAATTACCGTTAAGTTACTCTTTTCCTCAATGTGACCTATTGAGACAATATAATTATTTAGTAATAGACTAAACGGTTTCGCGAGTAGTAAACCAAAATTAAAAAATGACTCGAACTTCTACGACATAAATGGAGGAACATATTGCAGTGAAAAAGCCTAAGTATAAATGAACCGGCTGAAAATGGCAGACTATGGCAAAAGAAGCGAAAATAAATAATTCTTCCTTTGGTACTGATACGGCTATCATAATAAAAAGAATTGATAATGCTCATTTGAAATATTTGGGATGAAAATCATATTTACTTTATATTACAGTAATACAAGTATCACTTCGGTGTCTTGTTTCCTTAGATTAGAAGTAAATTCAGCCTATGGATTGTTTTAATAATAATATATATATATTATGAAATTAAGCAAAAGTATTTAAAGAAATTATACTATTTTATTCAGCGCATTGGTAGTATGACCATTAAGTACAAATTAATAAACTTATGAATCCAGTAAGTTTCTGTTATGAGTCTATTCACGCCACCATGCCCAATCTCTATTGGCATTAAATAAAACTCGAGTAGACAGCTATTATTGGTGAGACAATGTGTTTAACTATTAAAGGAAAACAGAGGATTTCTATAATTTTTTTTAATGAAAGGGATGAATATTTTTTCTTTGAGAAACTTGGTGAATTGTTTGTCCGACATATTTTTACTACATATTTACAGGTTATCAAAAGTATTACATCAGTTGATATGCACTTAGTGTTATATGGTAGAGAAAATACCTATTTTGTATTAGCGCTGCTTAAAGAAATACTTGATCTTATGTTTGCACATTTCGAGCGCTGGTGTCTGATACATTTTTATGACGAAAACGTTTTTTGAATTCATATTTTAGTAATTATTTACAAAGATTAAACGTTTTACATTCAAATACAGAACATATACTCAATGATTCGTTTTCAGGACGTTGCTATACAAATTTCTGGTTGGGGGCTTCAGGACCAAGTAGTGGGGGCAATCTGTTTTTACGGTGATAGGAGACCTAATATTAAACTTTTGGAATCCTTGCCAACCTGATAATAATCGCATAACAGAGAATTGTTTAGAAATGAGGAACAAGTTTAACAACTGCCTGATAAATGATAATTAGAGCAATGTGGAGAATATTTATAACCAACATTTCTGTTATAGGAAGCTGCTTAAACTATTTCTGGTTGGGGGCTCTACGATAAACTAACGGGGGCAATTTTACCTCGGTAAGAGGAAAACAGATTTCAGATAAGGCTAACTTTTGGGCGACGGGTCAACCTAACAATGACGACGGAAATCAGAATTATGTAGAAATGACGAACATTTTAGACGACTACAAGGCTAACGATGCAGAATGTGACGATATACAAGGTTATATTTGTCAAATAATAATATAACCAGGAATTGTGGTAAACAGATCTATACATGATTATAAGAGCAATATGTAGAATAAAAACATAATTCTACCTTGATGGCTACCATTGTATATGTGAATGATGAATATTTATATTTATATGCGATTGTGTGAATATATATTACTGCAAAGACACACACACACACACACACACACACACATATATATATATATATATATTACTAATAATATCGGATTTAAATTTATTGTTTGTAAGTTTTAAATAGTGTTTGATATTGGCTTAAATATTTCAATATTGTCTAAACTATTTCACTTTTGTTGAAATTTAAAAATTTCCCTAATTTGTTTTTAAAACAAATCTGAAATAGACCAACGGTTTCTAAAATGTCATCAAAAGTGTAAACTTTCTTTTAAATCCTACGTTGGAACAATTTGAATTTTTCAAAACGATGTATTGATTCAAATTGGCAGAAAATATGATTTTCCTGAGGTCCTTAAGGAAAGAAGATATAAAAAGATACTGGTCCAATATTTAGTAGAAAGAGTTCTTTTGATCAAAGAATCAGTCTATAATCTGAAAGTAGAAGTATTAAAATTAAAATACAAGAACGGATTGTAGTTAACTAAGCTCGATTATCATAAAGCGAAGGAAGAGAAACAAATACAACCTTAGGCAGAAGAAAATGAGAAAGTAAACAAATGCAGTTACACTAAAACAAATGTACAGTTACCGTTAGAGAAAGCGAACAGAGAGACAGGAACGTTAGAACGAGAAGCAAATGCAGTTGGAACAAAGTGAGTGAATATCAATTTAAATTAAACAAAATGGACCTGCCAAGTGGTAAGCAAGTTTATACTTTTAAAATCCGAATTTGTTTTGATCTTGTACAAAATATTAGGTTAGTACCCACTTTCAGAGAAAGAGATGTAGACAAATAGTGTACCCGTTTGGAAAACGTTGCAGAAAACGTGAAATTGCCATGATAATAGTTATGATAATTTGTAACCCTTTGTAATGATATTTATATTTCCAATTCACTGTCGATTAACCAATACAATGACTATGATGCGGTTAAGGAATCCATTTTAAAGGGTTATGGGTTAGTCCCTGAAGCTTATCAGAAAAAGTTTAGAAACTATAAAAAAAATGAACAAACTCCTATTGAATTTGCTAGAGAGGCAACATTCGTACGTGATGAACACTCTCAATCACGAATACTTGAACAAATGACTTCAATATTTGACGAAGCATGAGTTCTTACTGTCCACTAGAAATGACTATTGGGTCTTCCTTCATATTACGAAGATACAATGACTATTGATAACATCTGAAACTCCAAGTATGTCACCAAATATGCCATTCAGAATGGAGTCTTTTCCAATTCCACTAACGGACAGAAAAAGAAATTTCGACACTGATGACTTCAGATAGACTTTCTCAACATAATGTAAATCTGTTTGGGATGTAATATCTCGCCAAGTTTTTGTTTTAAACTTCTCATGACCAACGTTCTCTCTAAGCTGTTCGTAGATCCCCGCGCAGCTGCGTTGTCAATGCAATATTAAGGTTTATTCGTCTCCCTAATGTATGCACAAAGCAGCGAGCATTGCGCGCACATCTACCATTCGCTTAGAGGGAATGATGCTCATGACTATGATCAACTCTGGTCTAGACAATTGTGATGCTTGCCTCGATGATTTTATAATTTACAACAACTGGTATGAAGCAAAGACCTGATTGCTTATTACAGAATTACTGAATTTGTCTTTTTGCAATCACTATTTTAAAGCATTAGTGATATCTCGAACTGAGTATAACATTTTCTTTATTATTTATTTAACAAGTCAGCTTCTTCTGTATAAACAAAACTAATTATTGCAGATAATCCATCATATCCGTAGTACAGTTCGAGATTAGAGGAATGAAATATTATACTGGAAAATATACAATTATGTAAGAACCATAATAACTATTTATAGAGCGAAACGGGAAATCCTGTATTGTAATTGTAAATGGGTGTTAGGTATTCGAGCTGACATGGTGTATCTCAGTTTCCAAACAATACCGGTACAAATCGCTATTTGCTGAGACGTTTATCTGTATCGATTTTGGTATTTCTGACGATATAGGCAAATATTATCATGATACTGGTGCATGGTATCTTCCTCAACTTCCCCCTACTTTTCATTGTAATCTTTGAATATATTTTTAAGATATAGTTGGAAGTTCATAGTTTATTTGCCATTTAATATTAAAACATGAATTGTAATGTTTACCATGGAAAGATATTTAACACACAAATGGCCAAACACCAAGTGTAACCCTTTGCAGGTATCAATTTAGAACTTTGGAACTTTATTGTCTCCTTTTCAACATAATAACTTTTATTAAACGTCTTGAAGGCTTGCCTAGAAGTGTAACCATTTGCATGTATCAAATTTATTATTTTTTCTGACAAGCCAATCGACATAACCAGATTACTGGAACATTTGTCTATGTTTACATATTTATCTTTCTTTAGATTCCGGGGGTGCGGGGTTATCATTGTATGCACAAATATATAATATTATCCAGTCTATCTTATGTCAATACAACTGTCTTCTTCCGATGACATTGTAATTTTGTATCTACTGTAATTACTAACCCTCTGCAGGACCGCTATTGCATAATAGGCCCAACATGTCCTAACTACATGTCGTGAGAGGCGATTAAGTAGAGGCACCCTGTTTGCCGTGTGTTGCATCCCATGTCAGTGGAGGAAAGGATCATCGTAGTTGAGCAGAGGCCGTACAATACAATACACTGCTTTTTATTATAGACGTGTGGTCGAGATAGGACCTGTCTCGACAAATTTGAAGATAATTTCCACGCTACACCGTTATACAATCTACAGATGCTAGCAAAGCGCTTGCCGCACTGTCTCTGTTTGTGATTAAAAAAAAAAAAATTACGGGTCACACGGCACACCAAATGATATTTGAACATTCAACTCGGGTTGCCTTCTTATTCAATGTGATAAAAAGGTCAGACAAAAATATCAAGCAAATTATCAAAAAGGCATGTTAGCCGACATGGACGTACGGATACAAAATGACCAGCACGATCTGGATCCACAAGGCAGTCACCCCTCTTTCATTTCATATGTTCAATACACAAATAAGCTCAAAACACATGCAATTAAATGAAAGACAATTACAACCAATGGTCAACAAGCTTCCAAATTGCTAATGGTTTAAAATTTTAGAAATCAAACACGGTATGCCTGCAGTTGTGTCAGTGACGATGACATCAAAATGAACGTTAACTCACGCTGAATTGAGTAAGTATCCATGTTGTTGAGGAAGCAAAGATGTAGGGGTATTATCTTCGACGTCAAAATGACTTTTATTTCACACATTAAGAACTTAAAAGCTAAATGCTTGAAATATCTATATCTACTTCAAGTATTGGTACATACTAAATGGGCTAATGATAACAGCGTTAGTGGAAATGTATATAGAACGTTTATTTTCTCCCTGCTGAACAAATGTTTTTGTTATTTATGGATCAGTCAAAAATTCATAATTGAACATGCTTGCTCCTATTTATGAAGGAAAATGACTGGATCTAGGAGCATTTAAGACCTCCCTGTGTGAAAATTCTCTCCTCTCTGACCTGAACGATCCATCTTTATTTCATCGAAGAAACATTATGTCTGCACATTATGATCTGTTAAGTTAAGATCAACCCCACTTAATTTTGCTGTTTTTCACTCCAAACACACAACCTTATACGAAAAAATACCAAAACGACATCCCATCCTTCGGAATTACAATGTCATCCATCCTTGAGAATACCAAATTGATCTTTCTAACAATCACAGGCCTTCCATCTCCCTGGCTGGTTAAACCAAAAGTACTTTTCAAGCTACACAATGGAAATAAGTCCAAGACAAACCCTTCCCTCCACCACCACTCGTATCATGAACTCCCCACCAAATTTAAAAACTATACAAGAATTTATATTGGTAGATAAATCAGGAAAAAGCTGCTGCATCGTTTGTTAGTAAATAACACACAGCATAACTTCGCTAACACAATGGCTCATCTATTTGTTCAGCTAAAGTCAAAAGGATAACGTTGGCTCTGAATATGAACAACCAATGTAGTTTAAACAGCATCATCTACTCCGTTTCTCTATTATTACTTCAGTCACAACACAATAGACAAATTGAGCAGCCATTATTAACAAAACATCCAGTTTTAAAATGAGTGGAGTACATCCCTCAATACAGTATACTGTTGGTTATCCAAGGAACCATATGATTGTAAAATATCGTATTATGATTTTAAACACAGAATTAAAGAGTCTTTACGCCTGACGTGGCATGGATCGTGGAATAATGCAGTGAATAATAAACTTCACGCCAACAAGCCAACCCTAGTAAAATGGACTGCTTCCTACAAATGAATATACCCTCGTTAATTTTGTTTAATCTGTTTGTATTATCATATCCCATTACGAACCACGTGATCTGGAAGCTTTATATATTAGTCTTACCGTCTTACCGTTTTAATTCAACTTTTTGATTTTTATATCGCTGCTCGATATGTAACCTTTTAAAAAAAATAATCATAAATATACATGTATTTACCTCTATCCACCACCATTCCATTATATTAAACGTGTGCCAACCCTACTGTTAACAAATGTGTAATCAGAATACTATCTAGTGAATATATATTTTCTGAGCTCTAATCCAGAGGAAATGAATAGAGATTCAAAATGATAATACCACATTGATATTAAATATCCATATTTTGAATGATAATACATAGAACATATTTATGTAATGTAAATATCTTATTTTAAACATCTTTTTAACTATCTTCATTAACATACACCATTCACATCATCCCCGGTTGATCAGCAAGCTTTAAATTTTACTATTAGCATCTTACCGTTTTTTTTAAAACTATTTGGTTTTTGATATCGCTGGTTGATATTAAAACCTTAACTCTTCTAACTTTTATTTATATAACAGATTGTATAGCACTAAATAACCTAAAAGTGCTGGTGCACCATTAACATCCAATCAATGAATAAACCACATGGCCTTTATATAGCCGTATTATCAATGTGAATTTAGAACTTTCTGAAATAGTATTATTTCAGGCAGTGCTTTATCAAGTTTTGCCAACAAATTATGTCATGACATAACTTCTACAACTTTAAAATTCAATAAACATGACCATTGTGCTTCCTGTATATACATCTTTGTAAGAAACAAGTTAATATGCTTTGACCTTCAGAAAACCACAAACCTTTGCAGCACATAAATAAAGTACATGTAATATTTTGTATATCGATAAATAGCATACCAGTGTTGGTGCGTCGTAAAATTACAATCGATCAAGCAATTTTACTTACTGAGTATCATTGAAAATTTTACTTAGCAAGTTAGGATGATAAAGCAGTAGATTCCATAATGTAAAACAACTATTTATATTTATAAGCAGATTTTTCACATGTCCGATTGATGTTATCTCCAATATCGTTAGGGTTCGGTTATAGCAATATATCATTAAGCTTATGAGCCTAATCATCTTTGGTAAAAAGCACATGGCCGTTTCAAATTTAGCCGAGGAATATTGATATATTTCGAAACAATTAAACTAATACTTGAATAAATATTAATGCCAATGACTCCATTTTTATATGTCTGTCACCTCTATCCATGTATATGTACATGTATTTTTTAAACATTATTACTCTCAGTTTGTTAGCTTTTTTCCATGGAATTGCCCAATGTATGTATGTATGTATGTATGTATGTATGTATGTATGTATGTATGTATGTATGTATGTATGTATGTATGTATGTATGTATGCATGTATGCATGTATGTAATCATATATGTATATATGTATATTGTCTACTGGGGCAATTAATTCTTCCACAATTTGAATTTGCGGATCAGAATGGACTTAACTTATATCCGTACTAGTCATATCTTGTTGTTCCGTTCAATCTTGTGTTACGTGCTTAGGCTCGATTAAGCAGCAACATAGAAAGAAATGAAAATAACAAACTAGCAGCAGAGGAGACGAATCGGACAACTTTATAGAAGCGTCTGTTTTGGTAAACCATGGCTTGTTCGTAAACGCTTTATAGAGGTATTTGGCAAAACAGAATAAAAGAAAACGACGCCATGGTCGTTGTCGACCCTCCTCTGCTGCTACCGGGTTAACCGAATTAACCATAAATACGATCTAATCCAACACGATATCGTGTCCGAGGATCGTGTATACTTATCGTTACAAATCCATGTGAGGTGGCTCTTTCACCACTAAAGAAATTTTGAAATTGATTCTAATCCATATCGGTACACCAAGTCTGCCAGATATTTCTGACTGTGTGTGTATCAACTCCGTTAAACACACACAATAAATTACAATTATCTCTGATCACCTTCGGGATCTGTGTGTAACGTTGAATGACATATATCACGTCTGTGTTTTTATGCCGCCCTCGGGAAAATATTTTGGCAGGACTTTTTTGTTTGTCTAACATTACATCATCGTAAACAACAAGATTTTTAACGCTTCCATCCATGTCTTCCACGGACGGAGCTTCGTCAATCTCTGTAATAAACTCAATAACATCTTCGCCGGCAATTTCTGAAGCATTTTCGTTGTAATCTTTTAATACTTGATAACAATGTTGATCGTCTAACCACGGGGCAGCTAAATATAATTTGTCGCATTTTAGGTAATTCATTATCAACGTTAATAACAACTGAGTTTTACCACTCCCTGAAGGTCCGATGATAATCATTCGAATAGAGTTTGGTAACATTGGATGATGTTTTACTTGTTGTTTTTTCTTTATGATCAAGGATGGTTTTGTTATCGTTCACATTTGTTCCAATCCTAAGAACAATTCTTTATCAAATCTTCAGGCTATCTCACAAAGTGAAATTTAAAAACGAGGAAAGACTGGACAATACTCGAAAAAAGCGAGACCGGTGAGATCTTTTAATACAACAAATAACGAAGAAATAGTATTTCAAAAAATTGCTAAGGCTGGTAGGTATTTCGATATTTGTCCACCTTCTCTTCAATGCGTTGCAGAGAGAATTTATCGATCTGCGATTTCAAAAAAGACCGTACAAAAAATTCAATTTGTTTATGTCTGAGGCGCCTATCTCGTGGTTCATTTTTGAAAAATATATTTTTTATATTAGAAATATATAATTATCATTTAATATGAATTCTCAAAATATCAATGAGGTTATAAAAGAATTTAAATTTTGAAATCTCACGGGATTTACATATCAGATAGTTTAAACTACGATCAAATTATGTACGACTTGCAGGATATTGAATACGGCGCTATGAATAACAAAAATGTACTACCCAAAAAATATGCCCTTATTAAACGAATTCAGAATTAAATTCGCAAATCCCTTCTATTCTGTGACGACGTCAGTAAGTTTGTTCCGTTATTTACTATCGTGGAAAGAATAAGAAAGGAATTAGGGAAGGAATACGAAATAAAATGAACAATTAAGTCAAAAATCAGAAATATAAGATTGCTAATTGAACAAAACGAAAATCCCCCTTCGGATTGTCGGTTTTAGTCAATACTGGCGTGTAGAAATTTTTTTAGATTCAAATTGGAAAATTGTTTACAATTTAAATAATGGTTAATGAATCATTAACGACTAGATTGGCTCGTGAAAGATTATATGCAATTAAGAGATTTATACCAATCCAAGACTCTGTCAGAAATAAACAACAAGCTAGACAGAGTTTACAAACTGATTTCCTGCAGGATCTGAAGAGTTATTTAAACCAATAACCACAGCAACGACGGGTTACCCGTGCTAAATGGGGGGACGTTCCCAAGGACAAACCAAGAAAAGAAAAACATCTTATTGGTGAACTTGAACGAACAAAAGAATCTTTAAGAACACTTCCTGATGATATAATAACTGCTGTAAGACAACAAGAACAACAATAACGAGAACAACAAGAACGAGAACAACAAGAACGAGAACTTGAAGAAGAACAACCACTTATCGCACCACCTGAACTACTTGAACAACTAGGTGCTGTTGCAAGAGAAGAATATCTACCTGAAAAGATATTTACTGATGATGAGTTAATTAGAATTAGAGGAATCTAATCAGACTCTGAATTAATTAAATTTACTAAAGACAATTTAAAAAAAAATATAAGAGATAATTATTTAAAAGACGACAATTCTAGAGATTTTATAAAAGACAGAGACACCTGGGCTAATAAAATATTTTTAGCAAACCGGGGTGAAACTAAAATAACAAATGAAACAAGTCTGGCTTTTAATACTTTTCTAGCTGCAGTAAAAGGTGTCACACAACCACCACCGGATCATACAGCAAACGACCCAAACCCGGATGAAATACGAATAATGGCAGAAGCTGATTCTGAAAAAGGTGCAACTGGTACAACTAAAGGAAAAGTCGAGGATGGATTTTCTAAATCTCGAAGAGATTCCAGTGTGCTATCAGGTAGTGGTCTAATTCAATGTCCTGGTAATATTCTTAGCGATATATCACGATTAGAAGTTCTCATCGGCGGGAAACGAGCCGAAAATAACTCACCGGAAATAATTAATGAAGCAGCTGATATCTGCAGGCGGTCATTTCAAGGCGGTGTTATGGATATTGGTCTATATCGAGATTTCATTGATGAGTTAGTTGAAAATCCTACGGATTATTACAGCGACTAATCTGATGACGAAGTAATTACATTAGATAAATATCATTTAAATACGATAATCATACACTACAACCATGACAAATCAGCCAGCGTCTATGTAGTTAATTCACAGTTTCCAGTTTATAGAGCGTACTATGGTGATGGTCTCGGTGATACCATTGCAGGGTTATTTGCAAGAATGGCTCCAAAAGTAGCGCCGCTAATAAAACAATTATCGATGAAAGCCATTGATGTTATTCGTGATAAGGGTATTAGCGCTGTTTGGGATGCTGCCGGAAAAGCACTTTCCGCCGCGAAGGATAAACTAGCGTCGTTAATTCGAGCACGAAGGAAACCAGTGATGAAATCACTATCGACGTTACCATCTACAGCGGCAATGCCCGCGAGTGTTAGTAGAATAAGAAATAACGCAGTGGATCAGAAACTAACGTCGCTGGTGACCAACGACCAAAGCAACATCGCAAATATGATAGCAGGAAGCAGCTTTAAAAAACCACAACGAGGTCGTCAACGATGAAAATCCTACGGATTTTACGATTTAGATCAATACATATATAATAAAATGTTCAAACGGTCACCTGATCCAGCGTTTGACATGGACGCCCCAGTGCGCAAGGATGATTCTGCACGTGATTATCAATTTTATGCCTATCACGCAATACAACCAGATAGTCGAACAAGAATTGATCTTCAAGTTCATGATACCAGTAAATACTTTCTACCGTGTGAAACATTTATCGAAGTAGGAGAACTTATACAAACAGATGATACAACATATCCAAATGACACTCAAGTCGGATTTGTCAATAATGGGATCATGGCATTATTCGAGAGTGCAAAATATCTCATCGATGGAAAAGATATTGAGTCGATAGATCGCGATGTTGATGTGGCTACAACAATAATCGGGTTAGCGAGATATTCCGACGATTATACAAGATCTGCAGACCCTTCTATGATGTTTGCAAAGAATAATAGGAATACAGCTGGAAAAATTCGATTTGTTTTCACACAACCAAAAAATCGTGCTGATAATCCTGCTCCTATTGATACTGTCGAGGATATGATTATAAGAGAGGATCCCGACAAAACCTAGGAGCTACAACACGTATGTCAATGTTGCAAGGAGCGCGTAGATCATTCTCATGCGCGATTCCGCTGCATCTTATATTTGGATTCTGCAGAAATGTTCGAAAAGTTATTTATGGAGCAAAGCACACAGTAACACTCGTGCAAAAGGGTGACGACAATGATGCAATTTGGAGGATTACAGCAAACCCAGCTTCAGCACATGTAGATGATGATGCCGGTAAAGTCGTTTTAACAAAACTATCATTGTGGATGTCAGTGTTGACTCCATCAATCACCGCAGAAGAACAATTACTATCATTTATGGATCAAGGAGGAAAATCATTGCTGAGTTAGCTAACAACGACTACAGATGTTAAGCAATCAGATATTAATGGGTTATTTACGTGGAACCTAGCATCAAAACAAGGCGTATCAGCTCCACATCATATATTTATGACATTACAGAATACCGCACGAACTGGTAATCAACGACGCAGCCATATGATATTTGATCAACTTGATATTAGTAAGGTCTTACAAAGAATAAACGGCCAGCAAGAATTATCCGACGATATACAACTTAATTACTTTCACAACCATTTTTCCCGCGTGTATCACAGATTGTTGTCATGTATGGCGCGCGATCAAAATGTTGATGCTGGTTTGCAAATATCACAGTTAAATTTTAAGAATTTATATCCGATTTATTACTTTTCGCTGGGACATCTTGATTTTACATGACAGTCTGTGGTTGATATAAACTTTAGAGCCAACATAAACCGCGTTATTATTGGTGATCATGCTATTCCCCACTTCAGAGCGATTGATGTTATTCTCAGTGATAAATCAATGCTACTCGAAGGTGTTGGCGGATGAATGAGAGTGATAGATACACCAGTGGTAAATATGTAACAATTAGATCAATCTGTTTTTGTATAATGTCATATAGTCGTATTAGTGTTACGTTAACTCCCGGTCAACTCAAGAAATTGCAATCAGAATCAGCTAAAAAATGTGGATCCAAGATCACGTTGAAACACAATCAGATGACTGACGGGGCGAATAAATTGTCGCTGACAACTCGTCAAATAGAACACTTCAATCATGCGTTCAAAGATAAAAAGGCGCTCAGATCACTCTTTGCTGTTTGATGCGATTCCGGCTTTGATTTCAGAAGCTGCCCCAGCGGTGTCTAATGTTGCGGCGCTAAGTGCCGTTGGTACTGTGGCAGGGATGGCACTAAAGAAAGCAACTGGAAAACGATATAAAGAAAAGGGAAAGGGTCTAAGACTACCAGGAACCCGTATTCATTGTACAGTGAAAAAGACCTGAGAATCCCAGGAACAGTTTACTAACACCAATGTCCAATTTTGATTGACTCGATGCTGCTAAAAAACTTGCGATTAAAAACTTCAGAGGTGTCTTTATGAAAGATCAGTTACCGGCACAACCCAACAGCGTTGAAACCGGTATCATTAATCTCGATAACAGCACCGGACCTGGTACTCACTGGGTTGCATACGCGATTGATCCAAGTGAAATTGTTTATTTCGATTCATATGGATTAGCGCCGCCGAAGGAATTTATGCGTTATATAAACAGCTTAAAAACTCCTCGCCGGTATTATACGCTACCAACACAACACATGAATGATCCACCAATATGCGGCAACGAAGTATTAAATGTCCTTGATGATATTTCAACATCTGGAAAACCACCACATGTTGTCGTAAATGAATACACTAGTAATCGCTTTTTAGAGAGAGATTATATAAAATAACATGATTGATATTTGGAGGAGATCTTTATCAGCGCTGAAGAAACCCGATGCCACTGCAACCGGGTGATATAAAAAAATAATCGAAGATGAAATAGCTGAGACATTGAACTTAGCAAGTGTTGATCCCAATGAAATAGTTGTATTCCAAGATCGTCAGGGTAAATTGAAAACTAGTAATATTTCCCTGGATGATATTTTAGTTAAACAAAGCGGCGATCAGGGTAAACTCAAAACTCAAACCGGATGTACTCATTTCAACTATTGTGGATAGAATTAACAATATTGACAAGCCATTATTAGATTTCCTTGAAAATCCACCGGTGACCACACCGAAGCTCAATACTTGAAGCGATTTGGACATCCCACAGATTAAATGACCCGTGTTGCTATTAATGGACCACTACCTGATTTTGATTTAACTGAATTCGCTCGTGTGGTATCATTTTAATTTACTACAGGACTTCATCCGTGTTGTTATTTTTGGATTGGTAGACATTTATCTGAAAAACAGTGGATGCCAATAGTGCTATTACGGTACGTGATTGATTATAAAATGCTGATATCGCTGATTGTCAGTTAAGCGATTATATCATATCGAGAGCAGACTGAAGTCTGGTTACCACAATCTGATTGTCTAAATAGTATAATCAACGAAAATAGAAAAGAATTTCCCGATCTCGACGAAGAATATATCTTGAAACGGTTCAAACAGATATTTGAAGTTAGAAATATACAAGCAAAATATTTCTGTAGAAGATTAATTGGCAAATTTACACAAGGTAGAAAACACGGCAATAATTGATATTCTTCAAGGTTGATTATTGATAGCGTCTTTACGATTTTATAATCGCGGATGTAACATCTAAGGGTGTATACGTCGATCATAAAGACGCTTTCTTGTCCGACGGAACCAAAATTGGGTACAATTGTTACTTACAACGATGAATACAGTCGTCAGTATGCACATTTGAGGGCATCTATGCTGGCTTATGCTTCTACTAATCTATTTTCGATGATATATAAATTTCCTCACACAGCAGTTAGAGTAGCCACTGATTCATTTTATAAAAACGTGAAACACAGCGAAGCAGTGGCCGAATTTACTAATTCAGGCGATAGTTGGGGATCATGGAGAATTAAAATGGAAATACTGCGTGATTATTCCAAATCAGCAGATGTTACGATTAAAACAAATTACTTGAAAAATAATCAGATATCAGAATTATCTAATGCACCGTCGTGTTCCGATTCAATATGTAGATATTAAACAGTTTATTTAAACGGCTGTGGTGGGTCAGGAAAGACGACTCGTGCGATTGAATTATTTCGTGTTAAAAATCCTACGGTTTTCAGGCATCAAACATGATTGTGCTAACACCGACCCACAGACTGACTTGCCAGAGAGATGAAACAACGAAGAGTTAATGCAAGCACTTATCACAGTTTCTTTCGATGGAAAGGTGACGAATGGACTCCTGTTAGAATGGGTGAGAAATTTATTCCTGAAGTCGTGATTTGGGATGATATATACACAGTGTCGTTAGATGTATTACAAAGGTTTCTTGAGTGGTTATTGCAAGCGAATACAAAAGTGATGATGTGCGGCAATCATGGTCATCCACAACAATTTGTCGGTTTGTCCCTACATGATTGGCTAAAGAATTTTGTAGACTATTATAAAGAAATTAATATTGATCATAGAGCACTTGATGAACAATTACGCGAGTTCAAGAAACTAATTAGATTACAACCGGATAGAATCCAATGTGAAGTAGCCCGTGAAATAATTTCGGAAACACCATTAAATGATTTTTGGGAGGCGTGGAGACCAAACGAGTTAATAGTAGCAACTAGAAAAATAGTCAAAGACACACTTCAAATGAAGTTATTTGAATTGCATAAAAAACACTTTGCGACACTTCTAACGCCGCTGTGTTATAGACCAAAGGATACACAAAACAAAATATCGAAGTTAATATTCCTGGGCAAAGTGAAACACGGATTCTCGTATTAAATGATATTGTGCTGGTTGATATCAATGTCGTCGAAGATGCATTGCGCGCTGATAAATCCCCATGGACGCTAGGGTACGCAGCGACGATGCATTCTTCACAGGGATTAACTATATCCGATACAATTGTTTGGATAGTAGATAATAAAATCGAGTGGTCAATTTTAATTTATCTTGCGGTGTCCAGAGTACGAAGACTAAATAAACTTCGAATAATTGTTTTAGATGATAATGACACTACAATAAGTAATATCGTCAGCAATGATATAATCATAAAAAACTATCTGGTTATAAACAGCAGGATAAAAAATAATAAAAGAGAATTTGATATTGATGCCGAATTAATAATTACACCGAACCAACAACAGAATAATCACTGTGCGAGTTGCAATTGTATAATGAGTTGGTGTTGGTCGGATAAGGACTCTCGACAATTTACCGTAGACAGAAAAAAGAGCAGTATTGGTCACACCAGAGATAATGTGATGCTGGCTTGTCTTGAGTGCAACAGACGAAGAGGCGCTAGTTAAGACCACGCGGTGGCAATTGAGTATCCTCGGGTATCACTTGTAGTTATTCATGAGTAAATCCTCCCCGAGGGGCAATTGAATCCAATCTATAGACTGGCGCTCTACCCGTGGATCGTGTTATACTAGATACTGTATGCGTGGTGACACTCCACATAGGATCAGTAGCCCTTTTTTGCCACCTTCGAGCTCTCCTGGTTCATACAAATACCTAACAGTGACATTACCGAGTATTGGTTATTTTGAAAAATCATATTGTGGTTTTACAGGTATATATTTCTTTTTAATCGCGTTGTTAGGTTTCATGTTGACTGTTCGAGTAATCTCATTATTTAGCGCGGTATTTACGCCTGGTAATCTCTTGACCCATTAACGAGATCGTTTATCCTGGATGAATTCCTTCGCGTATTGATATCCAAATAAGCGCTCAGCAAGTGTCCGATTAAATCGTTTAACAACTGCCTGATGGCGATGTAATGCAGTATGTCCTCGTCGTAACGCAGTATTATGATTCTTCATTATTGATAGATCCACACTCTGAAATTCCTTGCCAGGATCAACTTGTAATTGATTTGATCAGCCCAGAGGACCCCGCCGATAAATCCTTTCAAACGCAGAAGCCACTTCAGTTGATGATTTTGTTTTTAGCGGCTCTAATTGTTTGTATCGACTCGCAACATCAACTACGGTTAACGCGTATTTGTAAACACCATCATGCGGCAGAAATAGTATATCAGCCTGATGAACCTCATTAGGGACGATCACATCAAAATGAGAGTAATTAATTTGTTTAGGTGGTGGTAGATAAATTTGCCATATCGCCTGTTTGGATAACCAATCCGCTGCAGTGGCATTTTTCACCTTAGCTGCACTAGCGAGGTTACTGCTTGCTGCTTTACCCCTCCAGTATCCTCTTGGAGAATAATAAATAGATTACATGTTGTTATTAATTACCAGCACCCATCATTAATTTAACTTGCATCGCCGATTTTATTAACCATGAAGCCAACGTTTACTTGAAGGATTTATCAGTGAAAGAATTCAACGCATGAATTAATTTCACATCAGCGAGATGACGTTGATGTAAATCACCGCTCCGGTAAGCTATATCATGTACCCGACACGCTTCATCAATTGCATGTCTTTGATTTTCTCCCGGATTAGGATTATCCTGACTATCAAGTCTGATATCTAATCGGTTCCCGGTCCACAATAACTATACCCAGGAAGGTGTTTTCCACTGGATACTTTGTCCACGGGGTTCCTGGAAGTTTAGTTAGACCGGCGGTGATATCTCCGCCACATTTTTTTTTACAAATCGATATTTTGTATCCCACATACCTCAAACTTACCAGCAACCGCTTCTCGGTTATTTTTAGATGTAATCGTCGTTGGGTCAATAGTTGGTGTACGCTTCCTACATTTCACACAATATAAATCCATAATATTATTATGTTATATCTAATGGAAGTAATTGATTTTTCAGCGCTAAAGAAAAAACAACAAGTAAAACATCATCCAATGTTACCAAACTCTATTCGAATGATTATCATCGGACCTTCAGGGAGTGGTAAAACTCAGTTGTTATTAACGTTGATAATGAAATACCTAAAATGCGACAAATTATATTTAGCTGCCCCGTGCGTAGACGATCAACATTGTTATCAAGTATTAAAAGATTACAACGAAAATGCTTCAGAAATTGCCGGCGAAGATGTTATTGAGTTTATTATAGAGATTGACGAAGCGCCGTTCGTGGAAGACATGGATGGAAGCGTTAACAATCTTGTTGTTTACGATGATGTAATGTTAGACAAACAAAAAAGTCCTGCCAAAATATTTTCCCGAGGGCGGCATAAAAACACAGACGTGATATATGTCATTCAACGTTACACACAGATCCCGAAGGTGATCAGAGATAATTGTAATTTATTGTGTGTGTTTAACGGAGTTGATACACACACAGTCAGAAATATCTGGCAGACTTGGTGCACCGATATGGATAATAATCAATTTCAAAATTTCTTTAGTGGTGAAAGAGCCATCCCACATGGAATTGTAGCGATAAGTATACACGATCCTCGGACATGATATCGTGTTGGATTAGATCGTATTTATGGTTAATTCGGTTAACCCGGTAGCAGCAGAGGAGGCGCGACAACGACCATGGCGTGTTTTTCTTGTACTCTGTTTTGCCAAATACCTCTATAAAGCGTTTACGAACAAGCCATGGTTTACCTAACAGACGCTTCTATAAAGTTGTCCGATTTGTCTCCTCTGCTGCTAGTTTGTTATTTTCATTTCTTTCTATGTTGTTGCTTATTCGAGCCTAAGCACGTAACACAAGATTGAAGGAAACAACAAGATATGACTAGTACGGATATAAGTACAGTCCATTTTGATCCGCAAATTCAAATTGTGGACGAATTATTTGCCCCAGTAGACAATATACATATATACATATATGATTACATACATACATACATACATGCATGCATGCATGCATGCATACATACATACATACATACATACATACATACATACATACATACATACACACACACACACACACACACACACACACACACACACACACACACACACACACACACACACACATACATACATACATACATACATACATACATACATACATACATACATACATACATACATACATACATACATACATACATACATGCATACACTGTTGAATTGGGCATTTCCATGGAAAACAGATAAGAAACTGAGAGTAATAATGTTTAAAAATCACATGTACATATACATGGATAGAGGTGACAGACATATAAAAATGGAGTCATTGGCATTAATGTTTATTCAAGTAATAGTTTAATTGTTTCGAAATATATCAATATTCCTCGGCTAATTTTTTAACGGACATGTGCTTTTTTTACCAATGAAAATTAGGTTCATAAGTTTAATGATATATTGCTATAACCTAACCCTAACAATATTGGAGCTAACATCAATCGGACAAGTGAAAAATCTGCTTTTAAATATAAATAGTTGTTTTACTTTATGGAAACTACTGCTTTATCATCCAAACTTGCTAAGTAAAAATTTCAATGATCCTCAATAAGTAAAATTGATTGATCGATTGCAATTTTACGATGCACCAACACCGGTATGCTATTTATCGATATACAAAATATTACATGTACTTTATTTATGTGCTGCAAAGGTTTGTGGTTTTCTGAAGGTCAAAGCATATTAACTTGTTTCTTACAAAGATGTATATACAGGAAGCACAATGGTCATGTTTATTGAATTTTGAAGTTGTAGAAGTTATGTCATGACATAATTTGTTGGCAAAACTTGACAAAGCACTGCCGAAAATAATACAATTACAGAAAGTTCTAAATTCACATTGATAATACGGCTATATAAAGGTCATGTGGTTTATTCATTGATTGGATGTTAATGGTGCACCAGCACTTTTAGGTTATTTAGTGCTATACAATCTGTTATATAAATAAAAGTTAGAAGAGTTAAGGTTTTCATATCAACCAGCGATATCAAAAACCAAAGAGTTGAAAATAAAACGGTAAGATGCTAATAGTAAAATATATAGCTTTCTGATCGACGGGAGATGATGTGAATGGTGTATGTTAATGAAGATAGTTAAAAAGATGTTTAAAATAAGATATTTACATTACATAAATATTTTATATGTATTATCATTCAAAATATGGATATTTAATATCAATGTGGTATTATCATTTTGATTCTCTATTCATTTCCTCTGGATTAGAGCTCAGAAAATATATATTCACTAGATAGTATTCTGATTACACATTTGTTAACAGTAGGGTTGGCACACGTTTAATATAATGGAATGGTGGTGGATGGAGGTAAATACGTGTATATGTATGATTATTTTTTTTTTAAAAGGTTACATATCGAGCAGCGATATCAAAATCAAAAAAGTTGAATTAAAACGGTAAGACGGTAAGACTAATATATAAAGCTTCCAGATCACGTGGTTCGTAATGGGATATGATAATACAAACAGATTAAACAAAATTAACGAGGGTATATTCATTTGTAGGAAGCAGTCCATTTTACTAGGGTTGGCTTGTTGCCGTGAAGTTTATTATTCACTGCATTATTCCACGATCCATGCCACGTCAGGCGTAAAGACTCTTTAATTCTGTGTTTAAAATCATAATACGATATTTTACAATCATATGGTTCCTTGGATAACCAACAGTATACTGTATTGAGGGATGTACTCAACTCATTTTAAAACTGCTCGATTTGTCTATTGTGTTGTGACTGAAGTAATAATAGAGAAACGGAGTAGATGATGCTGTTTAAACTACTTTGGTTGTTCATATTCTGAGCCAACGTTATTCTTTTGACTTTTGATGCACAAATAGATGAGCCATTTTGTTAGCGAAGTTATGATGTGTGTTATTTACTAACAAAGGATGCAGCAGCTTTTTCCTCATTTATATACCAATATAAATTATTGTATGGTTTTTAAATTTGGTGGGGAGTTCATGATATGAGTGGTGGTGGAGAGAAGGGTTTCTCTTGGACTTATTTCCATTGTGTAGCTTGAAGAGTACTTTTGGTTTAAGCAGTCAGGGAGATGGAAGGCCAATGATTGTTAGAAAGATCAATTTGGTATTGTCAAGGATGGATGACATTGTAATGCCGAAGGATGGTATGTCGTTTTGGTATTTGTTCGTATAAGGTTGTGTGTTTGGAGTGAAAAACAGCAGAATTAAGTGGGGTTGTTCTTAACTTAACAGATCATAATGTGCGGATATAATTTCTCTTCGATGAAATAAAGATGGATCGTTCAGCTCAGCGAGGAGAGTTTTCAAGCAGGGAGGTCTTAAACGCTCCTAGATCAAGTCATTTTCCTCATAAATAGGATCAAGCATGTTCAATTATGAATTGTTGACTGATCCATAAATAACGCAAACATTTGTTCAGTTGGGAGCAAATAAACGTACTATATACATTTCCAATGATCATAAACAGAGACAGTGCGGCAAGCGGTTTGTTAGTATCTGTAGATTGTATAACGGTGTAGCGTGGAAATTATCTTCAGCTTTGTCGAGACAGGTTCAGTCTTGCCTACACGTCTATAATAAAAAGCAGTGTATTGCATTGTATGGCCTCTGCTCAACTACCGTGATCCTTTCCTCCACTGACATGGGATGCATCACACGGCACACAGGGTGCCTCTACTTAATCGCTTCTCACGACACGTAGTTAGGACATGTTGGGCCTATTATTCAATAGCGGTCCTGCAGAGGGTAAGTAATTACAGTAGATACAAAATTACAATGTCATTTTAGAAAAATAATTGTATTGACATAAGATAGACTGAATAATAACATATATTTGTACAGACAAGAGTAGCCCCCCCCCCCCTCGGAATCTATAGAACGATAGATATGTAGACAAAGAAAAATGTTCCAGTAGTATGGTTACGTCGATTGGATTGTCAGAACAAAATAATAAATTTGATACATGCAAATGGTTGCACTTCTGGGTAAGCCTTTAAGACGTCTTATAAAAGTTAATATGTTGAAGGGGAAGCAATAAAGTTCCAAAGTTCAAATTGATACCTGCAAAGAGTTACACTTAGTGTTTGGTTATTTGTGTGTTAAATATCTTTCCATGGTAAGCATCACAATTCATGTGTTAATAAAAAGCGCATACTCATGTTAGACTTATGGATATTATATTTGCAATATCGAAGCCTAAAATTAATTCCCTCTATTTACCTCACGTGACGCCTAATGTTTTAGATAATTGCCCTGAAAAACACACTTTCACTCATACACACATTTGCTGTATTAAAATTGTAAATAAACTATGAACATCCAACTATATCTTAAAAATATATTCAAAGATTACAATGAAAAGTATGGGGAAGTTGAGGAAGATACCATGTACCCGTATCATGATAATATTTGCCTATATCGTCAGAAACACCAAAATCGATACAGAACAACGTCTCAGCAAATAGCGATTTGTACCGGTACTGTTTGGAAACTGATATACACCATGTCAGATCGAATAACTAACACCCGTTTACAATTACAATACTGGATTTCCCGTTTTGCTCTATAAATAGTTATTTTGGTTCTTACATAATTGTATATTTCCCAGCTTAACAATTCAACGACGACAGTTTCATGGGTTTTAGTTTTTCAATACTCGGTTTATCATTTAACGGATATATCCCATAAACAACTGCTGTTACAGGACAAGATCTCTCGTAATACGGTTTGTCAATCCCAGTCAGAATTCCTGGTTTCGAATCTCGACTCACAGTGACAGTTCTTTTATCCTTCAAGATGGTTCAAATTTATCTCTGATAATCTAATCTCCCGTATCTGAGCGGATAATGAATTTCACTCTACAAAATACTTTTTCTCGTCAAGATGTGACATTATCACTGCTGCTTTTTTATCGTTCATGGTAGCATCAACTTCACCATCGACTCGAAATGTCGACCAACAGTGAGATGTTCCATCACGCTTGAATTCATTAAAATAATCACGAATTTTACCTATCATGATTCTATCACAAATTTCACCCTTTGGTGTATCAGAGACTCTATCGAGATCGAATTTAGCATTTTTCCAGGGCGTAATTTTCGATAATCTCTTGAACTCCTTCATGCTATAATTAAAACAAGTATTTAAATAGAGAATTTAATCAAATGGCTTATGATTGAATCAGTAACCCCGTGTAACAAATCATGCAAAAAGGAGTTCTGTGGATATCATATGCAAAGTTTTCGACGTAGAAGTCTTGCCCGATCCCATGTATACGATGTGGGGTAGGGGTGCGTGGTAAATCACAGTTGTGTTTCAGTTGCGGTGGTAAGCGATATAGAGAGTTGAAGTGTTACTATGATAAACGAACTAAGAATTCCATCAATGACACTGACAAAGTCATAAGAACTCCTCAAGACTACATCGGAAGATTTCCAAATGTAATCATTGACCAAACAATGAATTAGACAAATAGTATTATGTATATAAATGAACCAAGAATTCCGACCACATCCCGTGATCAGCAGCTATGAGGCATCCAGTGATGGTATTGTCAGACACCGCAAGCTGAAGAAACCAGTTGGTGCTGTGAATAATCAAGGGTATTTGAAGTTTTACGTTGGATGAAAATGCATCTTAATCATAGAATAATATATGAATGTCACAATGGATTGATCAAGGATGGTTTTGTTATCGATCACATTTATTCCAATCCTAAGAACAATTCTTTATCAAATCTGCAGGCTATCTCACAAAGTGAAAATTATAAACGAGGAAAGACTGGACAATACTCGAAAAAAGCGAGACCCGTGAGATCTTTTAATACAACAAATAACGAAGAAATAGTATTTCAATCAATAGCTAAGGATGGTGGGTATTTCGATATTTGTCCACCTTCTCTTCAATGCATTGCAGAGGGAATTTATCGATCTGCGATTTCAAAAAAGACCGGACAAAAAATTCAGTTCGTTTATGTCTGAGGCGCCCATCTCGTGGTTCATTTTTGAAAAATATATTTTTTATATTAGAAATATATAATTATCATATAATATGAATTCTCAAAATATCAATGAGATTATAACAGAATTTTAATTTTGAAATCTCAGGGGATTTACATATCAGATAGTTTAAACTACGATCAAATTATGTACGACTTCCAGGATATTAAATACGGCACTATGAATAACAAATATGTACTACCCAAAAATATGCCCTTATTAAACGAATTCAGAATTCAATTCGCAAATCCCTTCTATTCTGTGACGACGTCAGTAAGTTTGTCCCGTTATTTACTATCGTGGAAGGATTAAGAAAGGAATTAGAGAAGGAATACAAGATAAAAAGAACAATTAAGTCAAAAATCAGAAATATAAGATTGCTAATTGAACAAAACGAAAATCCCCCTTCGGATTGTCGGTTTTAGTCAATACTGGCGTGTAGTAATTTTTGTTAGATTCAAATTGGAAAATTGTTTACAATTTAAATAATGGTTAATGAATCATTAACGACTAGATTGGCTCGTGAAAGATTAGACGCAATTAAGAGATTTATACCAATCCACGACTCTGTCAGAAATAAACTACAAGCTAGACAGAGTTTACAAATTGATTTGCTGCAGGATCTGAAGAGTTATTTAAACCAATAACCACAGCAACGAAGGGTTACCCGTGCTATATGGGGGGACGTTCCCAAGGACAAACCAAGAAAAGAAAAACATCTTATTGGTGAACTTGAACAAACAAAAGGATCTTTAAGAACACTTCCTGGTGATATAAGAACTGCTGTAAGACATCAAGAACAACAAGAACGAGAACAACAAGAACGAGAACTTGAAAAAGAACTTACTAGTAGACCACCGCTTATCGCACAACCTGAACAACTTGAACAACTAGGTGCTGTTGCAAGAGAAGAATATCTACCTGAAAAGATATTTACTGATGATGCGTTAGTTAGAATTAGAGGAATCGAATCAGACTCTGAATTAATTAAATTTACTAAAGACAATCTTTAAAGAATATAATTTTTTAAAAGACGACAAGTCAAGAGATTTTATAAAAGACAGAGACACCTGGGCTAATAAAATATTTTTAGCAAACCGCGGTGAAACTAAAAAATTAAATGAAACAAGTCTCGCTTTTAATACTTTTCTAACTGCAGTAAAAGGTGTCACACAACCAACACCGGATTATACAGCAGACGACCCAAACCCGGATGAAATACGGATAATGGCAGAAGCTGATTCTGAAAAAGGTGCAACTGGTACAACTAAAGGAAAAGTCGGGGATGGATTTTCTAAATCTCGAAGAGATTCCAGTGTGATATCAGGTAGTGGTCTAATTCAATGTCCTGGTAATATTCTTAGCGATATATCACGATTAGAAGTTCTCATCGGCGGGAAACGAGCTGAAAATAACTCACCGGAAATAGTTAATGAAGCAGCTGATATCTGCGGGCGGTCATTTCAAGGCGGTGTTATGGATATTGGTCTATATCGAGATTTCATTGATGAGTTAGTTAAAAATCCTATAGATTATTATAGCGACTAATCTGATGACGAAGTCATTGCATTAGATAAACATAATTTAAATATTATAATCATACACTACAACCATGACAAATCAGCCAGAGTCTATGTAGTTAATTCACAGTTTCAAGTTTATAGAACGTACTTTGGTGATGGTCTCGGTGATACCATTGCAGGGTTATTTGCAAGAATGGCTCCAAAAGTAGCGCCGCTAGTAAAACAATTATCGATGAAAGCCATTGATGTTATTTGTGATAAGGGTATTAGCGCTGTTGGGGATCCTGCCGGAAAAGCACTTTCCGCCGCGAAGGATAAACTAGTGTCGTTAATTCGAGCACAAAGGAAAACAGTGATGAAATCACTATCGACGTTACCATCTACAGCGGAAATGCCCGCGAGTGTTAGTAGAATAATAAATAACGCAGTGGATCAGAAACTAACGTCGCTGATGACCAACGACCAAAGCAACATCGCAAATATGATAGCGGGAAGCGGCTTAAAAAAACCACAACGAGGTCGTCAAGGATGAAATCCTACGGATTTTACGATTTAGATCAATACATATATAATAAAATGTTCAAACGGTCACCTGATCCAGTGTTTGATATGGACGCCCCAGTGCGCAAGGATGATTCTGCACGTGATTATCAATTTTATGCCTATCACGCAATACAACCAGATAGTCGAACAAGAATTGATCTTCAAGTTCATGATACCAGTAAATACTTTCTACCATGTGAAACGTTTATCGAAGTAGGAGAACTTATACAAACAGATGATACAGCATATCCAAATGACACTCAAGTCGGATTTGTCAAAAATGGGATCATAGCATTATTCGAGAGTGCAAAATATCTCATCGATGGAAAAGATATTGAGTCGATAGATCGCGATGTTGATGTGGCTACAACAATAATCGGGTTAGCGAGATATTCTGACGATTATACAAGATCTGCAGACTCTTCTATGTTTGCAAAGGATAATAGGAATACAGCTGGAAAAATTTGATTTGTTTTCAGACAACCAAAGAATCGTGTTGATAATCCTGCTCCTATTGATACTGTCGAGGATATGATTATAAGAGAGGATCCTGACTACAACCTAGGAGCTGCAACACGTATGTCAATGTTGCAAGGAGCGCGTAGATCATTCTCATGCGCGATTCCACTGCATCTTATATTTTGATTCTGCAGAAATGTTCGAAAAGTTATTTATGGAGCAAAGCACACAGTAACACTCGTGCGAAAGGGTGATGACAATGGTGCAATTTGGAGGATTCCAGGAAACTCAGCTTCAGCACATGTAGATGATGATGCCGGTAAAGTCGTTTTAACAAAACTATCATTGTGGATGCCAGTGTTGACTCCATCAATCACCGCAGAAGAACAATTACTATCATTTATGGATCAAGGAGGAAAATCATTGCTGAGTTAGCTAACAACGACTACAGATGTTAAGCAATCACATATTAATGGGTTATTTACGTGGAACCTAGCATCAAAACAAGGCGTATCAGCTCCACATCATATATTTATTACGTTACAGAATACCGCACGAACTGGTAATCAACGACGCAGCCATATGATATTTGATCAACTTGGTATTAGTAAGGTCTCACTAAGAATAAACGGCCAGCAAGAACCATCCGAGGATATACAACTTAATTACTTTCACAACCATATTGCCCGCGTGGATCACAGATTGTTGTCATATATGGCGCGCGATCAAAATGTTGATACTGGTTTGCAAATATCACAGTTGGATTTTTGAGAATTTATATCCGATTTATTACTTTTCGCTGGAACATCTTGATTTTACAAGACAGTCAGTCGTTGATATACACTTTAGAGCCAATGTAAACCACGTTACTATTGGTGATCATGCTATTCCGCACTACAGAGCGATTGCTGTTATTCTCAGTGATAAATCAATGCTACTCGAAGGTGTTGGCGGATGAATGAGAGTGATAGATACACCAGTGGTAAATATGTAACAATTAGATCAGATTGTTATTGTATAATGTCATATAGTCGTATTAGTGTTACGTTAACTCCCGGTCAGCTCAAGAAATTGCAATCAGAATCAGCTAAAAAATGTGGATCCACGATCACGCTGAAACGCAATCAGATGACTGACGGGGCGAATAAATTGTCGCTGACAACTCGTCAAATAGAACACTTCGATGATGCGTTCAAAGATAAAAAGGCGCTCAGATCACTCTTTGCTGTTTGCTACGATTCCGGTGTCTAAAGCGGCGGCGCTAGGTGCCTTTGGTACTGCGGCAGGGATGGCACTAAAGAAAGCAGCTGGAAAAGGATATGAAGAAAAGGGAAAGGGTCTAAGACTACCAGGAACCCCTTATTCATGGTACAGTGGAAAAGGCCTGAGAATCCCAAGAACAGTTTACTAACACCAATGTCCAATTTTGATTTACTCGATGCTGCTAAAATACTTGCGATTAAAAACTTCAGAGGTGTCTTTATGAAAGATCAGTTACCGGCACAACCCAACAGCGTTGAAACCGGTATCATTAATCTCGATAACAGCACCGGACCTGGTACTCACTGGGTTGCATACGCGATTGATCCAAGTGCAATTGTTTATTTCGATTCATATGGATTAGCGCCGCCGAAGGAATTTATGCGTTATATAAACCGCTTAAAAACTACTCGCTAGTATTCTACGCTACCAACACAACACATGAATGATCTACCAATATGCGGCAACGAAGTATTAAATGTCCTTGATGCTATTTCAACATCTGGAAAACCACCACATGTTGTCGTAAATGAATACACTAGTAATCGCTTTTTAGAGAGAGATTATATAAAATAACATGATTGATATTTGGAGGAGATCTTTATCAGCGTTGAAGAAACCCGATGGCACTGCAACCGGTGATATAAAAAAAATAATCGAAGACGATATAGCTGAGACATTGAACTTAGCAAGTGTTGATCCCAATGAAATAGTTGTATTCCAAGATCGTCAGGGTAAATTGAAAACTAGTAATATTTCCCTGGATGATATTTTAGTTAAACAAAGCGGCAATCAGGGTTAACTCAAAACTCAAATCGGATATACTCATTTCAACTATTGTGGATAGAATTAACAATATTGACAAGCCATTAATAGATTTCCTTGGAAATCCACAGGTGACCACACCGAAGCTCACAACGATAAAAGATTCTATATTGGAACTAGCAACACTTCAAAGCAAATATGCAGATCACGTTAAAGCGTTTACATCATTTCGTAAAAACCTCATCGAGAAATCTTTTACAACCACGCTGGATAAACTCGACGTAAAACTTCCTGCTATTAAAAAATCCATCGAAGACATGAAAAACACCATCGAGGCAATCAAGGATGATGCAACGAGGATGATAGATATCGTTGAAAAAACAAACATCCCTCATGCGAAAACCAACAACTTAGTATACACGATTCAATACGGATCATTTGCGTGGACACCTACAAACAACAAATTAGATATCACTGCAACCGTCAAAGGTATTTATCGATTTACACTAGTGACACCGACTCAATTTAATATATCATCATCGAGTTCATCTGGGGTCAACAATACGATATCAACGATCATCGATAAGGATACAACCGAACAATTCACGATATGATCCACTGATAGTAATTTGGCTAGGGTTTCAGTATCATGGTATGTGGAATTCGTAGCGGATTTGAGTAAACAACTAAATTTAAATGGTAAACTGATTTGGAAATGAAATGTCGTCATCAACAGTACTTTCAGTATCTCAATACCGCTATGATCAAGTCAGAGAAATTTCAACAAAACTCAAAACTCTTTCTGAGGAGTACCGAATAAAAATGAAAAAATTCCGGCGAAGAATCACTTCCATCGATGTAGCTGTGTACTCGCTGTCTGGTGTAGTTGCCGGCGCTGGTATTACTATATCATCAGTTACAATGACCGCTCCGGCTGTTTTTCCGGTTTGTATAGCTGCGGTGTCAACCAACGCGGGAATAGCCAACGCGATAGCAAAACAAATATCATCTTGTTCTAAAGACAAACTACAAGATTACACTGTTAGATATGCTGCGGTATTTCATGCACATTCGCAATTATCATCGTTGATTTCATCGTCGATCGACGACACGACAGAAACGGAGGATAAATTTTCGAGAATAGTTCAGTTGTACGAGTCAACTATGTTAGAATTAGAGCGCGACAATAATAATAACAATGACAACACCGCAAGAACTACTTCAACGAATAGTAGAAAATACTGAGCCGGTGAAAACAAGCATGATATCAATAACCTCAGCCAATCCTGAATTCAGTGTTAATTTCCCTACTCCGATTCCCGTGAAGGAGATAGCGCTAGCAAAACTACGAGTGTATCACAGTTGGCCTAATATTAGATCAGAATCATTTGGCGGTCAACAACCGAATAATTCCTTGGTGTTTGCGAGTAAGAATAAAGAAGACGGAACTCCAGACTGGAACGTTGTTTCGCTGCTATCTGGGTCATACCAAATGGAACAAATCAATGCTGAATTTCAGCGTAGAATAAAATCCATTACTGGAACAGAATCAAAAATCGCTATAACGATTCACGAGCCGACGCTAACATCTGCCATCGAGATAAACTCGCCCGGGTATGTCGTAGATATTTATCAGAGTTCGATAAGAACAATACTGGGATGGCCTGAAATCCCACCTCGGACAGCTTATCAAATACCGGAACCACAAAAATCTGATTATATCACCGACAGAATAAAACTAGATAATCCAATAAAACGTTATGACGAATACAATAAATTGAAATTTTTCATTGAGATGATAGACGATCGCGCTAATAGATATTATCAAACTCTACAAGATGAAATCGTTAAAAATTTCACAGCGATGACTAATGATTTTGCTTTGCTGTTAGTATCTCTCGAGTCTAGTACTCTCATTCGAGATGAATTTATCAGCGTTGTAGAAACATGTAATAAAATCATCGACGACATGGAAACATATAATTTGCGAATTATTCAAGAGGTATTAGGTGACGATAATCCTAAAACAAGAACAGTATTTGCAATGAAGTATAATATACACATAGAATATATTCCTCATTTCAAGATTCCAGGACATAATGTCCCAGTGATAAAAAAAATCTCTTAGATACGCCATCGATGAAGGTTTAAAAAAAAATCCATGACGCATGGGAGAAATCGCTACAATCACAAAAACAATAATCCTTAAATATAATAATGACCCAGACGGCGGTGGTAGTCATATCACTCCTCAAAATGTGAATATTTCCTCGGTGATAGCATTGAATTTAGTATGTGATGTTATCGAAGGAAGCTATCAAAAAAATCTTGAGCGATCAAATCAAACTCAGCAGGGATATATTTTATTCTCTTATGCAGCAACATCTCCACCCGGATTTTTAATATTTGATGACCCAACTAATCCAGTCTATATGCGATGTCATAATAATTCGTTAACGAGAATCAACTTCAAACTTGTTGACCAGTCTAATAATCTACAAATTAGTCTGTTTGTGAAATCGTAGTGACTTTCATCGTACAGAATTGTTAACCCGTTATCAGCAGAGGTGGGGGGGGGGCAACTGTACTTCTCTAATTGGGTTGGATTTTGAGAAATCCCTAATTTGACAAATAGGACTCTAAATTCGTTAAGGCTCCATTTGGCAAAAGGAGGTTTAAAAATGTTTTACTTAAAATCCAACCGTACAGTTCGCCCCTCCCCTCTTGCATTTCCTTTTGGTTTTGAGAAACCCCTAATTTGACAAAAGGAGACTTAAAATGTTTTGCTTAAAATTTAACCCAATAAGAGAAGTACAGCCCGCCCCCTTTGCTGCTACCTCGTACACAAAATTATGATTAAGATATTTCTTCTTTCCACCAAATATCAAATAACTCTTATTATTCACAACAGAAACATATTTCTTCAGCCTGCAGTGTCTGACAATACTATCATGGGATGCCTCATAGCTGACAATCACGGGACGCGGTTGAAATTCTTGGTTCGGTTATATACTAAATACTTTATGTCTAATTTATTATTTGGTTGAATTATTACTTTGGAAACTATCAACGTAGTCTTGATGATTTCTTACGACTTTGTCACTGACACAGTCAGAGGCAGAGTCATTGAAGAAGTTTTTAATAGAGTTTTTAACTCTCATATCATAATAGCGCTTCAAATCTCTGTATTGCTTACCACCACAACCGAGACACAACTGCGAGTTTCATCTCACCCATATCCCACATTGTACGCAAGGGACAGGTCCAAGACTTCCACGTCGAACGCTTTACTTATGATATCCACAGAATTCTTTTTTGCATGATTTGTTACACGGGGTTACTGGTCCAATCATGAGCCATTTGCAATGATTCATTATATAATAATTTTTTTATTTAAATACTTGTTTTAATTATAATATGAAGGAGTTTGCGAGATTATCGAACATTAGGCCCTGTAAAAATGCTAAACTCAATCTTGATAGAGTCTCCGTAGCACCAAAGAGTATAACAAGTGATAGAACCATGTTGGGTAAAAATCGTGATTGTTTTAATGAATTCAAGCACGATGGAGCATCTCACTGTTGGTCAACATTTCGAATTGATGGCAGCGTCGATGCTACCATGAACGACGAAAGCGCAGCAATGATAATCTCACATCTTGACAAGAAAAAGTATTTTTAGAGTGAAATTCATTATCCGTTCGGAAACAGGGAATTGGATTATCAAAGATAAGTTTAACACCATCTTGAAGGATAAAAGAACTGTCACTGTGAGTCGAGATTCCAAACCAGGAATTTTGACTGTAATTGACAAACTGTATTACGAGAGATCTTATCCTGTAACAGCAGTTGTTTATGGAATATATCCGTTAAATGATAAACCAAGTATTGAAAAAATAAAACCAAAGAAACTGTCACTGTTGACTTCGTCAAGAATGAATTGTGTAGCAGAACGAATAAAAGAACACTTCGCAAATGCGTTACGTGGAAACAAATTGACTGATCTAAGAGGCAAAAGAATTAAATGAATGGGGACTAACAGTAAAGGAGCGATGGGCAACAATTCAAGATATAACCAAATTAGAAACATCATTAAGATTCCCAATAACCATAATGACGATAACAGGTGAAGTATTGCACGAATCGAAATATAAATCAAAAGGAGCCCCAATCAAAATTATCGACCATAACGAACACTCATGGACACCTGCAGTAACAATATTTTCGCGAGATAGAACAATAAAATATTACACGGGAAATTTATTTGATTTTATTTACCAGTTAAGTAAAAACGATCCTGTGTCAGTGTGGTTACTTAACAGTTTTGAAGACGAAGAGGGCAAATTTGATCAATTTATAAGACCCAATGGCAAATTATACCGTAATGAAGTCCTGCACAATGAAATGAAGAAACTAGCTAGTAGTTTTTTAACAGAACATGACGACCATTTTCAATAAATTGTTTTGCAATTCCGTCGGTTGCAGTTCATTTTGCGAGAAAGAGAAACATGTGGAAACCAACAAGAGCTGAATTTCTATCAGATATCAAATCAAGCTGCATCGAATATAACCATGACGTATTATGTAATACAAAATATGACCCTTTAACAATTATTTCAGTTGATATGGTTGCGTGTTATCCCGGGAGTTTCCTCGGGTATGGAGAATGTGCTGAATACTTGAAGCGATTTGGACATCCCACAGATGAAATGACCCATGTTGCTATTAATGGACCATTACCTGATTTTGATTTAACTGGATTCGCTCGTGTGGTATCATTTGAATTTACTACCGGACTTCATCCGTGTTGTTATGTTTGGATTGGTAGACATTTATCTGAAAAACAGTGGATGCCAATAGTGCTATTACGGTATGTGATTGATTATAAAATGCTGATATTGCTGTCAGTGAAGCGATTATATAATATCGAGCGCAGACTGAAGTCTGGTTACCACAATCTGATAGTCTAGATAGTATAATCAACGAAAATAGAAAAGAATTTCCCGATCTCGACAAAGAATATATCTTGAAATGGTCCAAACAGATATTTGAAGTTAGAAATAAACAAATTAAAAATCTCGGTAGAGGAATAATTGGTAAATTCACTTAGGTTAGAAAACACGACAATAATCGATATTCTTCACGGTTGATGCTAAGACTAAATAAACTTCATAGAATTGTTTTAGATGATAATGACACTACAATAAGTAATATTGTCAGCGATGATATAATCAGAAAAAAAACTATTTGGTTTTAAACAGCAAAATAAAAAATAATAAACGAGAATTTGATATTGATGCCGAATTAATAATTACACTGAACCAATATCAGAATAATCACTGCGCGAGTTGCAATTGTATAATGAGTTGGTGTTGGTCGGATAAGGACTCTCGACAATTTACCGTAGACAGAAAAAATAGCAGTATTGGTCACACCAGAGATAATGTGATGCTGACTGATATTGTATGCGTGGTGACACTCCACATAGGATCAGTAGCCCTTTTTTGCCACCTTCGAGCTCTCTTGGTTCACACAAATACCTAACAGAGACATTACCGATTATTGGTTGTTTCGAAAAATCATTTTGTGGTTTTACAGGTATATATTTCTTTTTAATCGCGTTGTTAGGTTTTATGTTGATTGTTCGAGTAATCTCATTATTTAGCGCGGTAATTACGCCTGGTAATCTTTTGACCCATTCGCGAGATCGTTTATCCTGGATGAATTACTTCGCGTATTGATATCCAAATAAGCGCTCAGCAAGTGTCCGATTACATCGTTCAACAATTGCCTGATCGCGATGTAATGCAGTATGTCCTCGTCGTAACGCAGTATTATGATTCTTCATTATTGATAGATCCACACTCTGAAATTCCTTGCCAGGATCAACTTGTAATAGATTTGGTCAGCGCAGAGGACCCCGCCGATAAATCCTTTCAAACGCAGAAGCCACTTCAGTTGATGATTTTGTTTTAGCGGCTCTGCTTGTTTGTATCGACTCGCAACATCAACTTCGGTTAACGCGTATTTGTAAACACCATCATGCGGCAGAAATAGTATATCAGCCTGATGAACCTCATTAGGGACGATCACATCAAAATGCGAGTAATTAATTTGTTTAGGTGGTGGTAGATAAATTTGCCATATCGTCTGTTTGGATAACCAATCCGCTGCAGTGGTATTTTTCACCTTAGCTGCACTAGCAAGTTTACTGCTTGCTGCTTTACCCCTCCAGTATCCTCTTGGAGAATAATAAATAGATTACATGTTGTTATTAATTACCAGCACCCATCATTAATTTAACTTGCATCGCCGATTGTATTAACCATAAAGCCAATGTTTACTTGAAGGATTTATCAGTGATAGAATTCAACGCATGAATTAATTTCATATCAGCGAGATGACGTTGTTGTAAATCACCGCTCCGGTAAGCTATATCATGTACCCGACACGCTTCATCAATTGCATTTATCTGATTTTCTCCCGGATTAGGATTATCCTGACTATCAAGTCTGATATCTAATCGGTTCCCGGTCCACAATAACTATACCCAGGTAGGTGTTTTCCCCTGGATACTTTGCCCACGGGGTTTCTGGAAGTTTAGTTAGACCGGCGGTGATATCTCCGCCACCTTTTTTTTTTACAAATCGATATTTTTTTATCCCACATACCTCACACTTACCAGCAACCGCTTCTCGGTTATTTTTAGATGTAATCGTCATTGGGTCAATAGTTGGTGTACGCTTCCTACATTTCACACAATATAAATCCATAATATTATTATGTTATATCTAATGGAAGTAATTGATTTTTCAGCGCTAAAGAAAAAACAACAAGTAAAACATCATCCAATGTTACCAAACTCTATTCGAATGATTATCATCGGACCTTCAGGGAGTGATAAAACGCAGTTGTTATTAACGTTGATAATGAAATACCTAAAATGCGACAAATTATATTTAGCTGCCCCGTGTGTAGACGATCAACATTGTTATCAAGTATTAAAAGATTACAACGAAAATGCTTCAGAAATTGCCGGCGAAGATGTTATTGAGTTTATTACAGAGATTGACGAAGCGTCGTCCGTGGAAGACCTGGATGGAAGCGTTAACAATCTTGTTGTTTACGATGATGTAATGTTAGACAAACAAAAAAGTCCTGCCAAAATATTTTCCCGAGGGCGGCATAAAAACACAGACGTGATATATGTCATTCAACGTTACACACAGATCCCGAAGGTGATCAGAGATAATTGTAATTTATTGTGTGTGTTTAACGGAGTTGATACACACACAGTCAGAAATATCTGGCAGACTTGATGCACCGATATGGATTACAATCAATTTCAAAATTTCTTTAGGGGTGAAAGAGCCATCCCACATTGATTTGTAACGATAAGTATACACGATCCTCAGACACGATATCGTGTTGGATTAGATCGTATTTATGGTTAATTTGGTTAACCCGGTAGCAGCAGAGGAGGCGCAACGACGACCATGGCGTCTTTTTCTTTTATTCTGTTTTGCCAAATACCTCTATAAAGCGTTTACGAACAAGCCATGGTTTACCAAAACAGACGCTTCTATAAAGTTGTCTGATTCGTCTCCTCTGCTGCTAGCTTGTTATTTTCATTTCTTTCTATGTTGCTGCTTATTCGAGCCTAAGCACGTAACACAAGATTGAACGGAACAACAAGATATGACTAGTACGGATATAAATAAAGTCCATTCTGATCCGTAAATTCAAATTGTGGAAGAATTAATTGCCCCAGTAGACAATATACATATATACATATATGATTACATACATACATACATGCATACATACATACATACATACATACATACATACATACATACATACATACATACATACATACATACATACATACATACATACATACATACATACATACACTGATGAATTGGGCAATTCCATGGAAAACAGCTAAGAAACTGAGAGTAATAATGTTTAAGAATCATATACACATGGATAGAGGTGACAGACATATAAAAATGGAGTTATTGGCATTAATGTTTATTCAAGTATTAGTTTAATTGTTTCGAAATATATCAATATTCCTAGGCTATATTTGTAACGGCTATGTGCTGTTTACCAAAGAAGATTAGGTTGATAAGTTTAATGATATATTGCTATAACCGAACCCTAACGATATTGGAGATAACATCAATAGGACATGTGAAAAATCTGCTTTTAAATATAAATAGTTGTTTCACTTTATGGAATATACTGCTTTATCATCCTAACTAGCTAAGTAAAATTTTCAATGATCCTCAGTAATTAAAATTGATTGATCGATTGTAATTTTACGACGCACCAACACCGGTATGCTATTTATCGCTATACAAAATATTACATGTACTTTATTTATGTGCTGCAAAGGTCTGTGGTTTTCTGAAGGTCAAAGCATATTAACTTGTTTCTTACAAAAATGTATCTACAGGAAGCACAATGGTCATGTTTATTGAATTTTAAAGTTGTAGAAGTTATGTCATGACAGAATTTGTTGGCAAAACTTGACAAAGCACTGCCTGAAATAATACAATTTCATAAAGTTCTAAATTCACATTGATAATACGGCTATATAAAGGCCATGTGGCTTATTCATTGATTGGATGTTAATGGTGCACCAGTACTTTTAGGCTTTTTAGTGCTATACAATCTGTTATATAAATAAAAGTTAGCAGAGTTAAGGTTTTCATATCAACCAGCGATATCAAAAACCAAATAGTTGAAAATAAAACGGTAAGATGCTAATAGTAAAATATATAGCTTGCTGATCAACAGGGGATGATGTGAATAGTGTATGTTAATGAAGATAGACAAAAAGATGTTTAAAATAAGATATTTCAATTACATAAATATGTTCTATGTATTATCATTCAAAATATGAATATTTAATATCAATGTGGTATTATCATTTTGATTCTCTATTCATTCCTCTGGATTAGAGCTCAGAAAATATATATTCACTAGATAGTATTCTGATTACACATTTGTTAACAGTAGGGTTGGCACACGTTTAATATAATGGAATGGTGGTGGATGGAGGTAAATACATGTATATTTATGATTATTTTTTTTTAAAAGGTTACATATCGAGCAGCGATATCAAAATCAAAAAGTTGAATTAAGACGGTAAGACTAATATATAAAGCTTCTAGATCACGTGGTTCGTAAATGGTATATGATAATACAAACAGATTAAACAAAATTAACGGACGGTATATTCATTTGTAGGAAGCAGTCCATTTTACTAGGGTTGGCTTGTTGGCGTGAAGTTTATTATTCACTGCATTATTCCACGATCCATGCCACGTCAGGCGTAAAGACTCTTTAATTCTGTGTTTAAAATCATAATACGATATTTTACAATCATATGGTTCCTTGGATAACCAACAGTATACTGTATTGAGGGATGTACTCAACTCATTTTAAAACTGCTCGATTTGTCTATTGTGTTGTGACTGAAGTAATAATAGAGACACGGAGTAGATGATGCTGTTTAAACTACTTTGGTTGTTCATATTCTGAGCCAACGTTATTCTTTTGACTTTTGATGCACAAATAGATGAGCCATTTTGTTAGCGAAGTTATGATGTGTGTTATTTACTAACAAAGGATGCAGCAGCTTTTTCCTCATTTATATACCAATATAAATTCTTGTATAGTTTTTAAATTTGGTGGGGAGTTCATGATATGAGTGGTGGTGGAGAGAAGGGTTTGTCTTGGACTTATTTCCATTGTGTAGCTTGAAGAGTACTTTTGGTTTAAGCAGTCAGGGAGATGGAAGGCCAATGATTGTTAGAAAGATCAATTTGGTATTGTCAAGGATGGATGACATTGTAATGCCGAAGGATGGTATGTCGTTTTGGTATTTGTTCGTATAAGGTTGTGTGTTTGGAGTGAAAAACAGCAGAATTAAGTGGGGTTGTTCTTAACTTAACAGATCATAATGTGCGGATATAATTTCTCTTCGATGAAATAAAGATGGATCGTTCAGCTCAGCGAGGAGAGTTTTCAAACAGGGAGGTCTTAAATGCTCCTAGATCAAGTCATTTTCCTCATAAATAGGATCAAGCATGTTCAATTATGAATTGCTGACTGATCCATAAATAACGCAAACATTTGTTCAGTTGGGAGCAAATAAACGTACTATATACATTTCCAATGATCATAAACAGAGACAGTGCGGCAAGCGGTTTGTTAGTATCTGTAGATTGTATAACGGTGTAGCGTGGAAATTATCTTCAGCTTTGTCGAGACAGGTTCAGTCTTGCCCACACGTCTATAATAAAAAGCAGTGTATTGCATTGTATGGCCTCTGCTCAACTACCGTGATCCTTTCCTCCACTGACATGGGATGCATCACACGGCACACAGGGTGCCTCTACTTAATCGCTTCTCACGACACGTAGTTAGGACATGTTGGGCCTATTATTCAATAGCGGTCCTGCAGAGGGTAAGTAATTACAGTAGATACAAAATTACAATGTCATTTTAGAAAAATAATTGTATTGACATAAGATAGACTGAATAATAACATATATTTGTACAGACAAGAGTAGCCCCCCCTCCCCTCGGAATCTAAAGAACGATAGATATGTAGACAAAGAAAAATGTTCTAGTAGTATGGTTACGTCGATTGGATTGTCAGAACTAAATAATAAATTTGATACATGCAAATGGTTGCACTTCTGGGTAAGCCTTTAAGACGTCTTATAAAAGTTAATATGTTGAAGGGGAAGCAATAAAGTTCCAAAGTTCAAATTGATACCTGCAAAGAGTTACACTTAGTGTTTGGTCATTTGTGTGTTAAATATCTTTCCATGGTAAGCATCACAATTCATGTGCTAATAAAAAGCGCATACTCATGTTAGACTTATGGATATTATATTTGCAATATCGAAGCCTAAAATTAATTCCCTCTATTTACCTCACGTGACGCCTAATGTTTTAGATCGTTGCCCTGAAAAACACACTTTCACTCATACACACATTTGCTGTATTAAAATTGTAAATAAACTATGAACATCCAGCTATATCTTAAAAATATATTCAAAGATTACAATGAAAAGTATGGGGAAGTTGAGGAAGATACCATGCACCCGTATCATGATAATATTTGCCTATATCGTCAGAAACACCAAAATCGATACAGAACAACGTCTCAGCAAATAGCGATTTGTACCGGTATTGTTTGGAAACTGATATACACCATGTCAGATCGAATAACTAACACCCGTTTACAATTACAATACTGGATTTCCCGTTTTGCTCTATAAATAGTTATTTTGGTTCTTACATAATTGTATATTTCCCAGTATAATACTTGATTCCTCTCCTTACGAAATGTACTACGGATACGATGGATTATCTGGCGTAATTAGTTTTGTTTTATACAGAAGAAGCTGACTTTTTAAATAAATAATAAAGAAAATTTTATACTCAGTTCAAAATATCACTGATGCTTTTATAATAGTCATTGGAAACAGACAAATTCAGTAATTCTTTAATAAGCAATCAGGTCTTTGCTTCATACCAGTTGTTGTAGATTATAAAATCATCGAGGCAAGCATCACAATTGTCTAGACCAGAGTTGATCATAGTCATGAGCATCATTCCCTCTAAGCGAATGGTAGATGTGCGCGCAATGCTCGTTGCGTAGTGCATACATTAGGGAGACGAAAACCCTTAATGTTGCATTGACAATTCAGCTGCGCGGGGATCTATGAGCAGCTTAGAGAGTACGTTGGTCATGAGTAGTTGAAAACAAAAACGTGGCGAGATATTACATCCCAAACAGATTTACATTATGTTGGGAAAGTCTATTTGAAGTCAGGAGTGTTGAAATTTCTTTTTCTGTCAGTTAGTGGAGTTAGAAAAGATTCCATTCTAAAGGGCAAATTTTGGTGACGTACTTGGAGTTTCAGATGTTATCAATAGTCATTGTATCTTGGTAATATGAAGCAAGACCCCATAGTCATTTTTAATGGACAGTAAGAACTCATGCTTCGTCAGATATTGAAGCCATTTGTTCACGTATACCTGTTTGAGAGTGTTCATAACGTACGGATGTTGCCTCTCTAGCAAATTTAATAGGAGTTTATTCATTTTGTTTTATAGTTTCTGAACTTTTTCTGATAAGCTTCAGGGACTAACCCATAACCCTTCCTTAACCGCATCATAGTAATTGTATTGGTTAATCCACAATGAATTAGAAATATAAATAGCATTACAAAGGGCTACAAATTATCATAACTGTTATCATGGCAATTTCAAGTTTTCTGCAACGTTTTCAAAACGTTTACACTATTTGTCTAATTCTCTTTTTCTGAAAGCGGGCACTAACCTAATATTTTGTACAAGAGCAAAACAAATTTGGATTTAATGTATAAACTTGCTTACCACTTGGCAGGTCCATTTCGTTTAATTTCAACTCACTTTGTTCCAACTGCATTTGCTTTTTGTTCTAATGTTCCTGCCTCTATCTTCGTTTTCTCTAACGATAGCTGTATTTCTTTTTTTTGTAGTTACATTTGTTTTAGTGTAACTGCATTTGTGTACTTTCTCATTTTCTTTTGCCTAAGGTTGTATTCGTTTTTATTCCTTCGCTTTATGATAATCGAGCTTAGTTGATTACAATCCGTTCTTGTATTTTAATTTTAATACTTCTACTTTCAGATTAGAGACTGCATCTTTGATCTAAAGAACTCTTTCTACTAATTATTTTACCAGTATCTTTTCATATCTTCTTTCGTTAAGAACCAACTCACCTCAGGAAAATCTTATTTTCTGGAAATTTGAATCAATACATCTTTTTGAAAATTCAAATTGTTCCAAAGTATGATTTAAAAGAAAGATTTACACTTTTGATGACATTTTAGAAAACGTTTGCCTATTTCATATGTGATTTTTAAAAACCTAGGGGAATTTTTTAATTTCAACAAAAGTGAAATAGTTTAGTCAATATTGAAATATTTAGGCCAATAGAAAAAAAGATTTAAAACTTACAAACAATAAAATTAAATCCGATTTTCGTAGCAATATATATATACATATACACACATATATATATATATATATATATATATATATATATATATATATATATATATATATATATATATATATATATATATATACGTGTGTGTATCTTTGCAGTAGTATATATTCATATATTCACACAATCACATATAAATATAAATATTCGTCATTCACATATACAATGGTAGCCATCAAGGTAGAATTATGTTTCTATTCTACATATTGCTCGTATAATCATGTATAGATCTGTTTACCACAATTCCTGGTTATATTAATATTTTACAAATATAACTTTGTCTGATGCTACATACTGCATCGTTAGCCTTGTAGGGGCCGAGATCGCTCGACATTTCTAGACAATTCTGATTTCCGTTTCGATTGTTAGGTTGATCCATCGCCCAAAAGTTAGCCATGTTTGAAATTGGGTTTCCTCCCACCGTGCGAAAAATGCCCCCGTTAGTTGTTCGTAGAGCCCCCAACCAGAAAAACGTGTCGCAAATTCCTGTAACAGAAATGTTGGTTATAAATTTTCTCCACATTGCTCTAATTATCATGTATCAAGCAGTTGTTAAAGTCTTTCCTCATTTCTAAACAATTCTTTGTTCCGCGATTATTATCAGGTTGCCCAGGATACGTTTGATATTAGGTCTCCTATCACCGTAACAAACAGATTGCCCCCACTACTTGGTCCTGAAGCCCCCAACCAGAAATTTGTATAGCAACGTCCTGAAAACGGGTCATTGAGTATATGTTCTGTATTTGAATGTGAAACGTTTAATCTTTGTAAATAACTAAAATATAAATTGAGTAAGGTTTTCTTCATAAAAATGTATCAAACACCAGTGCTCAAAATGTGCAAACATATGAACAAGTATTTCTTTAAGTAGCGCTAATGCAAAATAGGTATTTTCGCTACCATATAACACTAAGTGCATATCAACTGATGTAATAGTTTTGATAACCTGTAAATATGTAGCAAAAATATGTGGGACAAACAATTCACCAAGTTTCTCAAAGAAAAAATATTCATCCCTTTCATTAAAAAAATTATAGAAATCCTCTGTTTTCCTTTAATAGTTAAACACATTGTCTCGCCAATAATAGCTGTCTACTCGAAATTTATTTAATGTCAATGGAAATTGGGCATGGTGATTTGAATAGACTCATAACACGATCTTACTGGATTCATAAGTTTATTAATTTGTACTTAATGGTCATACTATCAATGCGCTGAATAAAATAGAATAATTTCTTTAAATAGTTTTGCTTACTTTCATAATATATATATATATATATATATATATATATATATATATATATATATAAATTATTAATATATGTATGACTATTTGTTTTTATTTTCTTATATTTTACTGTAATACAATACTGAAATGTTTTCTTTCGAATTACGAGAATGAACTGTTTCAATGAAATGGGTATTTTATCTTTTTTTCTGCGCATCAATTCGCAAAATCATTGACGGGACAAACGTATGAGCTAAGAAAAATGCATATGATGAAATTATTTAAACCATCCATAGGCTGAATTTACTTCTAAGCAGTTCATTCAATAACAGTATTCACTTTACCTAAATTAAGATGTATGGCTGATCAATTTACGTTTGAATAACTATATAACTACACACATATTTCCATATTTATTTACAAAAATTAGGGATTAATCTAAGGAAACAAGACACCGAAGTGATACTTGTATTACTGTAATATAAAGTAAATATGATTTTCACCCCAAATATTTCAAATGAGCATTATCAATTCTTTTTATTATGATAGCCGTATCAGTACTAGAGGAAGAATTATTTATTTTCGCTTCTTTTGTCATAGTCTACCATTTTCAGCCGGTTTATTTATAATTAGGCTTTTTCAATGCGATATGTTCCTCCATTTATGTCGTAGAAGTTCGAAACATTTTTTAACTTCAGTTTACTACTCGCGAAACCGTTTAGTCAATTACTAAAAATTATATTGTATCAATAGGCCACATTGAGGAAAAGAGTAACTAGATTGCTAGAATTTGAAATGTTTTGATTATCAGTGCACGTAGTAAGAATACACCACAGTCCTGGCACGCTAATGTTCTGGGAGGAAAAATCCATTGGTCTATTTAAATAATATTCGATTTTGTCCTCCTCTTTTTGTATTTTAACTTTCATATAGCTACGAGGATAGGTTCAAAGTTCGTTGAGTGTCTCAATCTAATAGTGTCCCTAATATCTTGTTAACATTGCACAATTTACAACTCACTCAACAGTTGGAAACTAACACCAAAGTCATACAGACAGAGGCGCAGTATTGTTTGCCGACACTTTTTGTTGTTGTTGGGATTTTGGATTTTCAATACCGTACCAGAACAACTTTCATACACATCGTCAGAAGATAGCTCCTTATTATTTTATTTTTTGCACGAACGTTTCTAGTATATTAAACAAGCCTGATGATTTTACCTTCATTTTGCTGCGCTCGTACCCTGAAAAACTCGTAATTGCATTCGGAGGGCTCCAAAAGGTCACCACTTTCTTTTCGACAGGCTTCTCGTGCACCACTCCAATCTTGGCAATCGGATGACACGTACCGATAACAGAATCTCCCACACGATTGGTCGTACAAGGAATAGTTTGCTGGACATGCTGGAGAAAAGATGAATACAAGCAGATAGTTAAAAAACAAACCTATCGCAGCTTACCATGTACAACTGCTCTTCAGAACTTTTAAGCAAGTAACCAAAATTAATAGTAATGAGTTTACAAAATCTACAATTACTTCCATGGTAACAATTTAAAGCCAATTATATCAACTGTAGTGGAGGTAACATCTATATTTGTAATCCTGCCAAAGTTATTACCATTTGTGGTTCTTTATGACCGCATAACTGTTATACGCCTTAGAATGTGAATGTATGTATGAGTGTGTGTGTATATGTGTGTGTATATTTGTGTGTGTGTATGTGTGTGTGTGTGTCTGTGTGTGCATGTGTGTTACTTCAACCTTATATTGCATATGTTATTCCTAAGTATATAATTTGATATTCTTTATTTAACCGGAATAATGGCGTTAATTAAGCCGTATTGTGAGCGTAGTCTCACTTGATTAAAAAATTAATTTAATTTCTTCCCATTTATATATATATATATATATATATATATATATATATATATATATATATATATATATATATATATATATATATATATATATATGTATATATATATATATATATATATATATATATTTGCAATCATATGTTGTAATTACTGTGTTGCAGATTAACTGTATTCCTTCTAAATTAATGCACGCTAAATGAGAATATGAACATTGAATTATTATCCTCAACTCAAACAACATTTTCCTTTCTTGAAACTAATGTAATCCCTCCATGCATATATGGATTACACTAGCAGATAAATTCAAGCAAGACACCACTCAGCCTGGTGCTGCCATCCATTTTCCCAAAGTAACTGATTTTTTCAAAGGTTTATGTCTTACTGTGACATATTTAATGTCATCAATTAATATTAATATTAATTAATAATAATCAATATAATAGATTTCATGCTGACTGGTCATTTCCTATTTAGAACGTTCGTGTATTTCTAAATTTATTTTCAATTAATTTATCAAGTTGTACATATACATGACCTGCCATATATTTATTTCCGAATCAGATGTTGCAGAACATTACCGTGTTACAGATTATGATAAAATGTATTCGTTCTAACTTAATGCACGCTGAATTAAAATATGAAACATTGTATTGTCATTCTAAACTTAAACAATATTTTCCTTTTTTGAAACTAATGTGATAACTGCATAAATGTATTACACTAGCTGTGATGAATTCGGACCAGATAAATTCCAGTTCTATACCAATCAGCCTTCTGATGCCATCCATTATTCCCAAAGTAAATGTTTTAACCAAAGTTTTTGTCTTACTGTGACATATGCAATGTGATCAATGAAGATTACCGAACGATAAAATGTAAGTCAAAACCAATATATAACAGATTGCATGCTGATTGGTCATTTCCTATTTTGAACTTATGTGTATTTCTAAATTTATGTTCTCTTAATTTATCAAGTTGTACATATACATGACCTTGCTAGTAAGAATAAGGTATACTGATTGCATTTTAATCTATTATACAAATATGTTGAAAAAATGGACTTAATGAAATGAAACATACGTTTATCTTTATTAGAGATCAAACAGATAAAAAAAAAAACGTCAATTTGGTATTTACATCCCAGAGTTCACTACCTCTAGTGATTTTAATAGACTTTACGTGCTCTTTTGTGTGCAAGATGGAAACATTAATCTTGAAGATACAACACCGTGTACAAACTCGATAAATCATTGGAATATCGTTAACGTGCTACTGTATTATTTTACCTTTAATAAAGACCCTCACGCCTGTATGACTACAAAATGTATCATTAAATTCCTCTTTATAACATCACTACCAATAATGATCTATTTTATGATCATAAAATATAAAGGCTATTTCATCGCAAACCTTACATTTGACTGCATTTTAACCGTAACTCGAAAACGTGAAACTCATTTTTGTGTTCTATCACTCAAATCTGTATCGCTAGATAATTATTGCTTATTAGACGTCATCTTGCCACGTAAATGTGTTAATATTTCTAATTAAATTTAATGTATTATATCAAATCAATAAGCACTAAGCTCTTTACATTGTAATACAATCTTAATATAAAATTTAAAATGGCGACGGAACCATTTATTCACAAACCTTTAAAAGTAGTGATAATATAATGAATGTTTTCAACGTGTCTTTCAAAATGGCGGTGATCCAGCCTTATAATGAAAAGCAAGATTTTCGAGGCTCACCATATCTTAGTGATCATATATTTCAGCGCCAAACAACGGCTCATCGTCAGTATTGTTGGAAGAAGTTTCAAAATGGTAAGGGTTCACTTTGGGTTGATAAGCTTTGTCCAATCTTTTTAAACCGGAATTAGTTTTTAAACAGAGATTAGTTCAGAGAAGTTTCTTTTAACGTTCTAATTTTGGCAAAGCTTTCCATCTACCACAAGCAAACCAAAAAAAAAACAAACCGTGCCAATTATACCGTATGTACAGTATGCTTCCAACTCTAATTGCAACTCGTGATAACTTCATATGACACGTTTTGTTTCTTTATTTAATATAAAACATAGAAACATTCAACAGTACTATTAAGCAAGGAATGATCTTAATAATAACATACGTTGATATGAAATGACATTAATGAATTATTAATGGATTATTAATATACGTAATATATTCTGTATTGTTAACTATGTAAGCACTTGAGACACATGGAAAATGATAGACTACAGCCACGATAATTAGTAACCTGGTGCGTTAAATATCAAACCAAACAGTATTTAAGAAAGGTGCACAAAGAACGTTGTCAACAAAATAAAACACCTGTACAATTTGTAAATTAATATTAAATTTAATACTATAACATTAAACAGTTACAAATTAACGTTTATCTTTCTAAACTAATATGCCACTCTGAAAACTGGAATTTATATCAAACTAACGTAGTTTATTTCAAACATATTTCATTGCCTTATTTTAATTTAGGAAAGCAATTTGATCGAAGATCTTAAAACTTAGTATGCCTTCTTCCTACATGAAATAGTAGACTTTAGATTTTTAAGGAACGTTTTACTTAACCAAGATTGCATGTTGGGAAATACATGCAGGCAAAGCGATGCAAAAACCGACAGACCCCGATGCTTGATTCATCGGAGGATTATTTATTCTGTACTTAACCTATAATAGCACCATTCTTTCTCAAAATATAACGCTATTTCATTGTGTCAGTTATCTTCATGTACGATCCAGGTATATCGATTTCCAATTCGTTTATTGTATGTTCTTGTTGTAATACAAAACTCTATCAAAGGGAGAAATTTAAAAAATTTATGAGATGTCAAAGTTATTAAGAGCTAGAGCTTATTAACTTATGTTGGTAAGCAAATACGTATGTTGAGTGTTGAATATAATAACCTGTTGCCTTTCCAAATACGAATTTTAAACTAAAAAAAAAAACAATTGTTGTGCTGGCTGAAAAGGGTACTGTGTGCTCATGCAAGAACATAATAGAAACACGAAGGAAAAGAGCATAAGAAGGTCACCTGGGGCAGGCTTAGTTGTAATTGGGGCTGGTGTCGTAGGTGTAGTTCGGGCTGGCATCGTAGATCCAATACTTCTCTGACCAAGAAGATTTCGCAACAATATTACAACAGGTAGGGCCAAGGCTGAAAAAGAGGACACATGTAGAAAATAACCATATTTCGTACTGACAGAAGTCATGAAGAACAAACGAAATGTAGAATATTACAAACTAGTCAATAAAAAAACATGATTTACAATCAATACATCAAAGAAAGTTTAAGTAAAACCGTCTGGAAAATTAAAAACAAATTCAGAGAGAACTTTATTTTAGTTTTCCTGACAATTATATAAAAAACGAACGTACAATAAACATGGAACAAAAAAGACTGCAATGTATACGTCTAAAGGTTATACATACATACATACATACATACGCACGCACGCACGCACGCACGCACGCACATACATACATACATACATACATACATACATACATACATACATACATACATACATACATACATACATACATACATACATACATACGTGGGATTTAACGCGTGTGCGTGCGTGCTTGAGATTTTGCTTGCTTACGTGTGTTCGTGTATACAAGCATGCATGCAGATAGATATGCAGATATCCGCACTTACGTATGAACGTGGCAACATAAATGCATATATACATAGACACAATATCGCATGCATACAAAGACATGCAGGAATGCATATACAGACAGAGAGATTAACATAACGTATGTCAAATGTGTCTGTATCACTGGTCAACAGTGAAATCATTACTGACTTGAAAAGGACCTAATTTGTAGTATTTTGGTGTGCCAAACACGAATATAACCGTGAAATTTTTTTATTGGCTCTCGTTTTGAAGATATTCATATACCTCATTTTCTATGTTTCACTGTGTAAATTTCTCCAGTAGGACTGCAGCAACATCCGGAATAGTGATGTAACATTGCATAATACCATCATGCTCACATCATCCACAGTTGATTGCATCATTTTCTGATGCAATGCAATACTAATGCCATGCGGCTGCTGAAGTAAGTTGACGTCAGCTGTGTACTATACATGTGTAGGCCTATTATACTAATGCCAGGCGGCTGCTGAAGCTGACGTAAGCAGTGTACTATATAAAGCCCAATCAGATAGGTTCAGCATTTAAAAAATTTTAGACGTTGTGCGAGACCGTTCAAGCTACTGTTACATAAAACTGATTATTTTATCCATTTACGTACAATAAAGAACAGTAATGCCTCGAAAGTGTGTTAATACCGCGGACAATTTTTGCTATATTTGTGGGGAAGTGACATTTGCCAACCAGAAGAAAAGTATCAATTCTCAAGTGAAGAAGGCATATCATCTTTACTTCCGATGCAAGGTTGGTGACCAAGACAAGCCTTGGGCTCCGCATATATGCTGTGCTACATGTACAACACAGCTTTCACAGTGGTTGAATTGCAAAAGGTCATCAATGCCGTTTGCAGTCCCAATGGTGTGGAGAGAGCCAAGCAACCACCTAAATGACTGTTATTTCTGCTTGGTTCCTCCTCTTTCAAGGCGGAATAACGAAGCGAAAGAAGTCGAGAATAGTCTACCCAAACATTCCGTCTGCATTGAGACCAGTTCCACATGGTGAGGGACTTCCTATTCCAGAACCTCCAGCAGAATATTCTCTTGATTCATCTGACGAAGACAAAGGTGAGTCGACCTGTACTTCTCCTGGTCCATCAGCATGCAGTGATCCAGATTTTCACTGTGGTGCATCATCAACCCCACACAGAATAACACAGGAAGAACTAAATGACCTGATTCGTGATTTGGACTTATCAAAGAACAAGGCAGAATTGCTAGGATCAAGACTCCAACAATGGAATCTTCTAGAAGAAGATGTCACAATTACTGCATATCGAAAGCGCCACCATCAATTGGAGCCTTTCTTCAGAAAGGAAAGTAATCTGATATTCTGTTCCGATATTGAGGGCCTCATGAATGCTTTAAAAATCACTCATGACCCACAAGAATGGAGACTATTTGTGGACTCTTCGAAACTGAGTCTCAAGGCTGTGCTTTTGCACAATGGAAACATTCTTCCATCTATTCCAGTAGCGTATGCTGTCCACATGAAAGAGACATACGATAACTTAAGGCAGCTACTGAATTCCATTGAGTATAACAAGTACAGCTGGCACCTCTGTGGTGATTTGAAGGTAGTTGCCCTTTTAATGGGACTGCAGCAAGGATATACAAAATACATGTGTTTCTTATGCGAGTGGGATATCCGAGCAAGGGAAATGCACTACATGAGGAAGGAATGGACTCACAGGCAGAATGTAGCCATTGGAGAGAAGAATATCCAACACCCAGCTCTGGTTGAGGCTCAGAAAATCTTGTTACCTCCCCTTCACACCAAACTAGGTTTGAAAAAGAACTTCGTGAAAGCCATTGACCGGACTTTGCCAGCATTCCGACACCTGCATGAAAAATCCCCTCGACTCAGCGAATCAAAGATTAAAGAAGGAGTTTTTGTGGGTCCTCAGATTCGAGAGCTTTTCAAAGATGACCGGTTCAACAACTTGCTGGAAGGTGACGCGAAACAAGCATGGAATGCTTTTCGCCTAGTTTCTACAAACTTCCTCGGAAATGTTAGGGCAGAAAACTATAAGGAACTAGTAGAAGACATGTTGATGAAGTATAAGAAACTTGGCTGCAATATGTCTCTAAAGATTCACTTCCTTCATTCCCATTTGGATTTCTTTCCTAGCAACTGTGGTATTGTTAGTGATGAACACGGCGAACGTTTACATCAAGATATCGCAACAATCGAACAAAGATACCATGGAAAATGGTCCACTACAATGCTAGCTGACTACTGCTGGACACTCCTCAGAGATGCTCCCGAACAGCTGTACAAGAGACAGGCGAAGAAACCTAAGATGTAGTCAATGACTTGATTTTTTATAGGTAGGCTATTACAGTTGACCTTTTACTATTGGAATGCATTTCGTTATGTAAACATTAATTTCTTGCAGATTACACAAAAACTAGAGCCAATTTTGCAATTTGACTGTCATATTCGTGTTCATCACATAAAAATTGATAAGAATTGACTAATTTTATTTCAGTAACATGACTTTTGTAAAAATTTGTTGTCCAGTGATATATTTAGAGGGAATATAAATACCGAAACAATCGAAAGGTGATACACATCCATTGTGTACCCACGGTAGTGCTTGTGGACCCGGGAATATACGTTCTCCATTAATGAAGATGGTCAGTAGGCAATTTTTGAGCAGCCCTGCTACTACCAAAAAGATAATCTTGTGTCCCATGCTATTAGCACCTGTATAATAAAACATATATATGTATGTATGTATGTATGTATGTATGTATGTATGTATGTATGTATGTATGTATGTATGTATGTATGTATGACTGACTGACTTACTGACTTTATTTCCTCTTCAACAGAGATAACATCAGATAAATCAAATTCAAGATAATACAAAGTCATGAAATACAACAGAAAAGTGTATAATAAAAAAATGGTGAAACGTATACCAGTGTAATTATCAATGTAGTTCTTTCTACATGACATGTGATTATGCATACATACATATATATATATATATATATATATATATATATATATATATATATATATATATATATATATATATATATATATATATATATATATATATATATACATGAACACACATATAAATAAATGTACACATATACACATACATACATATATATATACACACACAAACGCATATGTACACATACACATATACACACACATACACACATCTATACATATATATGTGGAACAACATGAAACCATTCTCAAACGGAGAAAGATAGCAAAAAGTGACATTCTTATATTATATGAGACTGAGAGCAATATATCTCCGTGATCTGTCATACAGCAAAATTGCGGAATTTGATAACAACAGGATGGCTTTTTGTTTATGATTGTTTCTTAAAATAATTAATTTATTTATTTAGCTTAACTACTTAGTATTGCTGTTATGTTATGACATGTTAGTTGTAAAATGATGTTATGCTTTTTGTCGTTACCAACATGAGTTTATCCCATATATCATCGTCGATAGACGACAAGCAATCTACTCTGCTTCCATGAAGTGTCTCCAATAGTATATCGTCTTCTTGATTGAATAAATTAACCCCATCTCTCACCTCTAAAGTGTCAATCACCTTATCAAAGAAGACGTTTCGTTCTTCAAGTAGCATTTCACAACCTAAGATAAGATGTTTCGCTCTGTCATCAGTCTCTTTTCCACAGAGTTTGCATATCATAACTTTTCCAACAGGCATGATATATATAGTTTCACTATTTCAGAGCGAGGCCATAACATAGATGAAAATTTACGACCAAGAAATCATATATTGCTTGGTTTTAATTCCAAATGAATGTTTCTGAAGTGAATTAAATCGCTCCTTAGTTTAATATCTGTATTCCAGGTAGATTCTTCGAGGTTTTGAATATTTTATCAATAATATACCGATTCCAAACAAGTTTACCTTCGGTTTGTACTCTTACTGCATAGTCTAAGAGAACACTTCCCATACCATATTTCTTGAATATTTTGTCAATATCTGCTATAAACCCCGTCTGTGTTAGTGGGTTGGTCAAGTACTGACATAAGCGCAAAATAAAAACCTTTTTCCAGATAAAAGTCCAATCGCCCCTAAAGAGCCGGTTGAAAAGCACAATTTTATCTTATCTATGTATGCTTCCATTGACCAGAGTCCTAAGGTACTACGCGTTGCCTCTGTGGGCGAATATTTATCTAAAGCTTGACATAGCTCAAGTTCTTCTATATTTGGTGTTTGTCATATTCGACCATAATTCACATCCATATAGGACTGAAGGTAGGATGATGCATGCATGCATGCATGTATGTATGTATGTATGTATGTATGTATGTATGTATGTATGTATGTATGTATGTATGTATATGTGTGAGTGAGTGCGTGCTTACGTGTGTGTGCGTAAGTAAGTAGGTATGTATGTATGTATGTATGTATGTATGTATGTATGTATGTATGTATGTATGTATGTATGTATGTATCACCGATCATGTAATGATTGCAATGTCAGAGTAGCGCTGTCAAATATGCCAGAATTATGACTCGTTTTGATACAAATATGCAACTAATATCTAACATCATAGAATTTAAGTAGTAGACTATTGCATAATGCCACCAGAAGCATGAGCGTTCGATGCTCACACTATTATGATTGAATTCACTTCTGTATTTTTGTGGGTAAATAAAGTTGTCCAAACAGGGGTGTCGTTAAAGCGTGACAGTAAAGATCAAATCTCTATATAGCTGGAATAAATACATCATATCGAATTTTCAGAAAAGGCAAACAGTTCGAACAATTTTTCAAACATATATTTGGAGCATCCTGAAATAGATATTGACCTTGTTTCAATAGGAAGAGAAAATCTAGGTGAAGAATATGACAAAAATTGTGAAATGTTGTTGTATGAAGTCTTCATAGAAATATATAAGTCGCTGACTTTGAGTTATCAAACGACGACATAGACTATATTGTACGATCTAGCGATGGCATTGATGACAGCAAAGACAGTAAGGACTGTGAACATCATTACAATGAGAAAATCAAAGGAAAATGCCGTCAGCATATTGCATGGATGTCGTACACTCCCTACCTATATATTGTATGAGTAGTGATAAAAACGCAACATTAACAAAGCAAATGGGATACATTTTCTGAAAGTCATTTTCAAGTCTAATGAGCAAATATTACTGATTCGAAATACAAACACAAACAAAATGGGTTTACCCTCTTATATACTGACATGCTGAACGTGAATCAAACGCAATATTGACTCCAGTGGTTAAGAGAAAGAAAGGTTCCAGGCACAATATGCAGGCAAGGCAAAATATAGGAAAAGAGAGTTTTTTTGCACTAATGTGAAATGCAGGACAAGCACAGCTGGGTATGAGGCACTATCCTAGCGATAAACCAATGATTGAAACCTGTGTATTAACGTAAGCAATGTGCACAAACATTTATAATAGAGATGCAAGGATTGACAGATATAATCGCGAAGACACTAAAAGCATCTTTAGACGGAGATGAACTTTGTTCTCTGTATATACTTGCTTATGTTTCGTATTAAAGTAAATATGAATTCAGCGGACAATGATATGTTAAAATCTCGAGCCTCTGGTTTTAGAGTAAGGCTGTTAGAGATGAAAAAAAAACATTTTCCAAAGATTCGTGAAAATTTGAGCGAATATACTAATATAATAATAAACCTCAGATGCACTTTAGTTAAATTAATGTTACATGCGCTGGTCTCTGCTTGCGACCATACAGTTCATTGTCATCAGCATGATCCTACCCGAATATCATTAATAATTTGTCTGCTTCAAGCCACACCTAAAGCTTTCAGCCGATTTCAGTTTCCACTGTCAGACGCATTATTGTATCTGTTATTGGTGATATATACGGAAAACATGGTCGTAACTAATACCCAAGCAGTGCAGTATGATGATGTGTATCTAGAATATCTTTGTTGGATGCTGTACTGGAACACAAAGCACCATGCATGATAGGTTCTGGTTCAACGCCGCCTTATGTACTCAGCACCAAACTGCGACTTATAACCATGCCTTTTATTGCAAAGAAATAACGAATGCCACAGACTAAGATCATTCAAGAGGGTTATGCTACAGCTGGCCGTATTCTTCCGTGACAAGCATTTGAAACATCTAACGAAAACTATGTACAATGAATAATGATGCATACGGCACTTACGATACAATCTTCAGATTTGTCAAATTCAGTCGCGGTCCGGATGGCATCGATGTTCTCTCAGGAGACAATAATGGAGGAAGTATTGAGCGGCGCGGATGAGAAGGTGACCTTTCCCGGAAATCTTCAAAAAGGGCATACGCTTCAAGCCGCGAATCCCTGACATAATCTCGATGTAGACTAATCTGAGTTTCAGACGCCACGCTTAAACAAGGTTGCAATCGTGTGTAAAACTACCTATTGGAGAATGGTTATGGGGAACAAAATGGACACAGGAATGGTACTCTTTATATCTTATTGTTTTTTCTCAAAAGGCCATTATGTACATTCTATTATAATTATTGATGCCGGCATTTTCCGATCTTGTTGTTGTAATCGTTTAATAACGTGGGTTACTTGTAAATACTTATGTTGTGTAACAATAATGTTCTGCACAACAGTTCGTCTAGTAAATAATTCAGTTAGATTATTGGTATTTAACGCGCGAAAACTTCACCTAATTTACCTGAAACAACAATATTGAATACAATGGTATCATTTCCCACTATTGTCTTCCATGTACCTCTCTGGTAAAAGGCTGATGCTATTTATTATCAAACTGTTGTACCAAAAACCGCCATTATTTCATAACAGTGTGATGCATATATACATTATTTATTGGAATGCAAGAGTAGCACAGAAACCTCTAGCTTTCAAGGTAGTGTGACAAAACAAATGTACTAACATGTCACTAAGAACTGAATCCGAATGCTCTACCAAAAAACTATGATAATCAAGGTTACGGGCCCATCCACGTTGCATTATTATTTTACTAGTGCCTAAATTCGGACACAAATATATGTGTAAAACAGCATGATAGGACAGCATTAGTAAATAAATTAAATTAATGCATATTTTTTCCAATTCATTTTCATTCTACTTATTTCACACATCTTGCAAAATAGGTTGTCCCTATGTTACAATGATTGTATTAATAGCAGCTGTGTTTTATTCAAAGTCCATCGATTTCATTTCCGTAAGAAGAAACTTGAAGGTGCGAGAAGATTGACAATTTCTAGATCACTTTAACATTTCTTGGTCGTAATAAGAACTCGTCTATTTAGAGTAACATGAAAACATCCATATATATATTAGTATACCTTACATACATACATACATACATACATACATACATACATACATACATACATACATACATACATACATATATTAGTATACCTTACATACATACATACATACATACATACATACATACATACATACATACATACATACATACATACATACATACATACATACATACATACATACATACATACATACATACATATATTAGTATACCTTACATACATACATACATACATACATACATACATACATACATACATACATATATTAGTATACCTTACATACATACATACATACATACATATATTAGTATACCTTACATACATACATACATACATACATATATTAGTATACCTTACATACATACATACATACATACATACATACATACATACATACATACATACATACATATATTAGTATACCTTACATACATACATACATACATACATACATACATACATACATACATACATACATACATACATACATACATACATATATTAGTATACCTTACATACATACATACATACATACATACATACATACATACATACATACATACATACATACATACATACATACATACATACATACATACATACATACATACATCCATATAATCGGGGAAAATTCTTATCAATAAAGAGATGATCTTAGAAGTTGAGAAGTCACTGTGGTAAACATAATTTGTAATGTACAGATTAGGAAAATTAGACTTACCGTTTCATGCCGTGATACTATAACACATAGGAAAGGAACAAGAAAACCCTTTTTATAGTAATTCACTCCAATGCAAGACAGACGGTATAACATTTGACCAATGGGTTTTCTGTATGGTACCGCCCTCGTGATCTCGTGATGGAAAACGACGAATAAATGAACATGTTCCGTGTCATAATATTCGCGCATGCGGGCTACGTTCTAGGAGAAAACTGTACTTCAATATAATGACTTCCCTTTAGTATACCTTACATACATACATACATACATACATACATACATACATACATACATACATACATACATACATACATACATACATACATACATACACACACACATACACACGCAAACACACATACATACATACATAACTATTTTCTGGAACTTTTTTTTTACTTTGCATACGTGAATGTGATTGTTAAACAAGAAACTACTAAATAATACGTAACGGCATGTATCAGACACGTTATATTCGCTAGACATTTAAGTGATTATAGACAAGTATACTGTACTGACTAAAATAGTCATATCAAATAGTTTCATATAAAGCCTGTTACTATATATCAACAATGACTTGTTGCACCGGCCAATTGCCTATTTACACTAACATCATTCTTTTATAGTTTTCTTTATGAGAAAAACAAGAGATAGTTTTCAATTGTTTACTTGTATTCCGAAATATCAATAAATCCATATCTTCTTTATCAATTCCCACAGTTTCACAAAACAGTTTGCAATAATAAATTCAAAATTGTAACAAAAATGTGATCGACCCCATTGCTGACACACCAATTATATAAATTTGAAACATTCCCGGAAGTACAGAAGGAAGTGCAAATAAAATTACCCCTGGGCTACAAATTAATTCTGTACAAAAGAACAGATTAGTTATGTAGGCCTGTTTCGTGTGTATGTTTATATGTAAGTATGTAGAAATGATACGGAAGTATTTGTCATGGAATCGGTTGCCATGACAAAAAACTGATTTCATTAATTGTGACTGCTCTCATGGCCTAAGCTGTTACAGCGTTCGCCTCTGATGCGGAGGGACCGGGATCATCCATCACAAAATCATATCAAGGACTTATACAAGTGATACTTGTAGCCACATCGCTTGGCTCGTTGCATTAGGTTATTAGTGTTAATTCTGCGTGGATCGATGTCTACAAAATCTGACTGGATGGGACATTATCTTACATGTATGCGGCTTGATGCCCCAGTGCTTCATATGACTGGAAAAGGCCACAGTCACTGTTGCTATTTCTGCACTATTACGAGCGAGTTATTTATCATTATCTCCTCAATTTTCATGTATGAGAAGCTAATCAAAAATTAGAGTGGAAATCTTTAAAGTCTCAATTTTATAAATTAATAACTATTATAATGTACAACCATTAACAATTAAAACCATTCAGATAAACATGACACGTTAAGTAATGATCAATTAGTTGTGAGATATGACAATAAGACTAGCAAATTGCTGATATATTGCAGAAATGTATTTGTAGTCTGTATGTCTATATGTCTTTCTTTATGCTCCTTTCGAAAGAGGTCAACTTACAAATTTGGATATGTACCAGCTAAGGTGATTAGCTAAGCCTAGAGACAAACCAAATAACTGTATTTAACATAAATGCATACATACATACAGATAGACAGACAGACAGACAGATAGACAGACATACAGACATACACACACATACATACACACACAGACACACACACATACACACATACACACATACATACACATACACACACACACACACACACACACACACACACACACATACATACATACATACATACATACATACATACATACATACATACATACATACATACATACATACATACATACATACATACATACATACATGCATACATACATTTTGTTACAGAATTAGGAAAAACAATAATTTGGTTATGCCTTAGAAATATTTGACTGATTTTTGTTGTAAATGCGTACGCTTTTTATTGTGAATAAGCGTCTTTCCAGGTAAGCTACGGAAATAAGATGTATCTCGCTGCAAATTACTCGCGACAAAATACATTATAATCATTATATGCCTGTGTAATGTTCCTTGAATATTATTCACTGTCTTATGGATTTATGCAACATTAATTTATGACCGACACACTGGTCGTTTTGGATGTCGTCGAGGAGTGCACGTTCTACATTGTGTTCTTAAGCCATAAGGATGTGTGTTAAATTTATATTTTATTTGAGATGCAATCTTATTGAAATTTTAATGTTATATCGTGTAATGATTAATTTATTACAACGCAGATTTTGAATCTTAAGTGTCTTCCATGAGATTTATGTAAATCTCACTTACAGTGCAGCACATTTTAAACATATTTGAATACCTTGAAATTGTTTGAATTTTAATTGTAGTCCATACGTGACATTATATCTTACAGTGCATACTATTATTCGAAACGTATATGCAATCCATGATGTTTGTTGAATCTGTGTTTCAGATTGATATCATATTTTTAGTTTGTTTTCACTGTGTGAATGTTTGTAAAGAGCAATTGGATCAATATTGTGTAGTTAGCGTGTGAGAATCTTTATATTATTACATGACATATTTTTCTCTACTAATTAAGTTCATAGATATCCATATTTCACATATTGTGTTTGAGATATTTATAGAATCCAAAACCCACTCGGTTTCTATTCTGCACACATGTAAACATACATACATACATACATACATACATACTTACATACATACATACATACATACATACATACATACATACATACATACATACATACATACATACATACATACATACATACATACATACATACATACATACATACATACATACATACATACAGGGTGCCTTGTTTATCTATGTTTTAATTGTTGATGGCAATACAATTGTATAGTTAGCTATTTATGCAAAGGCAAATTTTCATGATTTCCAATATAATTTTTATTAGCTTCTTATACAGGAAATTTTATGAGCTTATGATAAATATCTCGCTACTTAGAGTGTAGAAATATCAAAAGCTACTGGGACACTTTACAGTCGTATGTAGCTTTGGGGCATCATACCACAGATGTAACATAATGTCCCATCCTGTCAGGATTTTCTGACACAAATCAACCAAGTCCTAACACTAATCTCTTAATGCCATGTACCAAGTGGGGTAGGTACTGGTACCATATGTATAAGATATTTGTATGATTTTGCCTGGGGTGAACTTAAGACATCCTGCATCCTAGGCAGACGCTGCATCTACGTAGGCCACTTTACCCGTCACAATTAATGAAATCGAGCGTAAATTATGTCATATTCCACAGAGTTTTAAAAATTACCTAGTATCCTTCATATAATAGGTCACAAAATACCATTTGTTTTAACTATGAACTAATATTGAAAACAATAATGTTGAGCCAATATAAATAAACCATATCCAAGTGCAGACAATATCTACTTGGAAATTAGAAATCTAAATCAACTGTTTTTCCTTTGTAACACCACACCGGTGTTTTAACTCTTCACTCCTAGCTTGTTTTGTATAGGCGAAGCTACATATATTGAAATCAACCTGTCCTTTGATGCATAAATAAAACTGTATCTTCTTTTTTCTAGTGTCCAAAGTTATAAAGTTTAATTAGTACTGTATATGCTTTAAAAATGAGTATCGAATGTATAGTCTTTCTAGTAGATTTGAAGAAGCAGAACGTTTTGTATGGAGCCGTTTTCATAATGCACCAGGTATCAACTCCTGAAACTAAGGTATTAAATAGTTTTGTCACACGCGTGTATTTACCTGTGTTAATAACATTAAAATGTGTTAACATTTAAGTTTTCAACGAGTTCATGTAGTAGGTAATAAAGTAATCTAGGGATAGTTGCCGCTTTTTCATTTTATTTAATAAAAATTGATAATTTTTTGACTATATATCAGAATGGCGCACTTCATTGATTTCGTTCACAGTGGTGTTCACACAATCGGTAAAAAAACGAAATGGGTTATGATTCCCAGTCACCGTCTTTTATTTTTTTTACGACGATCACAAACAATTTTTCAAACTAAATCATATACTGTAACTTTAAACATGCATTCCACAAGCATTATGTTTTTTAAGGTAATCAAATCGAAATAAAAAATCAGCCCAATTATATGTAATCCTTTTCTAACATGAAGTTGTCAAAAATAGCAAGGAAGAGCACGCTATGTACGAAGATGTTTCTATTTAAAACGTAAACGTGCGTTACATCAAACTGCGACGAATAGTTCATCATCATCATCATCATCATTTTCATCATCAATCATTATCATCATACTGTTGATCTAGTGTGGTCGTTGAGGCACTGTGCTGATGAAGATCTGACCAGTTACTTCCATTTGTCTCGATCATGTGCCAATGCATGCCTGGGTCTTCGCAAAACTTATATCGTTCATCATGTGATCTTGTGAGTCCACCTTGTTCCTGTTCTACCTCTCCCTCTGTAGCTCTGTAAGCTGCTCTGCTGTAATGTTGTGGATAGACTGTTGGCTCTAGTGACATGGCCATACCATTTCAGCGCTCTAAGGATGGTTCTGTATCATATCATTTCAAGTGACTGGGTTCTTTGTTGTAATTCTGATGTAAGGATCCAGGCCTCACATGAATACAAACTGTTTGAAATGACTAGTGCTCTCAATAGTCTGGTTTTAGTTTTAAGACATAGCTGCCGTTGTTTGTGCTGCTCGTGACAATATTCTGCTCTTTATCCCTCTTCGATGATTATGGAACCAATATATTTAAGCTGGCCCACTGTTTTCGGTTCCGTTTCTCGGACTTTAGTCTTAGCTGAGATTTGTTTGCCACTATTTGTCATCATCTTTGTCTTTACGGCGTTATCTCCATATCAAATCTGGAAATTGTTTTATCCAGGTTCTTTACTATCGTGGCACGTTCGTCTTCATTGCCTGCCAATCCATCAATGTCATCTGCAAAGCGTAGGTTGGTGATTTTACGACCTCCAATGCTGACTGCTCCACAGAGGTGTTCCAGGGCTTCGCTCATGATGCACTCTAAAGTAGATTTTGAAAACGTTTGGTGACAGGAGACGGCCTTGACGTACTCCAACTGGTGTCATGAACCAGTCCAAAAACAAAACCGAAAACAATTACTGCACTGCTAACCTTGGCGTACAGCTGCTTGATTTTATTTGTAAACGTTTGACCCATGTTGTACTTCTTCACTGTGACCCACAATGCCCAATTCCACACTCTGTCAAAAGTCTTTTTGAAATCTATGAATATTTGATATATGTCTTGCTGATGCTGCGAGTAATTTGCACACAGAACCTTGAGATTGAATAGTTGTTATGTTGCGCTTCTTCCACTCTTGAACTGAACCCTGCCTGTTATTCAGTGAATATTTCTTCTGCATGTTGTTTCAGTCTTCTCAAGATGATATTCATCATCATATTATTAGCGTGGCTGATCAAAATGATATTTCTTTACTTTTGGTACAGTTGGAGATTCAATTTCTGATCTTTTGATGGATTGTTTTACAAGGAAGGCTACTAGATTTATGGACTTGTCCAACTCTCCACTATAGAAGAATACATATATTTCAGAGCGAGTGACAGCATCGCCATCGTCACCTGGAGTTATTGAACTCTGGCGCAAATTGGAAGACTCCAAGAGATGACACATGCGATTGAACACCTCACATGGCACATTATTGGACTCTTGTGAAGTCAAATCGAAAGTCCTAGGAGAACAACAAACTGAAAAGAGGCATAAATTCTGATTTTTGCAAATCTAAACAAACTTTTATCTAATATACTAAACTTAGCAACACTACATGCGTCTCAAAATCAAGTTTTATTTTAAAAATCAATGCCCATTTCTATATTTTCCTTGATATTGTAAGACGTCCAAAGAGTGTGTCCTCAATGTTACATCAACGCTAATTCATTGATAAGAAATATCAATTTCTAAACGCGTTGTCTTGTTTATCGAACCAGGATTAATTTTTTTGTAATAAGATTGTTTTAAAATATTATGATGAAACTTAACATCCCAATTTTATTAATATTGGAGTACATGACCTGTACTAAACGAAAAGAATTTATGAGAAACGTTTTTATAAAAATAATTAATAGCAACGGTTCATCTTATTAAAAAGATGGATCATTTGATTGAGGAGAATACTGAACATCAAAAGGTATGACTTCTGGGTATAAAGAATGGTCATTATAAACGACAAATACATATTGTGGAACAGGGTAATGCGCAATTACCAGCAAAGATGAGATATCAATAATTGTAGGTAAAAGACATATAGAGAGGTATGTCATTCAAGTATTAGTAGACATTTGTATCGGAATATATAATCTTTCCTCTACCATATCTGCAATGGCTACTGTCTAGTTTACCGAAGGAGATTTAGTTAGTATATTGAATGATATATTGCAATTTAACATAACAAAATATATTAGACATCATTTTGATCAGACTTCTAAATGTTCTATGATGCATTTGTAATACATTATTATGTAGTATCATACAATGATTTATAAGAAAGAAAGTAAGAAAATAATTAGGAGCAATGGTTATTTTATTTCAAACAATATATATATATATATATATATATATATATATATATATATATATATATATCGCAGCTTTCAATTTCACGGGAACGTTTCAGTTTACTAAAATCAGGCCACTGCTGTGGGCTAAAATCTCTTAATCCAAAGTAGAAAAGGCACATAATGAGACTCTTGGAAGAGTTTTTGATCCCATTATGGTCTATCACTATTCAATAGCTTGACAGCGTGTTTAGAGGGGCTAGGAAAGTTTTACATTAGCGAAATTTTAGCTAAAGAATCCTATAGCCATGCTCAGTGAGGCTGGTGCACAACTAATTTCCTTGAGGCAAAAGTTCGCTGATTCTTACAAATTTGGTTGTCAAACTCATAGATAGAAACAAAACCTTGGATAAATGTATGCTTATCCAAAATTTGTTTATTGTTATCAGCAGCTTTTAGTACAAGTTGCAAATGTGGCTATTAGAACTAAAAATCTTAAAAGCTGTATAATTAGCCTAATTTGACTATCCACCTCAGTTTCTCTTACCTTAATGTACACATATGACCTCAAGGCACAAACCAAATGTTTTTGAGAAACATATATTTAGCAAATATTTGTTTAATAACTGCAAAAACTATTGTCATAAGCTGAAGGTGTGCATCAAAGGAATAAAATATATTTTGGAAAAGTGGTAAATCAGCTAATATTTGGGAGAATTGATATGAAAGCTTGGAAGAGAACAATGTGTCTGTATTTCTGAACATGTATTTATACAGTAGACTCATTCTGTATGGCACCCTTTTAAATGCAAGCGGAGTTTGGTATAAAGTAGTCAAAACCTGGTTTAGTGGCCACTTGCTTATAAACCTTATGGTTTTCTTTCTCAATTTTCTATAAAGTTTGCCTGCAGATTTTGATCCCTGATCAGTGACCACTGTTATTCTCTCATGGATGCTTGTGTACTGTGACCTTGATTACCTACTTATATGTCGTTGGCCAACCTTTTTATTTCTATCTTTATCTACTGCCCTCCTCTCACATTCCGCTCTCTCTCTCTCTCTCTCTCTCTCTCTCTCTCTCTCTCTCTCTCTCATTTTGTTGTGTCATGATTTTTTCTTAAATGCTTGCACATTAAACTTATCAATATATATAGTCATCTTTAAAGAGCACATGTAACCATTGTGTTGGATTCTGAATGTTGTATGCAATTTTAAAATGAATATACTTGAACATAGAACGTACTGTGTTACATTCAAATTTAATGAAAGAGAGAATACCAAACCATCCAAGTGATTCATGTAAGGTTAGTATTTTTATAATACTTCTTAAGATAAATGTTATATTTACCTCCATCCACCACCATTCCATTATATTAAACGTATGTCAACCCTACTGTTAACAAATGTGTAATCAGAAAACTATCTAGTGAAAAAAAAAATTCTGAGTTCTAATCCAAAGGAAATGAATAGAGAATCAAAATGATAATACCACAATGATATTAAATATCCATATTTTGAATGATAATACCTAGAACATATTTATGTAATGTAAATATCTTATTTTAAACATCTTTTCATCTATCTTCATTAACATACACCATTCATATCATCCCCCGTTGATCAGCAAGCTATATATTTTACTATTAGCATCTTACCGTTTTATTTTCAACCATTTGGTTTTTGATATCGCTGGTTGATATGAAAACTTTAACTCTTTTAACTTTTATTTAAATAAAAGATTGTATAGCGCGAAATAGCCTAAACGTGCTGGTGCACCATTATCATTCAATCAATGAATAAGCCACATGGCCTTTATATAGCCGTATTATCAATGTAAATTTAAAACTTTCTGAAATTGTATTATTTCAGGTAGTTTTTTGTAAAGTTTTGCCAAAAAATGATGTCATGACATAACTTCTACAACTTTAAAATTCAATACACTTGACCATTCTGCTTCCTGTATATACATCTTTGTAAGAAACAAGTTAATATGCTTTGACCTTCAGAAAACCACAAACCTTTATAGCACATAAATAAAGTACAGCTAAATGGTATAATTTATTCAACCAACAAATCTATGTAAAAAGAATGTAACTGAATGAAGGAAAAGTTTGCAATTGATAGTATGTAATTTTTTTTTGAATAGTTTATAAAAAGGGACAGAAGGCACACGTTGGATGATGGTACTTAGGTCCGATAGAGTAATAAGAAGCACATTATCAAGTATGAACCCTGGTAATCCATTTTATTTGTAATTCTGACCTGCCATCACAAAAGAGAAGTGACCGAAGCTTTAAATATAACAAGCAGCAGAGGGGGTGAATCGGACAACATTTTTAAACAAGTTTTCAATGGATTAGGGGTGAATCAGATAACGTTTTGAACAAGATTTCAATGGATTAGGGCTTAAACCCCGAAATAGGCAAAAAAATAATAATGCCAACGTCGTTGTCATCGCCCCCTCTGCTGCTAGAACTTTCAGTTCTGGGTCAATGATAAAATCACTACGATGAAAATCCTTTGTTGAAATTCGAAGAATTTTCACGATTTTAATTAACCGAATATTTGATCCAATCCTAGGACGAAAATCCCTTTACGACTTTACAAACAGACTAATCGCTAACACCTCACCTTGTAAATCAATCAGATTATTAGATTGGTCAGTGAGTTTGAAATTAATTCTGGTTAATGAATCATTATGACACCGCATATAGACTGGATTCACCGGAGACTCAATGATTAAAAATCCTGGAGGAGCTGTTGGTGCAAACGAATATAGAATATATCCCTGCTGAGCTTGATTTGATCGTTCGAGATTTATTTGATAACTTCCCTCAATAACATCGCATACTAAATTGAGCGCAATCACTGAGGATATATTCACGTTGAACGGAGCGATATGTCTGCCGCCACCGTCTGGGTCATTATTATGTTTGAGGATTTTTATTTCTGGTGATGCTTTTTTTCTCCATACATCATGAATTATTTTAAAACCAACATCGATGGCATCACTGAGAAGTTTTTTTAGTTCTGGTACGTTATATCCTGGTAGTTTGAATGTTGGAATATCTTTGACGGGGATTTTATAGTCTGTTGCAAAATTTGTTCTCGTTATAGGATTACTGTCACCTAATATATCCTGAATAATTTTCAAATTAAATGTTTCCATATCGTCGATAATTTTATTGCATGTTTCTACGACGCTGCTAAATTCATATCGGGTGAGAGAGCCGGATTTAAGAGATATTAACAGCAGCGAAAAATCATTATTCATCGCTGTGAAATTTTCAACGATTTTAGGTTCGTTAATAAAATGATATCCCTGTATGATATCCCCGTCCTCCTCTTTCCCAGTTGCGTGGTATCCGATATCAAAAAACTCTTCAGTGATTCTGTGATCTTTATAACTCTTTATTGGATTATCAGATTTTATCCTGTCGGTGATATAATCAGTTTTTTGTGGTTCAGGTGGTAAATTAACGGGTTCTCGTTGAGGTGGTAATTCAGGCCATCCTAGTACGGTCCTTATTGAGCTTTGATAGATATCTACGACGTATCCTTCTGTGCTTATTTCAATGGCAGATGATAACGTCGGCTCGTGGACCGTTATAGCTATTTTTGACTCTTTTCCAGTAATCGATTTTATTCTACGCGCGAATTCATCATTGATTTGTTCAATTTGGTATGATCCGGTTGGTATGGAAACAACGTTCCAGTCTGGGGTACCGTCGTCTTTATTCTTATTTGCAAATACCAGTGAATTATTCGGTTGTTGACCACCAAATGACTTTGATCTGATATTAGGCCAACTGTGATACACTCGCAATTTTGCTAGCGCGATTTCCTTCACTGGGACTGGGCTAGGGAAATTCACACTGAATTCAGGATTCGTCGATGTTATTGATATCATGCTTGTTTGTACTGGGTTCGTGTTCTCCACTATTCGTTGAAGTAATTCCATCGGTGTTGTCATCGTTGCTATACTCATGCTGTCGCTCTAATTTTGACATCGCGGAATCGTGAATACTGACCATCACTGAGAACTCAGTATCTGATATCGTTGAGGTTATTGAGATCATTCTGGTTTTTGGGTTCGTGTTGTTAATTCCATCGGTGTTGTCATTGTTATTATACTGTTGTTGTCGCTCTAATTTTGATATCGCGGAATCATAAATACCGACCATCGCTGAGAACTCACTATCTGATATAATTGTATCATCGAGTGATGACGATATCATTGAGGATAATTGCGAGTATGCGGTTGATACAACATGAAATTGAATTAAGTAATCTTGCAGTTTATTCTGGCTGCATGATGATATTTTTTTTGTGACCCCGGTTGATATACCCGCGATTGTAGCCACCGCATAAATGCAAATTGGAACTAAGACCGGGGCAATCATTGTAACCGATGCAAGTATTATTCCGGCGCCAGCGAGAACGCTTGACACCGAGTACATAGTAATATCAATCGCGGTGATTCTTCGTCGGTATTTTTTTTTTTTTATTTGATACTCCTCGGCGAGGGTTTTGAGTCTAGTTTGAAATTCTCTGACCTGATCATAGCGACATTGCGTTCATGAAATCATTTTTATTTTAAAAACGCTAGCGTTTTCAATTGTGAAATCCTTTCAATTTAGTTATTTACTTAAATCTGCTATGAATTCCACATACCATGTTGTTGAAACCCTAACCAATTTTTTATCAGTAGATATTAACGTGAACTGTTCAGTTGTATTCTTGTCAATAATCGTTGAAATCGTATTGTTGACCCCGGATGAACTCGACGATGAAATATTAAATTGAGTCGTTGTCACTAGTGTTAATCGATAAATACCTTTAACGGTTGCAGTGATATCTAATTTGTTGTTTGTAGGTGTCCACGCAAATGATCCGTGTTGGATCGTGTATACTACGTTATTGGTTTTCTCATGAGGAATTTTTGCTTTTTCAATGATTGTTATCATCCTCGGAAAATCAGTTTTGATGGCTTCGATGAAGTTTTTCGTCTCATCGATGGATTTTTTTAATATCAAGGAGTTTTAGTTCAATTTTATCGAATTCAGTTCCAATAAATTTATCAATGATATTTCTACGAAATGCGGTAAACTGTTTTATGTGTTCTTCGGTTTTAGATTGAAGTGTTGCTAGTTCCAACGCAGAATCGTTGAGAGTTTTTAATCTATCTGTAATCGTCGAAAAAAGTACACCCGGTTTGAGTTTACCCTGATCGGAAAATAACGCGATAGTATCCTCGATTGCGTTTCGTTGTTTAACTAAAATATCATCCAACGACACATTACTGGTTTTCAATTTACCCTGTTTGTCTTGAAAAACAACTATCTCATTAGGATCAACATTTACTAAATTCAACGTCTCAGCGATTTCATCTTTAATTTTTTTTTTATATCACCGGTTGCAGTGTCATCGGGTTTGGGTTTCAAAGATCTCCCCCAAATATCGATCATGATATTTTATACACCTCTCTCTAAAATCTTTGTTGACGACTTCGTCGTTGCCAGCGACTACTAGTGTAGTCATTTACGACAGTGTGTGGTGGTTTTCTAGATGCTGAAATAGCATCAAGGACATTTAATACTTCGCTGCCGCATATTGGTGGGTCATTGATTTGTTGTGTTGGTAGCGTAGAATACCAAGTCTTCATTGAAATTTTTTTATATAACGCATAAATTCTTTTGGCGGGGCTAATCCATATGAATCAAAATAGACAATCCCACGTGGATCAATAGCGTATGCAACCCAGTGAGTACCAGGTCCGGTGCTGTTATCGAGATTAATAATACCTGTTTCAGTTTTGTTTGGTTGATGTGGTAATTGATCTTTCATAAAAACACCTCTGAAATTTTTAATCGCTAGTTTTTTAGCAGCATCCATTAAATCAAAATTGGACATGGGAACCATAGGTTCCTCAGTCAAGGACTCTACAACCAAAGGTTCCTCAATTAATAAACCGTTCCTGGGATTCTCAGACCCCTTCCGCTGTACCATGAATACGGGGTTCCTGGTAGTCTCAGGCCTTTTCCGCTGTACCACGAATATGGGGTTCCTGGTAGTCTTAGACCCTTTCCCTTTTTTATATATCCTTGTCCAGTTGCCTTTTTTAGTGCCATTCCTGCTGCAGTACCAACGGCTCCTAACGCTGCTGCTTTAGCCACCGCTGGGGCTGCTGCTGCAATCAATGCTGGTATTGCAGCTAACGACGGGAATATACCACCTGTTTTAATCATATTTTTGATAGCAGCCGCAGAAATAGTAATCTGGACACCTTTTTTTGCTACAAGTGCATCATTGAAATGTTTTACTTGACGAGTTGTCAGCGATAATTTATTTGCACCACCAGTCATTTGATTGGGTTTCAACGTGATTGTGGTTCCACATTTTTTAGCCGATTCTGATTGCAATTTTTTGATTTGACCAGGAGTTAACGCAACACTAATAACACTATATGACATTATACATAATAGATTGATTCTAAATCGTTTACAATTTCAATGAAAAATCGAGAAAATCAATCAAAGATTTTCTACTGGGGCATCTACCACTCTCATTCTTCCTCCAACACCTTCAAGTAGCATTGATTTATCACTAAGAATGACAGCAACCGCTCTATAATTAGCAATACCACCAGGACGGGTTACACGGGCTCTAAAGTGTATATCAACAACAGATTGTCTTGTTAAATCAAGATGTTCCAATGAAAAGTAATAAATCGGATAGAGGTTTTTGAAATCCAATTGTGATATTTGCAAACCAGTATCCACATTTAGATCACGTGCCATAAATGACAACAGGTTATGATAAACTCGTGCAATATGGTTGTGAGTGTAATCAAGTTGTACATCTTTAGATGGTTCCTGTTGTCCGTTTATTCTCATTAAGACCTCTCTAACACCTAACTGATCAAATATCATATGACTACGTTCTTGATTACCAACTCGTGCATTATTCTGTAACGCCACAAATATGTGACGTGGAGCTGAAACACCTTGTTTTGATGCCAGATGCCAAGTAAATATATCATCAACATTGTCCTGTTTAATATCAGTAGTCACTGATAACCAACTCAACAATGATTTTCCTCCTTGGTCCATAAATGATAACAATTTTTCTTCTGCTGTGATTGATGGAGTTAACACTGGCATGCACAATGATAGTTTTGTTAAAATGACTTTACCCTCTGGAGCACCAGCATCACGCCAGATTGCATCATTATCAGTACCCTTTCGTACAAGCGCTACTGTGTGTTTAGCTCCATAAATAACTTTTCGGACGTTTCTACAGAATCCGAATATATGATGCAGTGGAATTGCACATGAAAATTGTCGACGCTGTCCTTGCAACGTTGATATGCGTATTGCAAACCCTAGGTTGTAGTTAATAATATTATTTATGACATGAAAATCACCAGCTGATCTTGTATATCCGGCTGGTGCTGGATTAAGTGAAGAAGCATGTGTTGCTTTGACTCTAGAATACTGGTTGTGTTCAGGGTGATCAGTAATATCCTTAGAAAACATCATAGATGGATCCGCTGATCTTGTATAATCATCAGAATATCTCGCTAACCCTATGATTGTTGTGGCCACATCAACATCACGATCAATGGATTCAATTTCTTTTCCATCAATGAGATATTTAGCGCTTTCAAATAACGCCATGATGCCATTGTTGACAAAACCAACTCGGATAGTTGGGCTAATGTCATATGGAGGATCATTATGAGCAGCATCATTTGTTACAAGTTCTCCTTCGACTTCAATAAATGCTTCACACGGCAAAAAGTATTTACTGGTATCATGAACTTGAAGTTCAATTCGCGATCGGAGATCGGGTTGTATTGCATGATAAGAATAAAATTGAAAATCGCGTACAGAATCATTCTTGCCAACTGGGGCATCCATATCAAACGCTGGATCAGGTGACCTTTTGAACATTTTATTCTATTTATCAGAGTCTAAATCGTGAAATGATAAAAAGATTTTCATCGTGAAAAACGCTAGCGTTTTCGTCGTGGTTTTTTAAAGCCACTTCCCGCTATCATGTTTGCTATCATGTTATTTTGGTCACTTGGAGTCACCAATGATGCTAGTTTTTCATCTACTGCGTTATTTATTATTTTACTAACACTTGCAGGCATTTCTGCTGTAGATGGCAATGGTACCGGTTTCTTTTTTCGTCTCACTAATGATGTTATTTTATCCTTTGCTGCAGAAAACGCTTTTCCGGTAAGATCTCCAACAGCACCAATACCCTTATCACGAATAACATCAATGGCTTTCATTGATAATTGTTTAGCTAACGGCATCACTTTTGGAGCCATTCTTGCAAATAACCCAGCAATGGTATTACCTAAACCATCTCCGTAGTATGCTCTATAAAGAGGCAATCGTGAATTAACTACATAGACGAGGGTTGGTTTATCATGATTGTAGTGTATGATCATTATTATAAAAACACTAGTGTTTTCAATTGTTATTCAGTCACTTTGATACCCATTTGCTAACTCATCAATGAAATCTCGATATGTTTTGATATCCATGATACCGCCTTGAAATAACCGCCTGCAGATATCAGCTGCTTCATTAATTATTTCTGGAGAGTTATTTCCAGCTCGTTTTCCTCCGATGAGAACTTCTAATCGTGATATATCATTGATAACACTACCAGGACAAGTGTTTCCAACTAGAATTCCACTCCCCAAAACTTCCTCCTTCTCATCGTATGGCTGTCTTAAATGGAGTTGAAATTTTCTCTTGAAGTCTCTGTATTCCTTCATCCTTCTATCTAAATTTCCAGTATTTATTTCATACACTATATCAGCCCATTCATTATGTGACATTTTATAATTCGTATAATTGTCCTTGAAAAACTTCTCTTGTGAATCATAGCTGTTAGCAGCAAATTCAACTAAATTGTCTATATCCTCCTTGAGAATTCGTTTTTTAGCGCTATCGGTAAATATAATTGATATAGGTAGTTGTCCACTCACTAGTTCTTCCTGAAATCCCTCAAATTTTAGTTCTGAAGCGGTTGATATATCCTGAGGAAGTGTTTTCAATGATTTTTTGTTTGTTTAGTTTTCGCTGCTAGTTTTTCAAGTACAGAAATAAGACCCTCTTCTTTTCTTTTAGCCTCAGGATCATCTCCCAGTATAGCATGCTCTACCCCGTACGTTGCTGTGGTTACTGGTTTAAACAACTCTTCAGATCCCGCAGCGAAATCAGTCTGAAGACTCTGTCGTTGTTGCAGTTTATTCCTGACAGAGTCCCGAATTGATATAAATTTCTTAATTGCGTCTAATCGTTCACGAGCCAATCGTGTTGTTAATGCTTCATTGACCATTATTTGAAATCGCAAACTATTTTTCAATTGCAAAACAATTTTTCCTATCGATGATTCCACCCTAACGGTCCAATATTTTATTGCTGTGAAATATTTTTATTTTTATTGCTGTGAAATATTTTTATTTTTATTGCTGTGAAATATTTTTATTTTTATTGCTGTGAAATATTTTTATTTTTATTGCTGTGAAATATTTTTATTTTTATTGCTGTGAAATATTTTTATTTTTATTGCTGTGAAATATTTTTATTTTTTATTCACTGATTTCACTGATTTTTTGGCAGTTTTGGTGGTTTTTCACTGATTTTTTGACAGTTTTGGTGGTTATTCTCAAAGAAATTTTACGGTCAAGTAGTCGATTTTGCATGGGATTTTCCGTAGAGAAAAGCTGTTAGGATTGATTTTCATCGATTTTGAGCCAATTTTTGATGATTTTTAGTCATTTTTGATGATTTTTAGTCAGTTTTTGATGATTTTTATCAAAAAACCTCGTAGGGTCAAGTAGTCGATTTTGCATGGGATTTTCCGTAAAGAAAAGCTGTTCATGGTTTTTCAGTTGAGTGGTTGCAACAGAATCTAGTGCCATTGAAATATTTTTACTACTGAAATAATTTTATTTGTAGTGATTTTGAAATATTTTTACTTTTTTGCCTGTTTATCACTGATTTCACTGATTTTGTGTTATTTTTGTACCATGGTTTTCTCAGTTGAGATTTTACGGTCAAGTAGTCGATTTTGCATGGGATTTTCCGTAGAGAAAAGCTGTTTGGATTGATTTTCATCATTTTTTAGCTATTTTTCATCAATTTTTGCCTGTTTTCAGCGATTTTTGGTCATTTTTCATCGATTTTTATCAAAAAACCACGTAGGGTCAAGTAGTCGATTTTGCATGGGATTTTCCGTAGAGAAAAGCTGTTAGGATTTTTTTATTCAGTGTGAAATATTTTTTATTCACTGATTTTGTCATTTTCAATCAAGAAGTGCTAAAAAAATGAAAATCTCCTTGAGGGTCGATTTCAATCAAAAAATGATAATGGTCGGTCACAATCAAAAAATGATAAGGGTCGGGCAATCAATTTTCTTGAATTAATGCTCGTAGGTTTCTAATTTTAGAGTTGACTTCTTTTTTCAATTCGTATTCGTTACCTAATTCTTTTCGTATCCCCTCTACGATAGTATACAACGGAACGAACATACTGATGTCACTGGAAAATGAAAGAGAGTCTCTAATAGAATTCTGAATTCTTTTGATGAGTGCATATTTCTTGGGTAGCATATATTTATTGTTGTTAACTCCGTATTCTCTATCCTGAAAATCTGACACAATTTGATCAGGATTTAAACCATCTGATAGTTTGATATCCTGATTTTTCAATTTTGCTATTTCAACTATGATGCTATTCATGTTTTCAGAATTCATTATTCTATAATATGACATATCTCTAATTGAAAAATATGACGCATTAGACATAACTAAATTGAACTTTTGTTCCGTCCTTTTTAAAATGGCAGATCGATAAACCCCCTCTGCAACAAATCGTACTGAGGCTCTACAAATATCGAAATGCCTACCGGCTTCATATAATGATTGAAATATTTTTTCTTCGTTAGTTATTGTATTCAAAGATTTTACGGGTCTCGCCTTATTTGAACAAGTGCCAGTCCTTCCTCGTTTGGAATTCTCACTCTGTGTAACAGCCTGCAGATTTGATAGAGAATTGTTCCTTGGATTAGAATCCTTGTGATCAATAACAAAATCATCCTCGATTAATCCATGGAAACATTCAAACACGAAACGATGATTGAGATAAGTTTTCTTTCCAACAGTAAACCTGAAATACCCATGATTAGTCACAACACCAACTGGTTTCTTCAGTCTACGGTTTCTGACAGGACCATCACTGGATGCTTCATAATTTGTAATCAGAGGGTGTGGTCTGAATTCTTGGTTCATTCGTATACATAATACTATTGTTTGTCTAATTCATTGTTTGGTTCAATAATGAATCTTTCAATATAGTCTTGAGGGGTTCTTATGATTTTGTCAAGGACGTTGTCAGGGTCAGAGACTTTTTCAGGGTCAAAATTTCTGATTGATTGTCCATTTTTTACTCTTTTATCATAATAACGCTTCAATTCCCTGTATCGCTTACCACCGCAATTCAGACACAATCGTGATTTTCCCCTGACCCCAACCCCACATCGAATACAAGGTAACGGACCAAGGCTTCCACGACGAAAGCTTTGCATATGATACCCACAGAACTCATTTCTGCATGATTTGTTACACGGGATTACTGATCCAATCATAAGCCATTTGCAGTGATTCATTATACATAAATCTTTCATTTAAATGCTTGTTTTAATTATAGCATGAGGGAGTTCAAGAGATTGACTTCGAAAAATGCTAAATTCAATGCTGATAGAGAGTTTAAGAGATTATTGAAAATTAATATCGATAAACCCAAAAAGCGTCCAATAGACGGAAACATGAGATTATTGAAAATTAATCTCGATAGACCCAAACGTCCAAAACATCCAAGAGACGGAAACATGAAAGAGTTTAAGAGATTATTGAAAATTAATCCTAAATTTAATCGCGATAGACCCAAAAAACGTAACAAACGTCCAAGAGACGGAAACATGAAAGAGTTTAAGAGATTATTGAAAATTAATCCTAAATTTAATCGCGATAGACCCAAAAAACGTGTAGTAGACAGAAACATGAGAGAGTTTAAGAGATTATTGAAAATTAATCCTAGATTTAATCTCGATAGACCCAAAAAACGTAACAAGAGATCACCTTGGAAAAATGCTCAATTCAATCTTGATATAGTTTCTAATACACCCAAGAATAAAATTCTTGATAAAGCCCTGATTAGTAAAATCAGAGACTGTTTTAATGAATTCAAGCGTGATGGAGCATCTTATTGTTGGTCAACATTTCGAATACGAGGCGGTGTTGACGCTACCATGAATGATGAAAAAGCAGCAGTGATCATTTCACGTCTTGGGAAAGAAAGAAATATTTTTCGAATCAAATCAAATTCATTAACCGCGCGGATGAAAAATGGATTATTAGGGATAAATTTGAGCCTATTCTCAGGGACAAAAAAACTATCACCGTGAATCAGGATTCAAAACCAGGAATTTTAACCGGAATTGATAAACCCTACTACGAAAGATCTTATCCTGTAACAGTAGTTGTTTACGGGATATATCCACTCAATGAAAAACCTGATATTTCAAAACTAGCACCCATGAAATATTCGACAGGGCTCAATTGTGTAGCACAATGGAACACTTCACAAATGCGTCCCGGGGAAATAAACTGACTGATCTAAGACGAAAAAAAATAACCGAGTAGGAATTAACGGTAAAAGAGAATGGGGCAACAATTCAGGATATAATCAAATTAGAAACATCATTGAGATTTCCAATATCGGTAAGAACAATCACCGGTGAAGTATTATACGAATCGAAATATCAATCAAAAGGAGCCCCAATCCAAATTATTGATCATAACGAACACGCGTGGTCATCTGCAGTAACAATATTCCCACGGGATAGAACCGTAAAATATATTTTCCCAACAGGGTTGGGACCTGAAGAGTTTTTTTCAGAGCAGAAATTATTTGATGCTATTTACCATTTGAGTAAAAACGATCCTGTGTCAATGTGGCTATTTCATAGTACTTCAGACGAGGAATGTAGATTTGATCAGTTTGTAAGGCCCAACGGAGAATTGTACCGTACTGAAGAACTGCATAATCAAATGAAACAACTAGCTAGTGAGTTTTCTGGGGACGGGGAAGACAACGATCAATTATTAGCAAATTGTTTTACACTACCATCAATTGCAGCACATTTTGCTAGAAAGAAAAACGCGTGGAAACCAACACGAAGTGAGTTTTTATCAGATGTCAAATTGTCCTGTCTTGAATACAGCCATGGAGGGTTATGGAATACAAAATACGACCCTGATACCGTTATTTCAGTTGATATGATTGCGTGTTATCCAGGAAGTTTTCTCGGGTATGGAGAATGCGAGAAATATTTTAAACGATTTGGACACCCCACACACGAAATGACCCGTGTTGCGATTAATGGACCACTGCCACATTTTGATTTAACCGGATTCGCTTGTGTAGTATCATTTGAAATGGCTGAAGGACTTCATCCGTGTAGTTATCTTTGGATTGGTAAACACATGTCTGAAAAACACTGGATGCCAATAGTGTTATTACGATATATGCTTGATTGTAAGATGTTAAAATCATTAATTGTCAGTGAAGCAATTATATCCTATCGAGCACAGAAATCAGTCTGGTTACCACAACCTGATCTAGAAAAAAATAATTAGCGAAGAGCGAAAACTGTTTCCTGATTTTAATGAACAACAAATCATGGATTGGTCCAAACAGTTATTTGAAATCAGAAACAATGAAGCAAAAAATCTCAGTAGAAGAATAATCGGTAAATTCACTCAGGGTGGCAAATACGACAATACGAGATATTCTTCACGATTGATTATAGACCATGCTGAATACGATTTTGTAATCGCGGATTTAACGAATAAAGGCCTATATGTCAATCGTAAGGACGCATTTATGTCCGATGGAACCAAATTGGGTACAATTGTTACTTACAATGATGGATACAATCCGCAGTACACACATTTGAGAGCTTCTATACTTGGTTATGCTTCTATTAATTTATTTTCAATGATCAATAAATTTCCTACCACCGCAGTTAGAGTTGCCACTGATTCATTTTACATAAATAGCAAAATGGCTGATTTCAAGGCTACAGGCAACGAGAATTGGGGGTCATGGAGAATTAAGAAGGAAATGATTCATGATTATATTCAATTAGCAGATGTTACCATTGAAAATAATTATTTAGAAAGCAATCATTGTTCAGAATTTTCTAATGCACCACCGATTTCTGATCCAATATGCCTGTATAAAACAGTTTATTTAAACGGCTGTGGTGGGTCAGGAAAAACAACCCGAGCAATTGAGTTATTTCGTGTTTCCAATCCAAACATGATTGTACTAACACCGACTCACAGACTTGCAAGAGAAATGATACAGAGAGGGGTAAATGCCTGCACTTATCACAGCTTTTTCCGATGGAAGGGAGATAAATGGACTCCTGATCGTATGGGAGAGAAATTTATTCCTGAAATCATGATTTGGGATGAAATAGACACAGTGTCAGAAGATGTATTAAAAATATTTCTTGAGTGGTTGTTATTGAAAAATACAAAAATCGTCATGTGCGGTGATCACGGACAACCACCACCATTTGTCGGTGGATCCCCACATGAATGGCTAAAGGGTTTTGTAGACTATTATGAAGACATTGATACCGATCATAGATCACTTGATAATGAATTAAAAGAATTTAAGAAACTAATTAGATTACAACCGGATAGAATCCAGTGTGAAATAGCCCGTGAAATAATTTCGGAAACTCCAATGAATGAGTTTTGGGAAGCATGGAGACCAAACGATTTGATCATTGCAAGTAGAAAAATAGTCAGGGACACACTTCAGATGAAATTATTTGAATTGCATAAACAAAAATTTGCAACGCTTCCAGTGCCTCTTTGTTATAGGCCTTCGGATACACGAAAACAGAACATTGAAGTTGATATTCCAGGACAGAATGAAAAACAAATTCTGGTATTAAATGATATTGTGCTGGTTGATATCAATGTCGTTGAAGATGCATTGCGTGCTAATAAATCCCCATGGACGTTAGGTTATGCAGCAACAATACACTCTTCACAGGGATTGACTATATCGGATACAATTGTTTGGATGGTAGATAATCGCATAGAATGGTCGAATTTAGTTTATCTTTCAGTATCCAGAGTACGAAAAATAAATCAACTTCGAAGAATTGTCCTCGATGATGAAATCATTGGCGATGATAATGACACCACAATAGATGATATTATTGATAAAAAAACTCTCCGGTTACAAACAACAGGACAAAAAAAAACCAACGAGAATTTGATATTGATGCTGGATTAATAATCACTTTGAAGAAACAACAGAATAATCACTGCGCAAGTTGCAATTGTATAATGCGTTGACAGTATTCGGATAAGGATCCTCGCCAATTTACCGTTGACAGAAAAAATAACAATCTCGGTCATGTCAGAAATAATGTGATGTTGACTTGTCTTGAGTACAATAGACGCAAGGGTGCTAGTTAAGACCATGGGGTGGTAATTGAGTATCCTCGGGTATCAATTGCAGTTGTTGTCTAGTAAACCCACGCTGAGGGGCAGTTGAATCAAGTTTATAGATTGGAGGTCTACCAGTTGATCGTGTTATACTAGATATCTTGTGTGCAGTAACACTCCAAATAGGATCAGTAGCCCATTTTCTACCCCCTTCAAGCTCTCCTGGTTCATATAAGTACCTCACAATGACATTACTACCAAGAATTGGTTCTTTGAAATCTTTTTGAGGTTTTTCAGGTATTGACTTCTTTTTAATCGCGTTGATAGGTTTCATGTTGATTGTTCTAGTAATCTCGTTATTCAGTGCAGTAATCACAGATGGTAATCTTTTAACCCATTCACGGGATCGCTTTTCTTGGATGAATTCTTTTGCGTATTGATATCCAAATAACCGCTCTGCAAGAGTCCGATTAAATCGTTCAACAATTGCCTGATCGCGATGTAGCGCAGTATGCCCTTGTCTGATGGTGACATTGTGATGTTTCATTGTAGATAACACTGCACCCTGAAATTCCTTGCCAGGATCAATTTGTAATAGATTTGGCCAGTGCAGAGGGCTCCTTCGATAAATCCTTTCAAATGCAGAAGCCACTTCAGTGGCCGATTTTGTTTTTAACGGTTCTGCTTCTTTGTATCGACTTGCAATATCAACTACAGTTAATGCGTATTTGTAACCGTGGTCATGTGGCAAAAATAATAGATCAGCCTGATGAACTTCATTGGGTCCGGTCACATCAAAATGCGAGACATTAATTTGTTTAGGCGGTGGTAGATAAATTTGCCATAGTGCCTGTTTGGATAACCAATGAGCCGCAGTAGTTTTTTTCACTTTTGCAGCGCTAGCGAGTTTATGGATTGCTGATTTACCCCTCCAGTATCCTCTTGGGGAATAATAAATAGATTCCATGTTGTTATTAATTACCAGCACCTAACATCAACTTACTTTACATCGCTGATTTTATCAAAAATGAAGCCAATTTTTCTTTGAATGATTTATCAGGAATGGCATTCAACGCATGAATTAATTTCACATCTGCTAGATGCCTGTGTTGCAGATTACTGCTTTTATAAGCAACATCATGAAGGTGACAGGCCTTATCAATAGCGTTTATTGGTTCTTTACCGGGTCGGGGATGATTTTGATCATTGAGTCTGATATCAAGTCTGGTTCCCGGTCCACAGTAGCTATATCCTGGAAGGTGTTTTTCTCCTGGATACTTTGCCCATGGGGTTCCAGGGAGTTTTGCTAATTTGGCAGCGATATCACCTCCTCGTTTTTTTTTAAAACATCTCCGGATTGTAAAATCTTTGATTTTGTAGAAACAAATCTAAATTTCTTTGTACTACATTGTACACATTTACCAGAAAGCGCTGATCGGTTATTTTTTGTTGTAATCGTCGTCAAGTCATCTGTGCCAGTACGCGCCTTACACTTCACACAATATAGATCCATAATTTATATATAACATCATGAATATAATTGATTTTTCAGCAACTAAAACAAGAGAACCGGTTAAGCATCATGCAGCGCTACCAAACTCTATCCGCGCAATTATAATCGAACCATCTGGATCCGGTAAAACGCAATTGTTGCTCAATTTAATAATGAGATGGATGAAATGGGATAAGTTGTATTTAATTGCCTCTAGCGTAGATGACCAACGATGCTATGAAGTGCTAAAAGATTTTAATGAAAACGCTTCAGAGATTGCTGGTGAGGATGTTATTGAATTTATTACAGATATTAACGAGGCACCATCAGTAGAAGACCTCGATGGAAGTATCAACAATTTAGTTGTATACGACGATGTAATGTTAGATAAACAAAAAAAACCAGCTAGAATATTTTCCCGAGGCAGGCACAAAAACACGGATGTGATCTATGTCACTCAACGCTACACACAAATACCAAAAGTGATTCGCGATAATTGTAATATGTTGTGTATGTTTAATGGAGTTGATACACATACGCTACGAAATATTTGGCAGACATGGTGTTCCGATATGGACTTTCATCGTAGTGATTTTATCATTGACCCAGAACTGAAAGTTCTAGCAGCAGAGGGGGGCGATGACAACGACGTTGGCATTATTATTTTTTTGCCTATTTCGGGGTTTAAGCCCTAATCCATTGAAATCTTGTTCAAAACGTTATCTGATTCACCCCTAATCCATTGAAAACTTGTTTAAAAATGTTGTCCGATTCACCCCCTCTGCTGCTTAACATAAAACACAAACATAATGGGTCTTTTTGTTTCACTTTCAAATGTACATGTTCATAATTACGTAAAACTTTGCTTCTATATGATGATAATTTGTAACATATTTAAATCATAACATAGTTTTAACTAGATAAATTCCATATATTAACAGCATAGAAAATATTCATTGTAATGATTGCCTGAGGTTCATCTCTAGTGATTTAAAGGCAAATAGTTAAATGTAAAAATTTCTACACTCTCTAAAAGACATGTCTTCTATTACAATTTTTAAAAATATTTGATGAGACCTAGTGGCTACAGAGATGCTGTTTTATCCATTAAAAAAAAGTAAGTTGTGGTATAATATGTTTCTATTGTGACTATTAAATGCGGAGAAAAGTTTAAAAGAATCAATGGACTATATTATGAGATCAAAGAACCTGATTGATATATACAGACAGTTAAATATGTTAAGAACAGAATACACTATAAGGGGGATAAGGGAAGTAGGATAGAAAAATTCCGGGGCTCTCAATTAGGGACTAATAAATATATTAAAACAGGGATAATAGAATATAAGATTTCGGACCATAAACTAATTTTTGTAGAGATAGGAAAAATAAAAGAAAAAGATGGGGGACAGGGCAATGGAAGTTAAATGATAAAATTTTGAAAAATGAAGAATTTGGGAGGGAAATTAAAAGGGAAATAGAACAATTTAAAAATCAAGGGAACCTAGATATAATTTCGGAATGGGATAAATTAAAAGGAATGTTCAAAAAAGCAGCGATGTTTCACTCCAAAATGAGGGTTAAAAATAAAAAATAGAAATAGAAGCTCTGAAAAATCGTTTAAAAACAAAAACAATACAGGGCATAAAAACACTAGAAGAAAATTTTAAAAACCTATTTAAAAAAAAGAATAAAACAAAGGAACATAAATTAAAGCAGGAAAATGTACGCATTTATACAAAATTGCAGAAGAGTTACATAGAATCTTAAAATCACTTACAATAGGCAGGAAAACAAAGACAGACAAAACTAAAATACTCAATCATATACAAAATTACTACAAGGACATATATACTTCACAGAACATAGAAAACGAAGAATTAGAAACGTACCTCCGAGAGACAAATTGCGAGATAATAACTGCAGAACATAGAAGCAAATGTTAGGAATTTATCTCGCAAGCCGAGATTATAGAGACCATAGGAAATTTATCAAAATATAAATCGCCAGGAAGAGATGGAATCTCTACGGAATTCTATCAAAAATTATGTGGGGAACTGTCGCCCATACTAGAATGGTTATATAATATTATTGCATTAAGGAACCTAGACATGTCTAAAACAATGAGAGAGGGGATTATAACACTTATATACAAAGGAAAAGGGGATAGGGAAGAATTAATATTGATTATAAAATTATAAGTAAAATACTAGCAGAAAGGGTTAAAATGGGTCTTGACAAAATTATAAATGTAAATCAAACTAGTGGCCCGAAAGGGAAATACAAAATAACGTACTAAACGTTAGAACTATAATATAATACATAAATATTAATGATAAGAATAGTGCTATGGTACTAACAGACCAGGAAAAAGCCTTTGACAGACTTGAACAGAACTATCTATACATGACACTAGATAAATTTGGTTTTGGAAAAAACTTCCGAAATTGGACTAAAATCCTGTATAGGATAGGAACATAAACTCATGTGTACAGGTAAACGGAGCTAAAACGGAAAAATCTGAAATTAAAAGATCAGTGCGGCAACGATGCCCACTATCTATGCTATTATACGTAATAGCAATAGAAATACTTAGTATTAAAATAAATCAAAACCAACATATTAAAGGAATCAAAGTTCCAAATATTAAAGAGGAAGTGAAAATGTTACAATATGCTGACGATTGCAATAACTTTATACAAGATAAATTTTCCTACAATGAATTGATGAAGGAATTTAACAATTTTGGCAAGGTGTCGGGTTCTAAAATTAACCCCGACAAAACAGAAATATTTTTAATAGGACACTGGAGACGTAAGCAACATGGGCTTTCTCCCACTTTAATTAAAGACAAAGTAAAAACTCTAGGTGTAAATTTCGGGAAAAATGAGAAGAAAAAAAAACCTCAAAGAAATCAGGGAGAAATTAATGAAAATATAAAAATCTGGGCTCTCACGCCATTATACCTAATGGAACGGGCGAAGGTATCAAAAAACTATATGTATGTGCACCTAAATTATAAACTAAAATCCTTAGACATAAAAAATACAACGCTTAAAACCATAGATAACGAAATTATTAAATACTTATGGGGCTTTAAAATGCACTATATCAACAAAAAAACACTGTATAGGAAAGAGAAAAGGGGCGACCTAAGCCTCCCCCATCCAAAACGAGTTAATTACATCAACATTCTAAACAGGTTTAAGGAAAGTAAAGCAGAGCCAAAAATAGCTTGGCATGGTCTCTATATTTATTTTTTTGGGTCCTCAATGAAGCAAAGAACAGACATATGCAGAAATAACAAACTTATAAAACTAATAGAGGTGCCGAGGAAATTAAGATCTATAAAAGAACTTTGTAATAAATATAGGGATGCTAGGGACTTATGGGAGATTGACACTAAATCAACGTACAAATGGATTACAGAACAAACTATATATAAGGATAAAAACAAAATAGAACAATAACACATAACTATTAATTGGGATAGGGCCTGGGGAAACTGTATCAGATTACTATCTTTAAAAATGAAAAGTCTCCTGTTCAAATACATGCATGATGCGTGGTTGACAGGAGATTTCGCAGTGCGCCGGAATATGATCAGAGTATCGCCAAAATGTCCACTCTGTAAAAATTATTCTTTAACAAAAGTACACAATGACAAAATGTGAAAAAACAGACCTGAAAGAGTAGAAATCATTTTAAAAATTAAGAAAACACAGCTGTATAACAGCAAACAAATACAATATCTTGATGGAAGTTACACAACAAAACTATTAAATGACATAGGCGATTTTATATTTAGGAACATGAGAGCATGCGGTCAAGTTATAATTATAGAGCAGCACATTAGACAGAATCGGAAACATGGTACTCAGGAGGAGAAGTACTAGCAAAGAGGACACGGGGCGATACCACATGGCGCTACACAAAGTGGGCAGGCCAGTGGAAGAGCTAACAAATAGTCACGTATAGAAATTAAGCAAAACAACACAGTTCACACACTAGATAGCCTCCTGAGCTATTTGTTTAGCACGTGCTGCTCACCAAAGCATGCTCTCATATTACAGTCACTAGTGACCTTAATTTATGTACAAAGCCCGTTTAGAGGGATAATAAATATTTTGACACGGAATAGAGTAAATAAGTAAATAAATACAAAACAAATAAGATCAAGACGGGTGATGTACAAATAAAATAAATAAATGTACCGATCCCGTTTCGATAGAAGTAGGCCTATTGAATAAATAAGGAACAATACCAACCATGGAACGGGACAATGCAAGCATTAAAACAATAAGGATGGGTAACAACCCATACTAATATTTTAAACTTAGTACACCATGCTTGTACAATATTCAAAAGGAAATATAAAAACACAAGACTATATATATATATAAAACAAAATAAGTGAAGACCGTTTAGGAGACTTTAACTGTTAAACAACTTGGAAATTTGATCTGGAAAGAGGCTACCCTAAGAAGACACTGTATATATATATATATATATATACATATATATATATATATATATATATATATATATATATATATATATATATATATATATATATATATATATATATATATATATATATATATATATATATATATATATATATATATATATATATATATATATATATATATATATATATATATATATATACATATATAGATATATAGATATAGATATATTTATGTACACATATAGCAACATACAAACAGCACAACACAAATAGCATACACAGGATATAGGAAACGGGTTAACTTTAAAAATTATAAGAGACAGGAAACCCAAGATGGGATTTTTAAACGCAACTTGGAGGAAACCTTCTCATAGAAAACATTAGGGACTAAAACTCCTCCTATTATTCATATAATCCCGATGGGAAAAATAAGTTTAGGTTAAAATTAAAGAAATTTTTAAAAACCTCACAAAACAACAGATCAGGGGGAACACACTTACAAATAACACACTTTTTCTGAGTTTTTGAGATAGGGGGAGGGGCATCTGTCTTGTGCCCCCCCCCCTTAAATAATGCTTCTTTAATAATAATCACCCATTCATAATACCATGGGAGAACTATTACTACCAGTCAAATCCAGTGTTCCTAGAGTAAATCTCATTAGTTAGAACGAGGCAGTATGCAGTAAGGAAGCGGGTTTTACTTAAGAGATCAACTAATGAATCTCTTGAGAGTGGTTCAGTAATTCATACATGTGCTTAACTTTGAATGTTTGTTGCTATTGCTTCGTTTATCTGTTCATGGTCCTCTTCCGTGTAATTTATTTAGTTGCTCATTATCTCTAGTTCAAACTTGGTGGTCAAATACTTTTCATAGATTTTCGACGTGTACCTATTGCAAGAAAAAAGTACACATTATTTCTAATTGCTACAATTTGAAAATAGGTATCAGAATCAACATCAGCCTACTACAGTTTTCTTTTCGATGCAAATATGAGATAGTGTTCAAATGATTACGTGTATTCAGATATTTCAATAAGGTCTCTTTTTCTCAATTTTCCATACTTTAGCTATGTAGTTTGCAATAGTTTATTCACACTAGTAAGAATAAACTGATCGACCCTATTGCTGACACTTCATATGTGTTAATATGAATCATTCTTTGAAGTACAGAAGGAAGTGAAAATACCATTGCCAAGCGATTATGCTGAATTACATATACAACTATATAACAGTTGCGTCAGAGAGTTCCGTGTGTATGTAAGTATGTATGTAACTATGTCGGAATGATCCGGAAGTAGCTGTCATCCAATGGACAATTTTTCTTATGACTACTTTATTTAAAAAGCTTTACTTATCTTGCACTGATACATAACAACAGAATGGCAGAATAAATTAAAATATCGTGACACAACTATTAATAACTGTCCTCTGTTCGAAATATATGCTTGAATGCAGACAATATCAATTTGCTGTTCTCTAATTGTGATGCCCTCGATTGGATAAACACGTTTTATTCATCCTCCATCTTTGTTGATGTAGCTTCACATACACAGATATGTATTCATATCAGAGACAGATCAATAGTGCTATCTCTGGAATGTATGAGAATATACACGATAATTCAAATCTAAATTATTATTATAAATATTTTCAATCAGATCACATTATCATACAGAATAGAAAAATCGTATTCTACCGAATTGTATCCCAGATCCATTATTTCACCTAATATGAAGCCTTCATTTTACACAAGTGATACCGTTTCCAACCCTTTCTACTCTAACAAACGTTTAGTTTTGCGTCGTTGTGCAAATAACAACATGCTGAATTCTAGACAAGAAGACTTCATTCCATTTGCCCTGAAACGAACAATCTTCTTTATGCAAACAAAAGTAAAATGTGTTAATGGGAAATTGTTCTGGCTAATTGAATGTCATGTTACTGAAAATGTACTGTGATCTCAATGCGTAGAATTATGTATGATATGATCTTCAAACGCATGCAACAGAAACGAGCACACAACTAACTAAATCAAGTCAGATATTAATTGTACCCAATCAACAACAATTAATATAATTGTATGGTTACTCTAAAGTTTGTTTTTGTCAATGTCGGATGAGATATCTTAACATTCTGATGCACTTACACCAGATGTTGGAGTATGAACTTTTGTTTCTATCAATTTACTGATATCATTCTGTATGTTTCCATCTTGTTTTCATCCATTAAATGTCGGTCTGCAGTATGTGGTTTTTTCTGACACTTTTAACAGTGTATGTATGTATGTATGTATGTATGTATGTATGTATGTATGTATTAATGCACGTACGTACGTATGTATGTATGCATGCAGGTATGTATGTAGGTATGTAGGTATATATGAAGGTAGGTAGGTATCTGTGTAGGCATACATTTGCTAGGTATTACATTTTGTACATGGAATCGGCATCTAATCTGAAGGATTGATAATACATCTGCTACATCAATATTTTTTCATCATTCTTAAATCAGTACTCAGTGTATAATGTTGTTTCAAGGTGAGTTAGGGTACAATAGTCTGGACTAGAATATTTTACAGTAGCGGGTGTATATGTACACACATATAAGCACTGCCACGTTCATATATTTTACCATATATATATACACACACACATATAACCATGGTCAGGTATCTTGTATTTTACTATTTGCTTTGGCTCGCAAGAAGCTTCTTGAACCAATGAATATTTTTGCATGTAAAATATTTTCTTGCAAAAGCAATGAATGCATTCTCGAAAAGAATGTTTAAACTCAATCCCGCACATGCTTACTGATTTTACACTTTCACTTCGAGCAGCAGAGGGGGCGAACAGACCAACTTTTTCATAAGCGTCTATTTGGCAAACTAAGGGCTCCTCGTAAATCCTTAATAGAAGCGTCCATTTGGCAAAACAGAATCAAAAATAAAAAAGGACGCCATAGTCGTTGTCGCTCCCCCTAAGCTGCTATGGGGTAAAAATCTTTTCCAACCGAATGTTTGATCAAGTCCGATACGATACCTTGATCTAGGATCATGCAAATTTATCGTTACAAATCCATGTGGAATTGACTGAGCGTGACTAAAAAAATTTCTAAAGAGATTATAATCCATATCTCCACTGCACCAAGTCTGGTGAATATTTCGTAGTGTATGTGTATCAACTCCGTTGAATACAGCAAGAATATTGCAGTTATCTCTGATCACTTTTGGTATTTGTGTGTATCGTTGAGTGACATATATCACGTCAGTACTTTTATGCCTACCTCTGGAAAATATCCTAGCGGGATTTTTTTGATTGTTTAACATGACATCATCATATACGACTAAATTGTTAATGCTTCCATCAATATCATCAATGCTCGGTGCTTCCTCGATATCAGTTATAAATTCAATAATAGCCTCGCCGATGATTTCTGCTGCCTCTTCGTTGTAATCCTTTAACACTTCGTAGCATTGCTGATCATCTAAACTAGGGACTATTAAATACAACTTGTCCTATTTCATCCATCTCGTTATAAGATTAAGTAGCAGTTGCGTCTTCCCACTTCCAGATGACCCAATTATAATCATACGAATAGAATTTGGTAGCGATGCATGATGCTTAACTGATTCTCTTGTTTTTGTCGCCGAAAAATAAATTACATTCATGTTATTATAAATATATTATGGATCTATATTGTGTGAAATGTATGAAGCGTACTAGCACAGATTACTTGACGACGATTACAACTAAAAATAACAGATCAGCATTAGCTGGTAAGTGTGAACAATGTAGTACAAAATAATTTAGATTTGTTTCAATGAAATCTGCAGATGATTTTTAAAAAAGCGAGGAGGTGATATTGCAGCCAAGTTAGTAAAATTACCAGGAGCACCATGGGCAAAATATCCGGGTGAAAAACACCATCCAGGGTATAGTTATTGTGGACCCGGGACAAGACTCGATATCCGACTCGATGATCAAAACCAACAAGAACAACTGCCGTTACAGCCATTTTCCAGATATTTTCACATATGCAGTACCAAAACCACTACCTGATGAAGATGAAAATTACGGTAAGGGACTCTACGCCTTTGATTTTGTGTTTACAGTTAGACATTTCCTTACAAACAAGTAATGGATTCTGACTGCAGTAATTAGGATTCAAAATGCGCGGAATCGGTGTTAAATCGGGCCACCAGTAATGCTAGCATTGATATTAATTAGTTTCAACTTGTAAATTAATATCGTTTCAGTTTTATCCATTTGTAAAAGCAATGAATGCATTCGCGAAAAGCATTTTAAAGCCCAACCCAACAAATATTTACTGAATTTATAATTTCACTTCGGATGTACACTTGACAATGCCCAACGAAGTGTCACTGATGTGGATTTGCCCAGGGTTGCCAAAAACGGAGAGAGCTTCTGATTTTTGAAAAACGAAAATGAAATGCGTGTATCATTCAATATGTTGACAAAACCGATATTCGAACAAGCAATATTTGGACATACAGATCGCCTAATGACTTCGATTGTAGATATAAAAATACAAATAATTTGCTGATGGATGATGATTTGACAAGGGTCGATATGCTTTGGTGTTATGGATAGGGAATATTTTGATAGATTTTTAATCTCATATCTTAAAGGTCCAAGAGTATAGATTGTATTATATTGATGGAATGGCAATACAAGATAAATTGTGTAGAATAACACTATTGATAAATAATTAGCTACATATTCTTGCAACAAGAACACCTGCCGTTACAGACACGCGTTTTTAAGATATTTTTTATTCGGGCCACCAGTAATGCTAACATTTATATGAGTTAGTTTCCACGTGTCAATGAATATCGTTTATGTTTTATTCACTGATTTGATTAGCACCACTATGGTGTTAGGCACCGAAATAGTACAGTCACACGAAGCTTAAATATTCATCATATATTTTCTCTAATTGTATGACCACTGTATCAAACAAAGAGTATATAAGTGTTTATTGCAACTAATCATCGACAGCATCGCGTTATTAATAGAAGGACTCTGGTGTATACTAAATGTTACCGACCCGATAAAATAATCAAGAATGAGCTACTACAACTAAGGAAGAAATAAGTAAGAATGCGCTACTCATGAAATAGAAACTCGTTGAGTGATCGTGTAGGGTATATGCAAAATCGGAGCACCAATAACTGTTGGTGGATGTTGCATGAAAAAGGACTGTGACAACTAGTAAACATACATCAATCAGAAATATTTCTGGAGATAAAACAAAATAGTAACAATTGTGACTGGTGACGGTTGCATTCGCAAATACGTACAAATTGAGAACATTTTACCGCGGCACAAAATGGCCTCAATACGAATAATAAGTTGTATTCGTAGACATCACAAACGTAATAGCATGGCTGCAATCGACTTGTTGGTGGAAATGAAAACCACCGGCGACTCAGAGCGCAGATGCGATATTGGGAAAAACCAAACCAGTTAATGGATTTGCAAGAGGTTAACATCTGAAAACTGTCTCCCAGGTTTTACAGTTCGCTTAAAGTTCAGAATTTGAAGACATTTCCGTAACTCGTATAATAGCGATTTTGTTGGTAATTGATCACGGTCAGAGCTTTTGCATAGTATTACTCTGGCGCCTGTTGGAAACGTTTATGAATTAAACTGAGGGTTGTCATTATATACATTGTGATGTGAGGACAATGTCTTGATGTGTGGAGGTTTGTATATCTACATCAGTAAAAATAAACATGAAAAACAATATTGTAACACACGAATATGTCTGTTCATGCTATGCTAGTGGAAGTGTTACATGAGGAAATAAAAGAGCAAAATAGCGTATTTTGCTGATAGCAGGAATCATAAACTAACTCAAGAAAAAAAAAAGTGGTTATCTGCAGGCAGTACGCCATTGCCACAGAGAAGAATGGCGTTGCAGAATTGTACATATTTATTCAAATATTTGCTTTATGTTTGGACTATACTTCAATAGCCACGAACAGTGTATAAAACGAAATTTGGATTTTACAATATAGGATAACATCATGTCGATATAAACGTAACAATAAAGGTTACCATCCGAGAAAATCACAGAAATGATATTGACCAAGATGAAAAGTGAAACCATTTATAATGCCTGACGAAAGAATTAAATAAAGGGAACCATTAAAATAATTTAGCATATTTATCAAGATAAACAAATAATATATGCATCAATTATTCAAATTGTTCTACTTGTGTTTGGATATTATACACTCATTCAAGTCAAACGATGTAGTAATGATGAAATAGGAATAAATTAAATGAAGCTATAAATGTCGGATCGTACTGATTCAGTCCGTGGTTATTCAGTAAATGTTCCTCTTGTACGCCCATACATTCATCCCTCCATCCATTGAGACACATACACCAACATACACATTCATCCATCCATCCATTGAGACACATACACCAACATACACATTCATCCATCCATCCATCCATCCATCCATCCATACATACATACATACTTATATACATACATAAACCAACATTCACTTTCATCCATCCATCCATCCATCCATCCATACATACATACATACATACATACATACATACATACATACATACACCTACATCCGTCCATCCATCCATCCATACACCAACATACATCTACATCCATCCATCCATCCACACACACACACACAAACACACACACACACATACACACACACACATACATACATACATACATACATACATACATACATACATACATACATACATACATACATACATACATACATACACCTTCATCCATCCATCCATACATACACCAACATACATCTACATCCATCCATCCATCCACACACACACACACACACACACACAAACACGCACGCACGCGCACACACACACACACACACACACACATACAGACATACATACATACATACATACATACATACATACATACATACATACATACATACATACATACATACATACATACATACATACATACATACATACATACATACATACATACATACATACATATTCTATTCCTCAATTTTGTTATATGATAGATCACGGAGATATAATGCTCTCTGGCTCATGTAATATGAGAGTGTCACATTTTGCTCTCTTTTTTTATTTGAGAATCGTTTCATGTTGTTCCACATATATATGTATAGATGTGTGTATGTGTGTGTATATGTGTATATGTGTTCGTGTGTATATATATATATATATATATATATATATATATATATATATATATATATATATATATATATATATATATATAAAGAATACAAATCATATGGCATATAACAGTCCTTTCAAATGCACTGGATCCAGCAATTGATCACGTGTGTCAGGGATTGATTAAGATACATGCAAAAAACTGACACGCAACAGTGCAAAACTAGAATCACTCTAGCCTAAGCGCTTTCGACTCTTAATGGGTCCTTATCAAAGGCAAATACAGAACATAGACAAGTCAAACAAGTAAAATACAGAAACCGTGTTTACAAAACTTTACATGCCTGTTTCTATAGGAACTAAACCTTGCAATTTATTATGTTACAACTAGTTTCTGTGAACTTGTTGCAGATGCTGTAAAATGTCTGTGTTGACTTAGAAATCCATGAGCCAAAGCGACACATGTTTTTGAATGTAAATTTATGTACGCGCAAATAATATCCCGGATATTTTATATTAGTAGTTAGAGTTAATTAAGCAAATTTAGAGAATTATTTAAAAGAAAATGTGTCAGCTGGAAAAGATAATTACATTTGTGCATGGTTGTCTTTTTCTAGTCTTCTTGGTTTAAACCACTTGGTTTCAATGTTCGAAGGCATTGTATCCAGTAAGATTCCTTTTCTTTCCTGGTTTCGGTTCTCCAGTTGTGGTTGTGAGCAATTGCAATAAGTGTTATATCACTGAAGGTGTGGCTAGGGCAGGAGAAACGTTCTGCGACCGGACTACTGTATAGCTTCTTTGTTATCCAATCAGATCTATGAAGGTTGATCCTTTAGTGTAGCCTCTCAGTTTTTCTGACATACTGCAGGCTACAGATCATAAATGTGATGAGATAAATTACATTTTCTGTTTTGCACGTTTTGTTTGGACCATGTATGTTTAGTTTTTCTCTCGTCACTGTGCTAGAAAAAGTCCTGGTTTCTATCATGTGTTGACAGGTTTTGCACCTTTTATCGCGACAGGGGCCAGATTGACTAATTTAGTGATTAGCGCTAGCTTCGCCCTGACTCCGTCCTTATTGAAATTATTATTCAAGACAGAGTAAAGATTTTACATGACGCAGCTTCTAGGTTTCTGCCCATAAAAAGGTTTTGCCCGTACGCTAACGCCTATTGGAAACAACTAAACGTTAAATAGTTTCATACAGAAATGAGGCTGAAACGTAGGGTATGGATTTCTAATGGTAGACCAAGAGGATGGGAATTTCAGTCATACGCGAACTATAAGAAAGCGAAGAAACTGTTTTGGAAAAGAGTGACTGAGAGCAAAAGAAATGTGTGATAAGGAACAGTTCAGTGAGCTTGAAAAGGCTGCAGAGCTCGATATTTCCACTTTCTATAAGTTTATACGGAATAAAAGACATAAACGTGATTACTCATACGAAGTTGAATCTAACGGAAAAATTGTACGCGACCACGACTCTATAAGAGACTTATAGGCAAATCATTTTTCCAATATGTCACTACCTGACAATACCTATCTGTACTATGAGAATCATTACCAAATGGTCTTAGCAGAGGTTAGAAAACAAAGTATAGAAACCCATTCCCACTTTGATGAAGTTGTTGAAAAAATTCCCACTAGAGAAGAAATCAGTAGTGCAATAAGTTTTTTCAATAAAGATAAAGCATGTGGTCACGACGGTATTGTTGCCGATCATTTACTTTTTGAGGACACTCAAAGCAGTGTACAGTTACTTGAAACTTTCTTCAAAAAAGTGTACGAGGCCGAGGAGTACCCATGCCATTTTAAACAAGGTTTAGCAATATCAATATTTAAAGGAGGGGAAAAAGACAATTAGATATGAATAATTACCGTGATATAACTATAGCTCCAGTGCTTCAGAAAATACTAAAGGAAATTATATATAATAGACTACTTATATTTTCTAAGCACATTAAGTTTCCAAATCCATTGCAACAAGTGTTTAGAAATAATTGTGTCAGTATCACTGCAGCGTTTTGTATTAAAGAACCTATATGCTACTATATGGTTAAAGATATTCCTGTCAATGCAACATTTCTTGATAATGCTAATGCATTCAATACAGTCTGGCACAATGGGTTATTTTGCAAGCTGTACAAACTTGGCATAAAAGGGAAGACGTGGCGAATCATGAAAGACTCGTTTAAATCAGTAACCAGTTCTGTTTTATTTGCGGGCAAATTGTCCAAATATTTCAATAATAAGCAGAGTGTAGAGCAGGGTCGTATCCTGTCCGCTTGGTTCTTTCTCGTTATGATAGACGATTTGATCACTGATTTAGATCATACTTTGCGAGGCCTAAAACTTCTCGATCTCCACCTGCCGTGTGTCCTATTAGCGGGTGAAACAACTGTAATAGCTAATTCGCATCATTCGATGCAGCATCAGCTCGATACAATCACTAATTATGCGAAAAGGTGGATATTGAAATATAACGCAGATAAAGTTTCAGCATCCTCTTTACAAACAAAAGAAAGAACTGATATCCCTTCTTTTCTATCCGACAAATCGCCAATTCCAGTAGTCAAAAGTAAGAAATATGCCGGCATAACTCTAAAGTACAACTTTAACCCTAACGACGCGATAAAAGAAGCATGCGATAAAGGTAAACACTTATTAAACTCTTTTTATTTTATTGGTATCAGAGACGGAGGAATAAACCCTCTAACAAGTATGAAAATCTGGAAAAGAGTCATTCTACCCTCAGTCCTATATGTGAATTATGGTCGAATATGACAAACACCAATATAGAAGAACTTGAGCTATGTCAGAGATATGCAGCGCGACGTATGCAAGCTTTCGATAAATATTCGCCCACAGAGGCAACGCGTAATACCTTAAGACTCTGGTCAATGGACGCATACATAGATAAGATGAAATTGTGCTTTTTCAACCGGCTGTGTAGGGGAGATTGGACTCTTATCTGGGAAGAGATTTTCATTTTGCGCTTATCTCAGTACTTGACCAAACCACTAAAACAGACTGGATTTATAGCAGATATTGACAAAATATTCAAGAAATATGGCATGGGAAGTGTTCTCTTGGACTATGCAGTATTGTACAAACCGAAGGTAAACTTCTTTGGAATCGGTAAATTATTGATAATATTCAAAACCTCGAAGAATCTACCTGGAATACAGATATTGAACTAAGGAGCGATTTAATTCACTTCAGAAATATTAGGGTAGTTAAATGGCTAGGGTATATAAGTGGTTAAAGTTAAGTGTTTAAGGTATTTAAGTGTTTAAGGTTGTTAAGTGTTTACCGTAGTTAAGTGTTTAAGGTATTTAAACGTTTTAGGGTTTTTAAGTGTTTAGTGTATTAAGTGCTTAAGGTTGTTAAGTGTATACGGTAGTTAAATGTTTATGGTAGTTAAGTGTTTAGGGTATTTAAGTGTTTTATGGTATTTAAGTGTTTTATGGTATTTAAGTGTTTATGGTAGTTAAGTGTTTACGGTAGTTAAGTGTTTACGGTAGCTAAGTGTTTAAGGTAGTTAAGTGTTTACGGTAGTTAAATGTTTTAGGTAATTAAGTGTTTATGGTATATTAAGTGTTTTAGTGAATATAAGTGTTTAGGGTATTTAAATGTTTAAGATTGTTAAATGTGTGTATGTAATTAGGATTTTTTAAATAGCTTTAACAATTTTTCAGTCATATCGCTACAATGTCTGCAGTGAGGCAGTTTATAGTGATGTCTATCACTGGGTCATCATGCTGCAGACATGTAGCATGATGTTCCACCTGTCACATTATCCTGATACCAGGCTGACCAGGCCTAACACTAACCTGTTAATGCTGAGGGTCAAGTGAGGCAGCTGTTAGTACCAATTTTGTAAGTCTTTGGTATGACTCATCCGTGACTCGAACCCATGACCTCTCGTTTCCGCAGAAGATGCTTTAACCAAGTGTTTAAGGTAGTTAACTGTTTATGGTCTTTAAGCATTTAGGGAATTTAAGTGTTTAAGATACATGTGTTTTATGATAGTTAAGTGTTTTATGATAGTTAAGTATTTATGGGTATTAAGGGTAATTAAGTGTTTACGGTCTATTAGTGTTTACGGTAGTTAAGTGTTTAGGTATATAAATGTTTAGGGTATATAAGTGTTGAGGGTATTTAAGTGTTTACGGTAGTTAATTGTTTACCATAGTTAAGTGTTTATGGTATTTAAGTATTTATGGTAGTTCAGTATTTAGGGTAATTAAGTGTTTAGGGTATTTAAGTGTTTAGGGTATTTAAGTGTTACGGTTGTTAAGTGTTTACGGTAGTTGTGTTTAGGGTAGTTAAGTGTTTACGGTAGTTAAATGTTTACGGTAGTTAAGTGTTTAGGTTAATTAGGTGTTTAGGGTAGTTAAATGTTTACGGCCCTTAAGCATTACGGAATTTAAGTGTTTAAGATATATAAGTGTTTTCTGATAGTTAAGTGTTTTATGATAGTTAAGTGCTTATGGGTATTAAGGATAATTAAGTGTTAACGGTCTATTAGTGTTTACGGTAGTTAAGTGTTTAGGGTATATAAGTGTTTAGGGTATATAAGTGTTGAGGGTATTTAAGTGTTTACGGTAGTTAATTTTATACGGTAGTTAAGTATTTAGGGTAATTAAGTGTTTAGGGTATTTAAGTGTTTAGGGTATTTAAGTGTTACGGTAGTTAAGTGTGTACTTTATTTAAGTGTTTAGGGTAGTTAAGTGTTTATGGTAGTTAAGTGTTTGTAACAGAATTGTTACCGAGAGGAGGGTGGATTAAATGAACAATACAAACACAATTTGTGAAAGGAAATATAAATTTAATGTAATAAATTATAAATGAAAAAAATACAGATGTAACAACACAATAATTCATGCACTCAACCCACAATTAAACTCACAACCATTCACAATACATGAACAAATTAAATATCAATACAAAAGGAATCACAAATGTAAAGGGATCTCTTGGATTATACACAGATCCAAGAATCCTTTACGAAAGTTAAATAAATGCAAGTATGATTTACGAAAAAAATAAACACAAACGACAAACTATCTATCGCACGATGGATTGCGATAACTAGCACGATCATATACTTGTATTCAATCAAGTTGCTAGCTTTTATTGATATCTATGTGATCACTTGAAATATTATTGCGATCTGACATAAGCATGCAAATACAACAATGTATTAAATTATATTACAATTTCAATACACCTATGTGTCTCCCCTGTATAACCGCACGATTCAGCAACAGTTGAATCGTCTCCCAGTTTCCCCGAAAACCTAGGGTTGACCAATACTATTATCGGACGTTTCCCTACACGGATCCACCACAGTTATACGTTCAGACAGCATACAACATCTACCCGAACCAACGGTTCCTCACTCCCCTAGATGTCGACCCGGACGTTTTACAACTCTAAGACAGCTCCGACACTCGGACTTCTAGCTTTCCGGATATTTACATGTTACACAGATGTTGACGAACAGACAGTTCGACACACAGACAGATACTTCAATTTCCGTTGCACAAAATTAACGGCACAATCACATTCAGATATTTATACAGAGATGTTCCAGAACAAACAATAGATGTCCCACAACAAATCAGACGATATCAAAGACGTTTATCAAAAGATGGTATCAGATGTGTTAACAGCTACGGTATCAACGATGTTATTAGCAGCTACGGTATCAACGATGTTATTAGATGCGCTATCAGTGATGTACTTCTACGGTATCAACGACGGAATCAGCTATAATAAACAAAACCAGACTAATAATAGTTGTCTCAAAAATAATCTAAGCCGTAGATTACGATATTGTATTTAAAGTCTAAAAGTGACTAGTAATTCCAAATATTCCACGTTTAATTGCAATAAAAGCATCATTATACGAAATGATAATCTGAATAAAATTCACAATAAAACGAAATGTAAATTTAACACTCACCCCTTTGGCTGGAGATTTGCAAGACGAGGTTATCTATCCTTTGATTAGATATTTTGGTTCCCGTAAATAATTATGATAAATACTTCGCCTTATATACTCTCAATAGGTGAACATAAATCACATCGAGCTTGCCGTGCACCACGTAAAACGAGTATTTCGGATTTCATGTAAATTACAAATTGGCACATGCAAATCGTTACACGCCACTTAATCACCCCAGGTAATGAGTGTACGACGAAATCAAGAAAATGGTGAGTTTCGTTTGCAATTCAAGTACAACAAAAATCAGTTCAAATTTTCGCCTAATTCTGTGACAGTGTTTACGGTATTTAAGTGTTTAGGGTAGTTAAGTGTTTAGGGTATTTAAGTGTTTACGGTAGTTAAGTGTTTAGGTTAATTAAGTGTTTAGGGTAGTTAAGTGTTTAGGGTATTTAAATGTTTAATGTAGTTAAGTGTTTTCGTTAATTAAGTGTTTAAGGTAATTAAGTGTTTAAGGTATTCAAGTGTTTACGGTATTTAAGTCTTTAGTTTAATTAAATGTTTAGGGTAATTAAGTGTTTACGATATATTAGTGTTTAGGGTATATAAGTGTTTAGGGTAATTAAGTGTTTATGGTAATTAAGTGTTTAGGGTCTGAATACTACATTAATTTTTTTAGACTTTTAAAGCTATGATTTGTCAATACATGTTATCATTGCATTTCAGGGTCAGACAGACATTGCTCAGCACAGTGCATTCAAACCAGGTGGAACTCTATTGGCATCAGGGTCAGCAGGAGTCACACTCAATCTGGCATTCACTTAGGACGTTGCTCCAATACAGAATATCTCTGAGTTGATCACTGCATTTAAGAACAGTCACAAAACATTGTCCTGATATGATAGTAATGTTGGATCTTTTACAACTTATCTTTGAAAATACAGACTGCATTTCTGTCTTAAAATATATCATTATTTATTTATATTTGTCATGATTTGAGCATACCTGATGTAATTTTAGCAGTGAATGAAATCTGAAAGCTCTCAATATCAACATTCTAGTGGTCTCCATAAATTTTCAAAAACTGTGAATCTGGCTGAGTGTGGATAAAATACATCAAGGCATGGTTATACTTTAATAATGTGAATAAAATACACCAAGGCACGGTTATACTTCAATACTGGGGATAAAATGCACGAAGGCATAGTTATACTTCAATACTGTGGATGAAATACACCAATGTATGGTTATATTTTAATACTATGGATAAAATACATTAAGGCATGGTTATACTTTAATACTATGGATAAAATACACAAGGCATGGTTATATTCTAATACTGTGGATAAAATGCACCAAGGCATGGTTATACTTTAATACTGTGGATAAAATACACTAATGCATGGTTATATTTTAATACTATGGATAAAATACACCAAGGCATGGTTATACTTTAATACTATGGATAAAATACATTAAGGCATGGTTATACTTTAATACTGTGGATAAAATGCACCAAGGCCTGGTTATACTTCAATACTGTGGATGAAATACACCAATGCATGGTTATATTTTAATACTATGGATAAAATACACCAAGGCATGGTTATACTTTAATACTATGGATAAAATACACCAAGGCATGGTTATATTCTAATACTGTGGATGAAATACACCAATGCATGGTTATATTTTAATACTATGGATAAAATACATTAAGGCATGGTTATACTTAAATACTGTGGATAAAATACATTAAGGCATGGTTATACTTTAAGACTATGGATAAGATGCACCAAGGCATGGTTATACTTTAATACTATGGATAAAATACATTAAGGCATGGTTATACTTTAATACTATGGATAAAATACATTAAGGCATGGTTATACTTTAAGACTGTGGATAAGATGCACCAAGGCATGGTTATACTTTAATACTATGGATAAAATACACCAAGGCATGGTTATATTCTAATACTGTGGATAAAATGCACCAAGGCATGGTTATACTTTAATACTGTGGATAAAATACACTAATGCATGGTTATATTTTAATACTATGGATAAAATACACTAAGGCATGGTTATACTTTAATACTATGGATAAAATACACCAAGGCATGGTTATACTTTAATACTGTGGATAAGATGCACCAAGGCATGGTTATGCTTTAATACTGTGGGTAAAATACACTAATGCATGGTTATATTTTAATACTATGGATAAAATACATTAAGGCATGGTTATATTCTAATACTGTGGATAAAATGCACCAAGGCATGGTTATACTTTAATACTGTGGATAAAATACACTAATGCATGGTTATATTTTAATACTATGGATAAAATACACTAAGGCATGGTTATACTTTAATACTATGGATAAAATACACCAAGGCATGGTTATACTTTAATACTGTGGATAAAATACATTAATGCATGGTTATATTTTAATACTATGGATAAAATACACTAAGGCATGGTTATACTTTAATACTATGGATAAAATACACCAAGGCATGGTTATACTTTAATACTATGGATAAAATACACCAAGGCATGGTTATACTTCAATACTGTGGATGAAATACACCAATGCATGGTTATATTTTAATACTATGGATAAAATACATTAAGGCATGGTTACTCTTTAATACTATGGATAAAATACACCAAGGCATGGTTATATTCTAATACTGTGGATAAAATGCACCAAGGCATGGTTATACTTTAATACTGTGGATAAAATACACTAATGCATGGTTATATTTTAATACTATGGATAAAATACACTAAGGCATGGTTATACTTTAATACTATGGATAAAATACACCAAGGCATGGTTATACTTTAATACTGTGGATAAAATACATTAATGAATGGTTATATTTTAATACTATGGATAAAATAGACTAAGGCATGGTTATACTTTAATACTATGGATAAAATACACCAAGGCATGGTTATACTTTAATACTATGGATAAAATACACCAAGGCATGGTTATACTTCAATACTGTGGATGAAATACACCAATGCATGGTTATATTTTAATACTATGGATAAAATACATTAAGGCATGGTTATTCTTTAATACTATGGACAAAATACACCAAGGCATGGTTATATTCTAATACTGTGGATAAAATGCACCAAGGCATGGTTATACTTTAATACTGTGGATAAAATACACTAATGCATGGTTATATTTTAATACTATGGATAAAATACACTAAGGCTTGGTTATACTTTAATACTATGGATAAAATGCACCAAGGCCTGGTTATACTTCAATACTGTGGATGAAATACACCAAGGCATGGTTATATTTTAATACTGTGGATAAAATGCACCAAGGCCTGGTTATACTTCAATACTGTGGATGAAATACACCAATGCATGGTTATATTTTAATACTATGGATAAAATACACCAAGGCATGGTTATACTTTAATACTATGGATAAAATACACCAAGGCATGGTTATATTCTAATACTGTGGATGAAATACACCAATGCATGGTTATATTTTAATACTATGGATAAAATACACCAAGGCATGGTTATACTTTAATACTATGGATAAAATACACCAAGGCATGGTTATATTCTAATACTGTGGATAAAATGCACCAAGGCATGGTTATACTTTAATACTGTGGATAAAATACACCAAGGCATGGCTATACTTTAATACTGTGGATAAAATACATTAAGGCATGGTTATACTTTAATACTGTGGATAAAATACACCAAGGCATGGTTATACTTCAATACTGTGGATAAAATATACCAAGGCATGGTTATACTTCAATACTGTGGATAAAATGCACCAAGGCATGGTTATATTTTAATACTATGGATAAGAGGCACCAAGGCATGGTTATACTTTAATACTATGGATAAAATACACCAAGGCATGGTTATACTTTAATACTGTGGATAAAATGCACCAAGGCATGGTTATACTTTAATACTGAAGATAAAATACACTAATACATGGTTATACTTTAATACTATTGATAGAATACACTAATGCATGGTTATATTTTAATACTATGGATAAAATGCATTAAGGCATGGTTATATTTTTATACTGTGAACAAAATACACCAAGGCATGGTTATATTTTAATACCATGGATAAAATACACTAATGCATGGTTATACTTTAATACTGTGGATAAAATACACTAATGCATGTTTATATTTTAATACTATGGATAAAATACATTAAGGCATGGTTATACTTTAATACTATGGATAAAATACACCAAGGCATGGTTATACTTTAATACTGTGGATAAAATGCACCAAGGCATGGTTATACTTTAATACTATGGATAAGAGGCACCAAGGCATGGTTATACTTCAATACTGTGGATGAAATACACCAATGCATGGTTATATTTTAATACTATGGATAAAATGCACCAAGGCATGGTTATACTTTAATACTGTGGATAAAATACACCAAGGCATAGTTATACTTCAATACTGTGGATAAAATATACCAAGGCATGGTTATACTTCAATACTGTGGATAAAATACACCAAGGCATGGTTATACTTTAATACTATGGATAAAATACACCAAGGCATGGTTATACTTTAATACTGTGGATAAAATGCACCAAGGCATGGTTATACTTCAATACTGTGGATAAAATACACCAAGGCATGGTTATACTTTAATACTGTGGATAAAATACACCAAGGCATGGTTATACTTTAATACTGTGGATAAAATATACCAAGGCATGGTTATACTTTAATACTGTGGATAAAATACACCAAGGCATGGTTATACTTTAATACTATGGATAAAATACACCAAGGCATGGTTATACTTTAATACTGTGGATAAAATGCACCAAGGCATGGTTATACTTTAATACTGTGGATAAAATACACCAAGGCATGGTTATGCTTCAATACTGTGGATAAAATACACCAAGGCATGGTTATACTTTAATACTGTGGATAAGATGCACCAAGGCATGGTTATACTTTAATACCCTGGATAAAATACATTAAGGCATGGTTATATTTTTATACTGTGAATAAAATACACCAAGGCATGGTTATACATTAATACTGTGAATAAAATACACCAAGGCATCGTTATACTTCAATACTGTGGATAAAATATACCAAGGCATGGTTATACTTTAATACTGTGAGTAAATTACACCAATGCATGGTTATACTTCAATACTGTGGATAAAATATACCAAGGCATGGTTATACTTTAATACTATGGATAAAATACGCCAAGGCATGGTTATACTTTAATACTGTGTATAAAATGCACGAAGGCATGGTTATACTTTAATACTATGGATAAAATACACCAAGGCATGGTTATACTTTAATACTGTGGATAAAATGCACCATGGCATGGTTATACTTTAATACTGTAGATAAAATACACTAATACATGGTTATACTTTAATACTATTGATAAAATACACCAAGGCATGGTTATACTTTAATACTATGGATAGAATACACCAAGGCATGGTTATACTTTAATACTATGGATAAAATACACCAAGGCATGGTTATACTTTAATACTGTGGATAAGAGGCACCAAGGCATGGTTATACTTTAATACTGTGGATAAAATACGCCAAGGCATGGTTATATTTTAATACTGTAGATAAAATACACTAATACATGGTTATACTTTAATACTGTGGATAAAATACACCAAGGCATGGTTTTACTTTAATACTGTGGATAAAATACATCAAGGCATGGTTATACTTCATTTCTGTTGAATACTGTGGATTCACTGTTAGTAAAGGGATAATAATTCTTGTGAATTTTGTGGTATTACAAAATCATGAATTTATGTACCCCCATGAATGATGATATTTAAAAAATATGGATTGAAATGATTCACCCAGTTCTATACGTGAGCCAGTTCAAATATTTAGATAACAACAAAAATATAATAATTTGGAAATGTAAAAAATTCTACGGCCTTGAAAATAAATTCATAGTATACAATTTGAGTCGCAAAGGAAATAAAGAGAAAATGACGATTTCATGAGCTACAAAAGGATCATTAGTGACAAAATGAAGAGAGCAGACAAGTTACAAGTCACAAAAAGGAAGAGAAAAAAAGTTGTCATGAGTCGTACAGGGAAGGGAGTGGACAAGTTATGAGTCAGAAGAAGAAAAACAAGTTTTCATGAGTCGTGCATGGAAAGGAGCAGACAAGTTATGAGTCAAAAGAAAAAAAAAACAAGTTTTTATGAGTCACACAGGGAAGGGAGCGGAGAAGTTACGAGCTGCATAATGAAGAGAGAAGAAACAAGTTTTCTGTTGTACAAGGAAGAGAGCAGACAAGTTATGTCACAAAATATCAGACAAGTTATGAGTCACATGATGATATACACAAGTTATCACAGTCACAAAATTAAATAAAGAGAGCAAAAACAAGGACTCTCACAAAAAAAAACATCCAATACATGTTACAAGTCACAAAAGAAAAGGAAGAGCAAATAAAACAAATTATGAGTCACAAATGGAAAGTAAGAACAAAGAAAACAAGTTACAAGTCACAAATGGAAAAGAAGAACAAAGAAAAATCATGAGTCACAAATGGAAGAACTGACAAAAGTTATCACAAGTCACATGAATAAGAAGAGAACAAAAACAAATAATCATGAAACAAAAATGGAAATGAAGAAAGATGATGCAAGTTAACATATTTCCCAAAAGAATCATTCGCTGACACTGTTCTAATTAGGACATTTATTACAAAGCAACACGTATTTTGTTCAAAATGTTTTATTTTTTTGTGATAAAAAATGATATAAAATGGAAAGTCATATGAATGATACATGAAGTCTAATAAATAGATGAATATACACTAGATACATGACACATTACCAATGTAAAACTATACTATTATATTACTTTGTAAAAACTTCACATTATGTTATTATAAGTAGTTTGTTATAGGTACCATAAAACACTTAACTACCCTAAGCACCTAACTACCATAAAACACTTAAATACCTTTAAACCCTTAACTACCTTAAACACTTAACTACTGTAAAACTTAACTATCATAAGCACTTCAATAATTTAAATACTTAACTACCCTAAAACACTTAAATACCTTAAAACACTTAGCTACCATAAAACACTTAATAACCTTAAACACTCAATTCCCTTAAAATACTTAAATACCTTAAAACACTTAACTACCATAAACACTTAACTACCGGAAACACTTAACTACCATAAACACTTAAATGCCCTAAACACTTAACAACCTTAACCATTTAAGTACCCTAAACACTTAACTACCCTGAATCACTTAACTACTGTAACACTTAATTATCGTAAATACTTCAAACACCTAAATACTTAACGACCCTAAAACACTTAAATACCTTAAAACACTTAGCTACCATAAACTATTAACTACATTAAACACTTAACTACCTTAAAACACTTTAATACCTCAAACACATTGATACCTTAAACACAAAAATACCCTAAACACTTAAGTACCCTAAAACACTTAAATACCTTAAACACTTAACTACCTTAAACACTTAACAACCATAAACACTTAAATACCCTAAACACTTAACTACCCTAAAACAGTTACATACCTTATACGCTTAACAACCTTAAACACTTAAATACCCTAAAAACTTAGCTATTGTAACACTTAACTACCGTAAATACTTCAATAACTGAAACACTTAACTACCCTAAAACTACATATATATATATATATATATTAAATAAATGTATATATATATATATATAAATATAATAATAAAAAAAAGAAAATTGTTAATCGTATACGTATGTGCTTATGCATACATACACATATATACACATACACACACATATTCATACATATATATAAGTGTACACACATGCACATACATACATATATATATATACACATACAAACACATATATACACATACACATTTACACACACATACACACATCTATACATTTATATGTGGAACAACATGAAACCATTCTCAAATGAAAACAGGTAGCAAAAGGTAACACTCTTATATTATATGAGACAGAGAGTATTATTTCTTCGTGATCTGTCATACAACAAAATTGCGGAATTTGACAATAACAGGATGGCCTTTTGTTTATGCTTGTTTTTTTTAAAAATAATTCACTTATTTATTTAGCTTAACTACTTATTATTGATGTAATGTTACCAACATGAGTTTATCCCATACATCATCGTCGATAGATGACAAGAAATCTACTCTGCTTCCAAGAAGTGTCTCCAATAGTATATCGTCTTCTTGATTGAATAAATTAACCCCGTCTCTCACCTCTAAAATGTCAATCACTCTATCAAAGAAGACGTTTCCTTCTTCAAGTTGCATTTCACAACCTAAGATAAGATGTTTTGCTCTGTCGTCAGTCTTTTTTCCACAGAGTTTGCATATCATAACTTTTCCAACAGGCATGATACATAGTTTCATTATTTCAGAGAGAGTCCATAACATAGATGGAAATGTATGCCCAAGAAACCATATACTGCTTGGTTTTAAGTCCAGATGAATATTTCTGACGTGAATTAATCGCTCCTAAGTTTAATATCTGTATTCCAGGTAGATTCTTCGAGGCTTTGAATATTATCAATAATATACCGATTCCAAAGAAGTTTACCTTCGGTTTGTACAATACTGCATAGTCCACGAGAACACTTCCCATACCATATTTCTTGAATATTTAGTCAATATCAGCTATAAAACCAGTCTGTTTTAGTGGGTTGTTCAAGTACTGACATAAGCGCAAAATGAAAATCTTTTTCCAGATAAGAGTCCAATCGCACCTACACAGCCGGTTGAAAAAGCACAATTTCATCTTATCTATGTATGCTTCCATTGACAAGAGTCCTAAGGTACTACGCGTTGCCTCTGTAGGCGAATATTTATGAAAGCTTGCATACGTCGCGCTGCATATCTCTGACATAGCTCAAGTTCTTCTATATTGGTGTCATATTCGACCATAATTTACATCCATATAGGACTGAGGGTAGAATGACTCTTTTCCAGATTTTCATACTTGTTAGAGGGTTCATTCCTCCGTCTCTGATACCAATAAAATAAAAGGAGTTTAATAAGTGTTTACCTTTATCGCATGCTTCTTTTATCGCGTCGTTAGGTTTAAAGTTGTACTTTAGAGGTATGCCAGCATATTTCTTACTTTTGACTACTGGAATTGGCGATTTGTCGGATAGAAAAGAAGAGATACCTTTATCGCATGCTTCTTTTATCGCGTCGTTAGGTTTAAAGTTGTACTTTAGAGGTATGCCAGCATATTTCTTACTTTTGACTACTGGAATTGGCGATTTGTCGGATAGAAAAGAAGAGATATCAGTTCAGCTTTTGTTTGTAAAGATGATGCTGAAACTTTATCTGCGTTATATTTCAATCTCCACCTTTTCGCATAATTAGTGATTGTATCGAGCAGATGCTGCATCGAAGGATGCGAATTAGCCAATACAGTTAAGTCACCCGCTTATAGGACACACGGCAGGTGGAGATCGCGAAGTATTAGGCCTCGCAAAGTATGATCTAAATCAGTGATCAAATCGTCTATCATAACGATAAAGAACCAAGCGGACAGGATACGATCCTGCCCTACACTCTGCTTATTATTGAAATATTTGGACAATTTGCCCGCAAATAAAACAGAACTGGTTACTGATTTAAACGAGTCTTTCATGATTCGCCACGTCTTCCCTTTTATGCCAAGTTTGTACAGCTTGCAAAATAACCCATTGTGCCAAACTGTATTGAATGCCTTAGCATTATCAAGAAATGTTGCATTGACAGGAATATCTTTATCCATATAGTAGCATATAGATTCTTTGATACAAAATGCTGCAGTGATACTACCACAATTATTTCTAAACACTTGTTGCAATGGATTTGGAAACTTAATGTGCTTAGAAAATATAAGTAGTCTATTATATATAATTTGCTCTAGTATTTTCTGAAGCACTGGAACTATAGTTATATCACGGTAATTATTCATATCTAATTTGCTTTTCCCCCTCTTTTAAATATTAATATTACTAAACCTTGTTTAAAATGGCATGGGTACTCCTCGGCCTCGTACACTTTTTTGAAGACATTTTCAACTAACCTGTACACTGCTTTGAGTGTCCGCAAACAGTAAATGATCGGCAACAATACCGTCGTGACCACATGCTTTATCTTTATTGAGAAAACTTATTGCACTACTGATTTCTTCTCTAGTGGGAATTTTTTCAACAACTTCATCAAAGTGGTAATGGGTTTCTATACTTTGTTTTCTAACCTCTGCTAAGACCATCTGGTAATGATTCTCATTGTACAGATAGGTATTGTCAGGTAGTGACAAATTGGAAAAATGATTTGCCCATAAGCCTCTTATAGAGTCGTGGTCGCGTACAATTTTTTCCGTTAGATTCAACTACGTATGTGTAATCACGTTTATGTCTTTTATTCCGTATAAACTTATAGAAAGTGGAAATATCGAGCTCTGCAGCTTTTCAAGCTCACTGAACTGTTCTTTATCACACATTTCCTTTGCTCTCAGTAACTCTTTTACAAAACAGTTTCTACGCTTTCTTATAGTTCGCGTATTACTGAAATTCCCATCCTCTTGGTCTACCATTAGAAATCCATACCCTACGTTTCAGCCTCATTTCTGTATGAAACTATTTTACGTGTAGTAGTTTCCAATAGGCGTTAGCATACGGGCAAAACCTTTTTATTGGCAGAAACCTAGAAGCTGCGTCATGTAAAATCTTTACTCTGTCTTGAATAATAATTTCAATAACGACGAAGTCAGGGCGAAGCTAGCGCCAATCACTAAATTAGTCAATCTGGCCCCTGTCGCGATAAAAGGTGCAAAATCTGTCAACACATGATAGAAACCAGGACTTTTTCTAGCACAGTGACGAGAGAAAAACTAAACAAACATGGTCCAAACAAAACGTGCAAAACAGAGAATGTAATTTATCTCATCACATCTAAGATCTGTATCCTGCAGTATGTCGGAGAAACTGAGAGGCCACACAAAAGGATCAACCTTCATAGATCTGATTGGATAACAAAGAAGCTATACAGTAGTCCGGTCGCAGAACACTTCTCCTCCCCTGACAACACCTTCAGTGATATAACACTTATTTCAATTGCTCACAACCACAACTGGAGTTCCGAAACCAGGAAAGAAAAGGAATCTTACTGGATACGACGCCTTCGAACATTGAAACCAAGCGGTTTAAACCAAGAAGACTAGAAAAAGACAACCATAAATAAATGTAATTATCTTTTCCGGCTGACACATTTTCTTTAAAATATTTCTCTAAATTTGCTTAATAACCCCTAACTAGTAATATAAAATATCCGGGATATAATTTGCGCGTACATAAATTTACATACAAAAACATGTGTCACTTTGGCTCATCGATTTCTAAGTCAACACAGACATTTTTCAGCATCCGCAACAAGTTCACAGAAACTAGTTCTAACATAATAAATTTCAAGGTTTAGTTCCTGTAGAAACAGGCATGTAAAGTTTTGTAAACACGGTTTCTGTATTTTACTTGTTTGTCTTGTCTATGTTCTGTATTTGCCTTTGATAAAGACTCATTAAGAGTCGAATATTATATATACACACACACAAACACATATACACATATACACACACATACACACATCTATACATATATATGTGGAACAACATGAAACGATTCTCAAATGTAAAAAAGATATCAAAATGTGACACTCTCATATTATATGAGCCAGAGAGCATTATATCTCCGTGATCTGTCATACAACAAAATTGCGGAATATGTATGTATGTGTGTATGTATGTATGTATGTATGTATGTATGTATGTATGTATGTATGTATGTATGTATGTATGTATGTATGTATGTATGTATGTATGTATATGTGTGTGTGTGTGTGTGTGTGTGTATGTGTGTGTTTGTGTGTGTGTGTGTGTGTGTGTGTGTGTGTGTGTGTGTATGGATGGATGGATGTTGGTGTATGTATGTATGTATGTATGGATGGATGGATGTATGTATGGATGGATGGATGAATGTTAATGTTGGTGTATGTATGTATATATGTATGTATGTATGGATGGATGGATGAATGGATGAATGTGTATGTTGGTGTTTGTGTCTCAATGGATGGATGGATGAATGTGTATGTTGGTGTATGAGTCTCAATGGATGGATGGATGAATGTGTATGTTGGTGTATGTGTCTCAATGGATGGATGGATGAATGTGTATGTTGGTGTATGTGTCTCAATGGATGGATGGATGAATGTGTATGTTGGTGTATGTGTCTCAATGGATGGATGGATGAATGTGTATGTTGGTGTATGTGTCTCAATGGATGGATGGATGAATGTATGGGCGTACAGGAGGAACATTTACTGAATAACCACGGACTGAATCAGTACGATCTGACATTTATAGCTTCATTTAATTTATTCCTATTTCATCATTACTACATCGTTTGACTTGAATGAGTGTATAATATCCAAACACACGTAGAACAATTTGAATAATTGATGCATATATTATTTGTTTATCTTGATAAATATGCTAAATTAATTTAATGTTTCCCTTTATTTAATTCTTTCGTCAGGCATTATAAATGGTTTCACTTTTCATCTCGGTCAATATCATTTCTGTGATTTTCTCGGATGGTAACCTTTATTTTTACGTTTATATCGACATGATGTTATCCTACATTGTAAAATCCAAATTTCGTTTTATACACTGTTCGTGGCTATTGAAGTATAGTCCAAACATAAATCAAATATTCGAATAAATATGTACAATTCTGCAACGCCATTCTTCTCTGTGGCAATGGCGTATTGCCTGCAGATAACCACTTTTTTCTTTTTATTGTGTTAGTTTATGATTCCTTCTATCAGCAAAATACGCTATTTTGCTCTTTCATTTCCTCATGTAACACGTCCAATAGCATAGCATGAACAGACATATTCGTGTGTTACAATATTGGTTTTTATGTTTATTTTTACTGATGTAGATATACAAACCTCCACACATCAAGGCATTGTCCTCACAGCACAATGTATATAATGACAACCCTCAGTTTAATTCATAAAAGTTTCCAACAGGCGCCAGAGTAATACTATGCAAAAGCTCTGACCGTGATCAATTACCAACAAAATCGCTATTATACGAGTTACGGAAATGTCTTCAAATTCTGAACTTTAAGCGAAATGTAAAACCTGGAAAAAAGTTTTCAGATGTTAACCTCTTGCAACTCCATTACCTGGTTTGGTTTTTCCTAATATCGCATCTGCGCTCTGAGTCGCCGGTGGTTTTCATTTCCACCAACAAGTCGATTGCAGCCATGCTATTACGTTTGTGATGCTAACGAATACAACTTATTATTCGTATTGAGGCCATTCTGTGCCGCGGTAAAATTTTCTCAATTTGTACGTATTTGCGAATGCAACCGTCACCAGTCACAATTGTTACTATTTTGTTTTATCTCCAGAAATATTTCTGATTGATTTATGTTTACTAGTTGTCACAGTCATTTTTCATGCAACATCCACCAACGGTTATTGGTGCTCCGATTCTGCATATACCTTACACGATCACTCAACGAGTTTCTATTTCATGAGTAGCGCATTCTTACTTATTTCTTCCTTAGTTGTAGTAGCTCATTATTGATTATTTTATCGGGTCGGTAACATTTAGTATACACCAGAGTCCTTCTATTAATAACGCGATGCTGTCGATGATTAGTTGCAATAAACATTTATATACTCTTTGTTTGGTACAGTGGTCATACAATTAGAGAAAATCTATGATGAATATTTAAGCTTCGTGTGACTGTACTATTTCGGTGCCTAACACCAAAGTGGTGCTAATCAAATCAGGGAATAAAACATAAAGGATATTCATTGACACGTGGAAACTAACTCATATAAATGTTAGCATTACTGGTGGCCCGATTAAAAATATCTTAAAAACGCGTGTCTGTAACGGCAGGTGTTCTTGTTGCAAGAATATGTAGCTAATTATTTATCAATATTGTTATTCTACACAATTTATCTTGTATTGCCATTCCGGCAATATAATGCCATCTATACTCTTGGACCTTTAAGATATGAGATTAAAAATCTATCAAAATATTCCCTATCCATAACACCGAAGCATATCGACCCCTTGTTAAGTCATCATCCATCAGCAAATTGTTTGTATTTTTATATCTACAATCGAAGTCATTAGGCGATCTGTATGTCCAAATATTGCTTGTTCAAATATCGGTTTTGTCAACATATTGAATGATACACGCATTTCATTTTCGTTTTTCAAAAATCAGAAGCTCTCTTCGTTTTTGGCAACCCTAGGCAAATCCACATCAGTGACACTTCGTTTTGCGTTGTCAAGTGTACATCCGAATTGAAATTGTAAATTCAGTACATATTTGTTGGGTTGGACTTTAAAATGCTTTTCGCGAATGCATTAGTTGCTTTTACAAGTGGATAAAACTGAAACGATATTAATTTACAAGTTGAAACTAATTAATATCAATGTTAGCATTACTGGTGATCGATTTAACACCGATTCCGCGCATTTTGAATCATAATTACTGCAGTCAGAATCCATTACTTGTTTGTAAGGAAATGTCTAACTGTAAACACAAAATCAAAGACGTCGAGTCCCTTACCGTAATTTTCATCTTCATCAGGTAGTGGTTTTGGTACTGCATATGTGAAAATATCTGGAAAATGGCTGTAACGGCAGTTGTTTTTGTTGTAAGAATATATAACTGATTATTTATCAACAGTGTTATTTTACACAGTTTACCTCTGTAGCGCCATTAGATCAATATAATAATACCTATACACGTGTACCTTCAAGATATGAGATTGAAATCTATCAAAGTATTCCTTATCCATAACACCATAGCATATCGACATCATGTCAACTGATCATCTTTTTCTCAGCGAATGATTTGTATTATAGACGAATAACTGAAGTAATTATGCGATCTGTTCTTCCACATATTGCTTGTTCGAGCATCGGCTTTGTCAACATATTGCATGAACATATTGCATTAACGCGTTTTGTTTTCGTTTTCAAAAATCTCAAGCTCTCTTTTTTCTGGGCAAATCCACACGAGTGACATTCGTTGTGCGTTATTAAGTGTACATTCGAAGAGCAGCAGAGGGGGCGAACAGATCAACTTTTTTTAGAAGCGTCTATTTGGTAAACTAAGGGTTCCTCGTAAATCCCCAATAGAAGCGTCCATTTGGCAAATCAATCAAAAAAAACAAAAAAAGGACGCCAAAGTCGTTGTCGCACCCCCTCTGCTGCTATGGGGTAAAAATCTTTTTTACGATGAAAATCATTTAAGATGAAAGTCCTTTTAGGATTTCACAAAAAGATTAATTTGTAAACCCTCACCTCCTAAATAAATTAGATTCTTGGACTGGTCAGTGAGTTTGAAATTAATTCTCGTTAATGAATCATTATGACATCGCATATAGACTGGATTAGTTGGATCCTCAATTATTAAAAACCCTGGAGGAGCTGTTGGGGCAAATGAATATAAAATATATCCCTGATGAGCTTGATTTGATCAATCGAGATTTATTTGATAACTTCCTTCGATAACATCACATAAATTCAATGCAATCATCGAGGATATATTTACGTTGAATGGAGTGATATGCCTGCCGCCTCCGTCTGGGTCATTATTATGTTTAAGGTTAATTTCCTGTGGTGATGTTGTTTTTTCCATGTGTCGTAAATCCTTTTGAAACCATCGTCGATGGTATCGTTGAGTTTTCCTCGCATCCCTGATACGTTATATTCTGGAAACGTAAATTCGGGGATATCTTCTACGCGGATATTATATTTTGCTGCAAATTCTGTTCTTGTTGCAGGATGATCATGACCTAAAATAATTTGAATCGTTCGCAAATTAAATTCTTCCATGTCGGCGATAATTTTATTACATACTTCCATGTATTTGATGACTTTTTCTCGGTGTGGTTGGATTGTATTGGTTGTTGTTAGCATAAAACCTCTAAATCGTTCGAAATCGGTACTCAATTTTGTGAATTGATCAGTAACAATTGATTAATTTACTGTAAAATGTGTAGTAATGGATTCTACTCTTCCTCTTAGAAGATCAAAAAGTACCTATTGATAAATCAAATGTTAATTTAAAAAAAATCATCGGGATGAATACTACTAGCACGAAGACTACCACGAAGACCACCAGTAAGAAGACCACCAGTAAGAAGAGCACCAAGACCAACACGAGTACTATCTGTGCTAATATAATCTTTATCAGAACCATGTGTCACAGAATTAGGCGAAAATTTGAACTGATTTTTGTTGTACTTGAATTGCAAACGAAACTCACCATTTTCTTGATTTCGTCGTACACTCATTACCTGGGGTGATTAAGTGGCGTGTAACGATTTGCATGTGCCAATTTGTAATTTACATGAAATCCGAAATACTCGTTTTACGTGGTGCACGGCAAGCTCGATGTGATTTATGTTCACCTATTGAGAGTATATAAGGCGAAGTATTTATCATTATTATTTACGGGAACCAAAATATCTAATCAAAGGATAGATAACCTCGTCTTGCAAATCTCCAGCCAAAGGGGTGAGTGTTAAATTTACATTTCGTTTTATTGTGAATTTTATTCAGATTATCATTTCGTATAATGATGCTTTTATTGCAATTAAACGTGGAATATTTGGAATTACTAGTCACTTTTAGACTTTAAATACAATATCGTAATCTACGGCTTAGATTATTTTTGAGACAACTATTATTAGTCTGGTTTTGTTTATTATAGCTGATTCCGTCGTTGATACCGTAGAAGTACATCACTGATAGCGCATCTAATAACATCGTTGATACCGTCTCTGATACCGTAGCTGCTAACGTAGTTGTTACAATGTATCTGATACCGTAGCTGCTAATAACATCGTTGATACCGTAGCTGCTAATAACATCGTTGATACCGTAGCTGTTAACACATCTGATACCATCTTTTGATAAACGTCTTTGATATCGTCTGATTTGTTGTGGGACATCTATTGTTTGTTCTGGAACATCTCTGTATAAATATCTGAATGTGATTGTGCCGTTAATTTTGTGCAACGGAATTGAAGTATCTGTCTGTGTGTCGAACTGTCTGTTCGTCAACATCTGTGTAACATGTAAATATCCGGAAAGCTAGAAGTCCGAGTGTCGGAGCTGTCTTAGAGTTGTAAAACGTCCGGGTCGACATCTAGGGGAGTGAGGAACCGTTGGTTCGGGTAGATGTTGTATGCTGTCTGAACGTATAACTGTGGTGGATCCGTGTAGGGAAACGTCCGATAATAGTATTGGTCAACCCTCGGTTCTCGGGGAAACTGGGAGACGATTCAACTGTTGCTGAATCGTGCGGTTATACAGGGGAGACACATAGGTGTATTGAAATTGTAATATAATTTAATACATTGTTGTATTTGCATGCTTATGTCAGATCGCAATAATATTTCAAGTGATCACATAGATATCAATAAAAGCTAGCAACTTGATTGAATACAAGTATATGATCGTGCTAGTTATCGCAATCCATCGTGCGATAGATAGTTTGTCGTTTGTGTTTATTTTTTTCGTAAATCATACTTGCATTTATTTAACTTTCGTAAAGGATTCTTGGATCTGTGTATAATCCAAGAGATCCCTTTACATTTGTGATTCCTTTTGTATTGTTATTTAATTTGTTCATGTATTGTGAATGGTTGTGAGTTTAATTGTGGGTTGAGTGCATGAATTATTGTGTTGTTACATCTGTATTTTTTTCATTTATAATTTATTACATAAATTTATATTTCCTTTCACAAATTGTGTTTGTATTGTTCATTTAATCCACCCTCCTCTCGGTAACAATTCTGTTACACCATGATAATTTTCCTTCCTGGAAATATAATCAGATTTTTGTGGTTCAGGTGATATATTAACGGTTTCCTGTCGAGGTGGTATTTCAGGCCAACCCAGAATTGTTCTAATAGAACTCTGATAAATATCTACGGCATACCTGGGTGAGTTTATCTCAATGGTAGATGATAGCGTCGGTTCATGAACCGTTATAGCGATTTTTGATTCTTTTCCAGTAATGGATTTTATTCTACGTTGTAATTCAGCATTGATTTGTTCGATTTGGTAGGACCCTGATGGTATTGAAACAACGTTCCAGTCTGGAGTCCAGTCTTCTTTATTCTTACTCGCAAACACCAAGGAATTATTTGGCTGTTGACCGCCGAATGATTTTGATCTGATATTTGGCCAACTGTGATACACTCGTAGTTTTGCTAACGCTATCTCCTTCACGGGAATTATAGAAGGAAAATTCACACTGAATTCAGGATTCGTTGAGGTTATTGAGATCATGCTTGTTTTCACCGGAGTGGTATTTTCCGCTTTTTGTTGAAGTAGTTCTTGCGATGTTGTCATTGTTATTATACTCATGTTGTCGCTCTAATTTTGACATCGAGGAATCAAAAACACGTACCATTGTTGAGAACTCATTATCTGATATTAATGTATCATCGAGTAACGACGATATCATCGAGGATAATTGCGAGTACGCGGTTGATACAACATGGAACTACGTAATCCTGCAGTTTACGCTGGCTGCATGATGATATTTTTTTATTTTTATCGAAATAATTCCCGCGATTGTTGTCGCCGCTGATGTACAAATTGGAAAAACTATCGGGGCAATCATTGTCACCGAGGAGAGTATAATACCGGCTCCGGTGATTACACCACTCACCGAGTACACGGTAACATCAACTGCGGTGATTCTTCTTCGGTTTTTTTTTTTTGAAACTCCTCACTGAGTGTTTTGACTTTAGTTTGAAATTCTCTGACCTGATCATAGCGATATTGTTGTGACGTTGCCAATGATGACATTTTATTTTCAAATCGATTACGATTTCAATAGAAACTGTTAGCGGTTTAATTGTTTACTTAAATCCGCTACGAATTCCGCATACCATGTTACTGAAACCCTAGCCAAATTATTATCAGTGGATCCTATCGTGAACGTTTCAGTTGTATCCTTGTTGATGATCGTTGATATCGTATTGTTGACCCCAGATGAACTCGCTGATGAAATATTAAATTGAGTTGGTGTCACTAGTGTTAATCGATAAATACCACTGACGGTTGCAGTGATATTTAATATATTGTTTGTAGGAGTCCACGCAAATGATCCGTGTTGGATCGCGTATACGATATTATTAATATTTTCGTTCGCGTGAGTTTTTTTTATTTCTTTAAGTTTTTCTATCATTCCCAGTAGATCATCCCTGATAAAATCGTTGGTCGTTTTAACATCAGCTTTGATAGCTTCTATTCGCCGATTAATGGCGGGTATTTTGATTACTGGTTGCTTTAAGATCATAGATGGATTTTCTAATATTGGATAGTTTAATGTCGAGTTTATCGAATGTGGTTCCAAGAAATTTATCTACGATGTTTTTACGAAAAGTTGAAAACTGTTTTACGTGTTCTTCATATCTGGATTGAAGTGTTGCAAATTCTAACATAGTTGTTTTTATCTACGTTAGTTTCGGTGTGGTCACTGGTGGATTTCCAAGGAAATCTAATAGAGGTTTGTCAATATTGTCAATTATATTTCTTTGTAATTTAGAAAACTGATCGAATTTAGTTATATGGTCGTCGTATTAATCGCGTAGTTTTTCTAAAAAATTCTATTGTTGATGAATAATTATTACCAAGTGTTGTTAATTTATCTGTGAGCGTTGAAACAAGTACACCTGGTTTGAGTTTACCCTGATCGGAAAACAACGCAATAGTATCCTCTACTGCGTCTCCTCGTTTAACTAAAATATCATCAAGGGAAACATTACTCGTTTTCAATTTACCCTGACGATCTTGAAATACAACTATTTCATTGGGATCAACACTTGCAAAGTTCAACATCTCAGCTATTTCATCTTCGATTATTTTTTTTTTACATCACTGGTTGCAGTGCCATCGGGTTTCTTTAGCATTGATAGTGGTCTTCCCCAAATATCAATCATGTTATTGTAAAAATCTTTGATTTTATAATTACTTCTCTCTAAAAAGCGACTACTAGTATATTCATTTACGACCCGATGAGATGGTTTTCTCGATGAAGAAATAGCGTCAAGGACATTTAATACTTCTATGCCGCATATTGGTGGGTCATTTATTTGTTGTGTTGGTAGCGTAGAATACCAACGAGGTATGTTTAAGTGGTTTCAATTCTTTAGGCGCCGCTAACCCATATGAATCGAAATAAACAATTGCACTCGGCTCAATTGCGTATGCAACCCAGTGGGTTCCGGGTCCGCTGCTGTTATCGAGATTAATGATACCTGTTTCAACGCTGTTTGATTGTGCTTGCAACTGATCTTTAATAAAGACACCTCTGAAGTTTTTATCGCTAGTTTTTAGCGGCATCGAGTAAATAAAAATTTGACAACGGAACCATAGGTTCTCGCGATGGAACCTTCGGGTCTCGAGATAATAAACTCTTCATGGGATTCTCAGGCCGCTTCCGCTGTACCATGAATACGGGGTTTCTGGTAATCTTAGACCCTTTCCCTATTTTGGTATCCCTGTCCGGTTCCTGTCTTTAGTGCCATCCTTGCCGCGGTACCAACGGCTCCTAACGCTGCCACCTTAGCTACCGCTGGGGCCACTGCTGCAATTAGCGCTGGAATCGCAGCTAACAGCGGGAATATACCACCTGATTTTATCATGTTTTGATCGCAACTGCAAAGAGTGTGATCTGAAAACCCTTTTTATCTTTGAAAGCATAATTGAAGTGTTTTATCTGACGAGTTGTCAGCGACAATTTATTCTGACCACCAGTCATCTGATTGTGTTTCAGCGTGATTGTGGTTCCACATTTTTTAGCTTATTCCGATTGCAATTTTTTAATTTGACTAGAAGTTAACGTAACACTAACAACACTTCATGACATTTTATTAATAACAGATTGATCTAATTGTTACATTGGAAAAATTCGAAGTATTTTCAATCACAGATTTTCCATTGGTGCATCGACTACTCTCATTCTTCCATCAACACTTTCGAGTAGCATTGATTTGTCGCTAAGAATGACAGAAACCGCTCTGTAATTAGCAATACCACCAGGACGGGCTACACGAGCTCTAAAGTGTATATCAACAACGAATTGTCTTGTTAAGTCAAGATGTTCCAGCGAAAATAATAGAACGGATATAGATTTTTAAAATCCAATTGTGATATTTGCAGACCAGTATCGACATTTTGATCGCGTCCCATATATGACAACAGACGATGATACACGCGTGCAAGATGGTTAGTGGTGTAATCAAGTTGTATATCTTCAGATGGTTCCTGCTGTCCGTTTATTGTCAGCGAGACTTCATTAACACCTATCTGATCAAATATCATATGACTTCGTTCTTAATTGTTTAATCGCTCAGTATTCTGTAGCGCAACAAATATATGACATGGCGCAGCAACACCTTGTTTTGATGCCAGGTGCCATGTAAATGTACCATCAATATTAGAATCCTTGGTATCCGTTGTTGTTATTAGCCAACTTAGCAATGATTTTCCTCCATGATCTATAAATGATAGTAATCGATCTTCTGTTGTGATTGATGGAATCATTACTGGCATCCAAAGTGATAGTTTTGTTAAAATGACTTTACCCTCGCGAACACTAGCATCACGCCAGATTGCATTATTATCATTACCCGTCGGCACGAGTGCTACTGTAAGCTTTGTTCCATAGATAACTTTTCTAACATTTCTATAGAATCCGAAAATATGATGCAGTGGAATCGCGCATGAAAATCGTCGACGCTGTTCCTCTAACGTTGCTGCGCGTGTTGCAAATCCTAGGTTGTAATTAGGAACATTATTTATCACATCAAAAGTATCAGCTGGTATTAAATATCCTTAGAAAACATAGATGGACCCGCTGATCTTGTATAATCATCAGAATATCTTGCTAACCCCACTATTGTTGTGGCAACATCAACATTATTCTCAATGGATTCAATTTTTCTTCCATCAATCATATAACTATCACTCTCAAATAGCGCCATGATACCATTATTAACAAAACCAACTCGGATAGTTGGGTTATTGTCATATGGTGTATTAGCTGCAACATTTGTTACGAGTTCTCCTTCTACTTCGATAAACGCTTCGCATGGTAAAAAGTATTTACTGGTATCATGGACTTGAAGTTCGATTCTTGCTCGAAGATCTGGTTGTATTGCATGATAGGGATAAAATTGATAATCGCGTACAGAATCGTCTTTATGCACTGGGGCTTCCTTATCAAAGGCTGGATCAAGTGACCTTTTGAACATTTTATTATAGATTCCTCGATCTAAATCATGGTTTTCGTCGTGGTTTCAAGCCACTTCCCTCTATCATGTTTGCAGTATTATTTCGTTGTGCTTCATATGCATCATTGGCCAACGACGAAGTCGCCAACGATGCTAATTTCTGATCCACGGCGCTATTTATTATTTTGCTAACACTTGCAGGCATTACTTCCGTAGATGGAAACGATGACTTCGTTATTGATGGTTTCCTTCGCCGACGAACTAGCGACATCAATGTATCCTTCTCGGCGGAAAACGCTTTCCCGGCAACATCTACAACAGCACTAATGCCCTTATCACGAATAACATCAATGGCTTTTATCGATAATTGTTTTGCTAGCGGTGCCACTTTTGGAGCCATTCTTGAAAATAACCCTGCAATGGTATCACCGAGACCATCACCATAGTATGCTTTGTAAACTAGCAATCGTGAATTTACCATGTAAACGCTGGTTCGTTTATCATGGTTGTAGTGTATGATCATCTTATTTAAATGATATTTATCTAATGTGGTGATTAGTCACTAATGGCGAAGTCATTAAATTAGTCACTATGATAACCGTCCGCTAACTCGTCAACAAACTCTCGATATACATGAATATCCATGATGCCGCCTTGAAATAACCGCATACAGATATCAGCTGCTTTATTAATTATTTATGGTGAGTTATTTCCAGCTCGTTTCCCTCCGATAAGTACGTCTAATCGTGCTATGTCGCTGAGAATATTACCAGGACAACTAACTAAATCACTATCTGAAATTCCCTTTGGGATTCCCCTTGGGGTTCCACTTGGAGTTCCACTGGAAAATCTTTCCTTTTCGGAAAAACCCTCCCCGGTTGCGCCCTGTGTATTAGTTTCCTGGCTTTGTAAATACCTAAAAAAGTTCATCATCATCATCATCATCATCATCATCATCATCATCATCATCATCATCATCATCATCATCCTTGAGTTGGTCAAGTGATGTATCCAACTGGGTATCTTCTTGTTTTTTCTGTCTCCGTGTTGGTGTTTGATTCTCTCTCTCTAAATCAACCCCAAGCTCTGCTTGGAGTGGTATATCCTTTTCTTGTTTTTTTCTGTCTTTGTGTTTGTCTCCGTGTTGGTGTTGGGCGCTTTCTTTCTTGTTGTCGTTCTTCTATTTCTTGTTGTCGTTCTTCTATTTGTTGTTTATCATAATTACTAATTCCTTTTTTAAATTCTTTATACCCCAACTCCATTTTATCTAACGATCAATCTCTTTGTTTAGTTTATATAACCCATCATACCAATTATCGCTTGATATTATATTATCTTTATACTCGTCCGCTAAAAACTCATTTTTTGAATGATAGCTTTTAGCAGCAAAATCACCAAAGGCATGATAATCCTTTTGTTTTAATAATTGAAATTGTTTTATTAGCGTTCTAACCCCTTCAGTAAATATATCCACTAAAGAAACACTGACTTTTTTTTAACAACATCATCCTGTGGTGAAAAAAATATCCTTTTTTCTATCCTGTTCGTCAATAGTCTGTTCCAAAATAACTCTCTCGGTGGTTGCGGTGATGGGTTTAAACAATTGTTCAGTCTCTGCAAAAAATCAATCTGAAGACTCTGTTTAGTTTGTAGTTTTTCTCGTACGGAAACGGGGACAGGGATGAACTTCTTAATTGCGGATAGCCGCTCAGGAGGTAATCTAGTCGTTAGTGCTTCATTTACCATTATAAATTAATACTTGATCTAAATGCAGTGTTTTTATCACCAGTGACAGAAATCACCATAAATAATTTCTAATGAGAAATCTCCACGGAAAATAACATTACAAAAAGACATTTTGACCAGACTTACGCTAACATCAATTTTTGATTATTTTTGTCAATTTTTTACCATTTTTTTGATTTATTTAAAAATCATTTTTGGTCAGAAAATATCAAAAATAATTTAAAGTGGAAAAACCCTACGAGAAACAACATGGGAAATCGACCACTTGACCCGACTCAAACAGGCAAAAATCACCCAAACTCAGGCAAAAATCGATGAAAAATTACCAAAAAATGACCAAAAATGACAAAAAAATCAATAAAAACATAAATTACTGAAAATATTTTACTTCCTTGTAGTCCATTGATAAGACCAGTATAGAATTTCAAAGCCACTATTGATTAATCCTGTACAGAATGTTGTTCTAGTTGATCGCACACACACCATGCCTGTGGATTAGAATTTTACCTGTTCATTGTATTGAAGAAGTATTTATACATGTCGATTCGTAGTAAGAATTTTACCTGTCCATTGTCCAACACAGACAAGCATTAAAGTATTGTATACATTTCAAATCGTTGGTTATAACTTACTCCGCTGAGGTAACCAAAGGGGTATTTTCGTTTTGTTGGATCATCATTCTTATATTCTTAATTTTTTAATTAACTGCGCGTTTGATTTCATATTCATTTCCTAATTCTTTCCTTATTCTTTCCACTATAGTAAATAATGGGACAAACTTACGTCATTTTCATATTTGAAAGTTTCGTATATCGCATGTTGAATTCGCTTAATAAAACTGTATGCTTTAGGCAACATATATTTATTCCTTTGAGTGCCATAACCAATGTCTTGGAAATCTGAGAGGATTATATCACAGTTTAATTTATCTGACAATTGAATTCCTTGAGATCTCAAATTTGAAATCTCAGTTATTACCTCATTGATATTTTCAGAATTCATATTATATAATAAAATATATTTCGGATATATTTTTCACAAATAAATAGTGAATCATGATGAGCGGTTATCATTCATTGGGTCCCTTATTAGGCCGCTGTGTCTTTCATAGGGTTCTTTCATTGAGAGTATTTTTCTCTGTTGGTTATAATCAGAGTATTTTTTTCTTTGAGGTTGTTCACACAACCAGAGATTTTCTCTTATTGACATTTGCTCTCTTATTTGTCCCTATGACCGTTTCTCATGGCCGATAATTCATTCTGAATTATCCTGTGGGGCTACCCTAATGTGATGGAGAGCTTATTAAATCCATGTTTTTCTGTTTATTTTGACGTCCATCGTCATATCACAAACCAATAACGGGTTAGAAACCTAAGAAGATATGCTTAGGAGAATGGGCGTCACATGATACATAGGACAGCACTACAATGGATTATAGAATGACGTCAGTGGCGTGGTTATATACAATGAATGAATGGATGATATACAATGAATAAATGAATGCATGATAATGACGGGGCTGGTCTACATTCATACGTGAATAATCATACAACCCATATAAAATTCCAGGTTGTATCAATACAATAAGTATCCACACACCATGTGATAGTGTGTGGGTTGTATGATTTTCACGTATGATTTTCGACGCTAAAGCCCCAATAATATAACAGACGGTATGATATATCAGCTGGTTATACATGACAGCCGAATATGGAGATGTGCGATTTTATTCTCTCGTGTATTTAATAATGATTTTTGACAGCATTTAAGCAAGAGCGAAAACCTGAAAAGAGCACTAAAAATAGAATACAACTGTTTGTAACACTACGTGTTTCATTTGTTTTCTTACAAAACAGACAATTTCCCCATTTGATTATATCTCCGCTGAGAATCATGACAGTTAAAAAAAACCAATAGAATAATTGAAAAAAACTCGAAATCTGGTGACACAACTCATTGAGATCCATAACTCTTTCATAAGCTGTACATATGCCCTCAGGAGTTATCTCCCTTTGGTGTTATATATAATAATACCAAATGAAATTCATACGTAAACGAATTGAATTCTTTTTGCCCATTTTTTTTCTGGAAATCACAGACCGATATACCCCTTCTGCAACATATCGTATTAAGGTTCTACAAATATTGAACTATTATTCGGCTTCATACATTGATTGGAATACTATTTGTTCGTTATTTTCAATGTTAAATAATTTTACAGGTCTCTTCCCAATTTATTTATAAGTGCCAGTCCTACCTCGTTTGGTGTTTTCACTCTGAGAAAGAGCTTGTAGATTATTTAAAGAATTATTCCTAGGATTGGAATCAATATGATCAATAACAAAACCGTCTTTGATCAATCCATCAAAACACACGTATGCGATTCTATGATTAAGATATCTTTTCTTTCCAGCAGTAAACCTCAAATATCCATGACTATTCACAACACCAACTGGATTCTTCAGTCTGCTGTGTCTGACAATACTGTCACGAGACGCTTCATAATTGGTTATCACGGGATGTGAGTTGAAATTCTTGGTCCGATTATATACTAAATAATTTTTGTCTAATTTATTATTTGGTTGAATTATTACATTTTTTGGAAATCTTCCAATATAATCTTGAGGAGTTCTTATGATCTTGTCAAGGACGCTGTCAGGGATGTTGTCAATGACAGAGTCATTGATGGAATTCTTAATGGAATTTTTAATTCGTTTATCATAATAACGCTTTAACTCTCTGTATGGCTTACCACCGCAAATGAGACACAACTGCGACTTACCACGCACTCCTACCCCACATTGTATGCACGGGACTGGGCCACAACTCCCCCAACGAAAGCTTTGCATATTATATCCACAGAATTCCTTTCTGCATGATTTGTTACATGAGGTTACTGATCCTATCATCAACCATTTGCAATGGTTCATTATATAATAATTTTCTTATTTAAATACTTGTTTTAATTATAATATGAAGAGTTTGAGAGATTATCAAAAATTACGCCTTGGAAAAATGTTAAATTCAATCTCGATAGAGTCTCCGTAGCCCCAAAAAGTCTAATAAGTGATACAACCATGCTAGGTGGAATCCGTGATTGTTTTAATGAATTCAAACGCGATGGAGTATCTCACTGTTGGTCGACATTTCGAATTGATGGTAGCGTTGATGCTAACATGAACGACGAAAAAGTAGCAATGATAAGCTCATATCTTGACAAGAAAAAAGTATTTTTTTAGAGTGAAATTCATTATCTGTTCGGAAACAGGAGATTGGATTATTCGAGATAAATTTGAACCAATCTTGAAAGATAAAAGAACTGTCACTGGGAGTCGAGATTCCAAACCAAGAATTTTAACTGGAATTGCCAAACAGTACTACGAGAGATCTTATCCTGCAACAGCAGTTGTTTATGGGATATATTCGTTAAATGATAAACCATTTATTGAAAAATTAAAACCAATGAAACTATCATCGTTGAATTGTGTAGCAGAACGAATAATAGAACACTTCGCAAAATGCGTTGCGTGGAAACAAACTGACTGATGTAAGCCGCAAAAAAATAATTGAATGGGGACTAACAGTAAAAGAAAACGGAGCAACGATTCAAAATGTGGTAGCGTTAGAACGGATATTAAAATTCCCAACATCAGTAACGACGATAATATGCAAGATATTATATGAACAGAAGTATAAATCGAAAGGATCTCCAATCAAGATTATTGATCATAACGAACACGCATGGACACCTGCGGTAACAATATTTTTGCGAGATAGAACAATAAAATATATACCCGCGGAGCTCTCTGCCGAGGATTTCTCTAAGGAGAAATTATTTGATTTTATTTACGAGTTAAGTAAAAACGACCCCGTGTCAGTGTGGTTACTTCACAGTTTTGAGAAAGAAGAGGGTAATCGATCAATTTGTAAGACCCAATGTAGAATTATACCGCACTCAAGCCCTTCATAACGATATGAAAAAACTAGCTAGGGATTTTTCAACAGAGCACGACGAACAATTATTTACAAATTGTTTTACAATTGCGTCGGTTGCAGCTCATTTTGCGGTAAGAAAAACATGTGGAAACCAACAAGAACTGAATTTCTATCAGATATCTAATCAAGCTGCATCGAATATAACCATGGCGGATTATGGAATACAAAATATGACCCTGAAAATATTTTTTCGGTTGATATGATTGCGTGTTATCCAGGGAATTTTCTCGGGTTCGGAGAATGTGCTGAATACTTCAAGCGATTTGGACATCCCACACATGAAATGACTCGTGTAGCGATTAATGGACCACTACCTGATTTTGATTTACCTGGATTCACTCGCGTGGTATCATTTGAATTAGCTACAAGACTTCATCCGTGTTGTTCTTTTTGGATTGGTAGACATACATCTGAAAAACACTGGATGCCAATAGTGCTATTACGGTATATGATTAATTCTAAAATGCCGATATCGCTTATTGTCAGTGAAGCGATTATATCATATCCAGCGCAGACTGAGGTCTGATTACCACACCCTGATAGTCTAGATAGTATAATCAGCGAAAAAAGGAATTAATTCCCTGATTTCGACGAAGAATATATCTTGAAATGGTCCAAACAGATATTTGAAGTTAGAAATAAACAAACAAAAGATCTCGGTATAAGAATAATTGGTAAATTCACTCAGGTTAGAAAACACGACAATAATCAATATTCTTCAAGGTTGATTATATATAGCGTAGAATACAATTTTATAATCGCGGATGTAACATCTAAGGGTATATACGTCGATCGTAAAGACGCTTTTTTATCCGATGTAACAAAATTGGGTACAATTGTTACTTACAACGATGGATACAATCTTCAATATACACATCTGAGAGCGTCTATGCTTGGTTATGCTTATATTAATCAATTTTCAATGATAAATAGGTTTCCTAACACCGCAGTTAGAGTAGCCACTTATTCATTTTATATAAACGTGAAACACAGCGAAGCAGTGTCTGATTTCACTAATTTTGACGAGAGTTGGGTATCATGGAAAATTAAAAAAGAAATACCGTGTGATTATTCCAAATCAGCAGATGTTACAATTGAAAACAATTACTTGAAAAATAATCAGATATCAGAACAAAATGAAGGCTTCATATTAGGTGAAATAATGGATCTGGGATACAATTCGGGAGAATACGATATTTCTATTCTGTATGATAATGTTATCTGATTGACAATATTTATAATAATAATTTAGATTTGAATTATCGTGTATTTTCTCATACATTCCAGAGATAGCACTATTGATCTGTCTCTGATATGAATACATATCTGTGTATGTGAAGCTACATCAACAAACATGGAAGATGAAAAAAACGTGTTTATCCAATCGAGGGCATCACAATTAGAGAACAGCAAATTAATATTGTCTGCATTCAAGCATATATTTCGAACGGAGGACAGTTATTAATAGTTGTGTCCCGATATTTTAATTTATTCTGCCATTCTATTGTTATGTATAAGTGCAAGATAAGTTAAGCTTTTTAAATAAAGTAGTCATAAGATAAATTGTCCATTGGATGACAGATACTTCCAGATCATTGCTACATAGTTACATACATACTTACATACACACAGAACTCTCTGACGCAACTGTTATATAGTTGTATAGGTAATTCAGCATAATCGCTTGGCAATGGTATTTTCACCTCCTTCTGTACTTGCAGGAATGATTCATATTAACACATGAGAAGTGCCAGCAATAAGGTCGATCAGTTTATTCTTACAAGTGTGTATATAACCGCTCAGCAAGTGTGCGATTAAATCGTTCAACAATTGCCTGATCGCGATTTAACGCAGTATGTCCTCGTCGTATGGTGGTATTATGATGTTTCATTGTTGATAACACTGCACCATGAAATTCCTTGCCAGAATCAACTTGTATTAGATTTGGCCGATGCAGAGGACCCCGACGATAAATCCTATCAAACGCAGAAGCCACTTCAGTTCATGATTTTGTTTTTAACGGCTTTGCGTGTTTGTATCGACTCGCAACATCAACTACGGTTAGCGCATACTTGTAGAAACCATCATACGGCAGAAATAATATATCAGCATGATGAATGTCATTAGGAACGGTCACATCAAAATGCGAGTTGTTTAGGCGGTGGTAGATAAATTTGACATATCGCCTGTTTGGATAACCAATCCGCTGCTGTAGTATTTTTCACCTTTGCGGCGCTAGCGAGTTTACCGATTGCTGCTTTACCCCTACAGTATCCTTTTGGTGAAAAATAAATAGATTCATTGTTGTTATTAATTACAAGCACCTAACATCAATTTAGTTTTCATCGCCGATTTTACTAACCAAGAAGCCAATTTTTCTTTGAAGGATTTATCAGTGAAAGAATTCAAAGAATAAATTAATTTCACATCTGCGATATGTCTATGTTGCAGATTACTACTTTTATAAGCAACATCATGAGCATGACACGCCTTATCAATAGCGTTTATTAGATATTCACCCGGTCGGGGTTGGTTTTGATCATCGAGTCGGATATCGAGTCTTGTCCCGGGTCCACAAAAACTATACCCTAGAAGGTGTTTTTCTCCCAGATATTTTGCCCATGGTGCTCCTAGTAATTTTACTAACTTGGCTGCAATATCACCTCCTCGCATTTTTAAAAATCAGCTGCAGATTTCATTGAAACAAATCTAAATTTTTTTGTACTACATTGTTCACACTTACCAGCTAGTGCTGATCTGTTATTTTTAGTTGTAATCGTCGTCAAGTCATCTGTGCTAGTACGCTACATACATTTCACACAAAGCAGCAGAGACGGTGAACAGACCACGTTTTCAAGCAAAAATAAGGCTTACAGATCACGTTTTCAAGCAAAATATGGCTTAGAGACCACGTTTTCGAACAAAAAATAAGGCTTCCAACAAAATCTCATTTAACCAAAAAAAAAGGCTCCATTTTTGCAAAAACGGAGATTTTACGATTTTTTAATCAATTTTGCTCGCAACTATGTGGTCATCACCCTCTCTGCTGCTGAACTTTCAGTTCTGGTTAATAATTTTTTTACGATGAAAATCACTAAGATTTCAACCGAATATTTGATCGAGTCCGATACGATATCGTGTCCGAGGATCATGTAAATTTATCGTTACAAATCCGTACGGGTTTGATTGAGCTACGCTAAAGAAATTTCTAAATTGATTATGATCCATATCACCGCAGCACCAAGTTTGCCAAATATTTCGTAACGTATGAGTATCAACTCCGTTGAATACACACAATAAATTGCAGTTATCTCTGATCACCTTTGGAATCTGTCTGTAGCGTTGAGTGACATATATCACGTCAGTGTTTTTGTGCCTGCCTCTGGAAAAGATCCTAGCTGGGTTTTTTTGTTTATCTAACATCACATCGTCGTATACGACTAAATTGTTAATGTTTCCATCAAGATCTTCAACTGATGGTGCCTCGTCTATATCAGTTATAAAATCAACGACGTTTTCATCTTTAATCTCTGAAGCGTTTTCATTAAAATCTTTTAACACTTCATAGCATCGTTGATCATCTACGCTTGGGGCAATTAAATACAACTTATCCCACTTCATCCATCTCATTATTAAATTGAGTAACAATTGCGTCTTGCCGGATCCAGATGGCCCGATTATAATCGCGCGGATAGAGTTTGGTAGCGCTGCATGATGCTTAACCGGTTCTCTTGCTTTAGTCGCTGAAAAATCAATTATATCCATATTTCTATACATAAATTATGGATCTATATTGTATGAAGTGTAAAATGCGTACTGGCACAGATGACTTGATGACGATTACAACTAAAAATAACCGATCAGCGCTTTCTGGTAAATGCGAACAATGTAGTACAAAGAAATTTAGATTTATTTCACTTGGTAAACCCAAGGAACCTTTAAAAAAAAAGAGGAGGTGATATCGCAGCCAAATTGGCAAAGCTCCCTGGAACCCCATGAGCAAAGTACCCCGGAGAAAAGCACCTTCCAGGATATAGCTACTGTGGCCCCGGAACACGATTAGATATCAGACTTGATGATCAAAATCAACCCAAACCCGGTGAAGAACCGATAAACGCTATTGATAAGGCGTGTCATGCTCATGATGTTGCATATAGGAGCAGCGATTTGCAGCAAAGACATCTCGCAGATGTGAAATTAATTCATGCGTTAAATGCTATTCCTGATAAATCTTTCAAAGAAAAATTAGCTTCATGGTTAATAAAACCGGTTATGAAAAGCAAATTGATGTTAGGTGCCGGTAATTAATAACAACATGGAATCTATTTATTATTCTCCAAAAGGATAATGGCGGGGTAACGCTGCAATCAATAAACTCGCTAGCGCCGCAAAAGTGAAAAAGGCCACTGCGGATAATTGGTTATCCAAACAGGCTATATGGCAAATTTATCTACCAGCGCCTAAACAAATTAATTACTCGCATTTTGATGTGACTGTCCCTAATGAAGTTCATCAGGCTGATATATTATTTTTGCCACATGATCGTGGTTACAAATACGCGTTAACCGTAGTTGATGTTGCGAGTCGATACAAAGAAGCAGAGCCGCTGAAAACAAAATCATCAACTGAAGTCGCTTCTGCATTTGAAAGGATTTATCGAAAGGGTCCTCTGCGTTGGCCAAATCTATTGCAAGTTGGTCCTGGCAAGGAATTTCAAGGCGCTGTTTTATCAGCGATGAAACGCAGAATTAATTTCAAACTCACTGACCAGTCTAATAATCTGATTGATTTACAAGAGGAGGTTTTACAAATTAGTCTATTTGTAAAGTCCTAAAGACTTTCATCCTGAAAGGATTTTCGTCGTAGTGATTTACATGACCCTCGAACACGATATCGTATCGGACTGGATCAAATATTCGGTTGAAATCATTTATGATTTTTACGAATGGATGCTTAGTCATTTTTTTGATTTCATTGATTTCATTGATTTTTCATTATTATTTTTTGCCTGATTTCATTGATTTTTCATTGATTTTTTTGCCTGATTTCATTGATTTTTGCCTGATTTCATTGTTTTAAGCCTGATTTCAGTGAAAACTTGTCTAAAAATGTTGCGCGAATTCATTATTGATTTGTTCAATTTGGTATGATCCGGTTGGTATGGAAACAACATTCCAGTCTGGGGTTCCGTCGGGTTTATTCTTATTTGCAAATACCAGGGAATTATTCGGTTGTTGACCACCAAATGATTTTGACCTAATATTTGGCCAACAGTGATACACTCGTAATTTTGCTAGCGCTATTTCCTTCACTGGGACCGGAGAGGGGAAATTCACACTGAATTCTGGATTCGTTGAGGTTATTGAGATCATGCTTGTTTGTACTGGGTTTGTGTTCTCCACTATTTGTTGAAGTAATTCCATCTGTGTTGTCATTGTTATTATACTCATGTTGTCGCTCTAATTTTGACATCGCAGAATCATATATATCTACCATCGCTGAAAACTCTCTCTCTGATATAATTGTATCATCGAGAGATGACGATATCAATGAGGATAATTGCGAGTATGCAGTGGACACAACATGAAATTGAATTATGTAGTCTTGTAGTTTCCGTTGGCTGCATGAGGATATTTTTTTTGTGATTATTGAAATAATTCCAGCGATTGTTGTTGCCGCAGAAATGCAAATTGGAACAGCTATCGGGGCCATCATTGTCACTGAAGACAGTATAATACCGGCTCCGGTGATTACACCACTCACTGAATACACAGTAACATCAATTGCGGTAATTCTCCTGCGATATTTTTTAATTTTCAATTCATACTCCTCAGACAGGGTTTTGAGTCTAGTTTGATATTCTCTGACCTGATCATAGCGATATTGCGATGATGAAATCATTTTTTATTTTAACAACGCTAGCGTTTTCAATTGTGAAATCCTTTCAATTTATTTACTTAAATCCGCTACGAATTCCACATACCAAGTTGCTGAAACCCCAATCAAACTTGTATCAGTGGATGCTATCATGAATTGTTCGGTTGTATCCTTATCAATGATTGTTGATATCGTATTGTTGACACCATATGAACTCGACGATGATATATTAAATTGAGCCGTTGTCACCAGTGTTAATCGATAAATACCCTTGACGGTTGCAGTGATATCTAATGTGTTGTTTGTAGATGTCCACGCAAATGATCCGTGTTGGATTGTATATACTATGTTGTTGGTTTTCTCATGAGGAATTTTTGTTTTTTCAATGATTGTTATCATCCTCGAAAAATCATTTTTGATGGCCTCGGTGAAGGTTTTCGTCTCATCGATTGATTTTTTGATATCCGGTAGTTTTATTTCAATTTTATCGAATGTAGATCCAAGAAATTTATCAATGATATTTCTACGAAAATTTATAAACTGTTTTATGTGTTCTTCGGTTTTAGATTGAAGTGTTGCTAGTTCCAACACAGAATTGTTTAACTCATCGTTGAGAATTTTTAATCGATCTGTAATCGTCGAAACAAGTACACCCGGTTTGAGTTTACCCTGATCGGAAAATAACGCGATAGTATCCTCGATTGCGTTTTGTTGTTTAACTAAAATATCATCCAGAGAAATATTACTAGATTTCAATTTACCCTGTTTGTCTTGAAATACAACTATTTCGTTCGGGTCAACACTTGTTAAGTTCAACGTCTCAGCGATTTCATCTTTAATTTTTTTTTTATATCCTTGATAGAATCAGGAGTTGCAGTGTCATCGGGTTTGGGTTTCAGAGGTCTTCCCCAAATATCAATCATGTTATTGTAAAACTCTTTCTCTCTCTAAAAAGCGATTGCTGGTGTATTCATTAACGACAATATGAGGTGTTTTTCCCCTTGGGTTATCCAAGGAGTTAGAAATAGCGTCAAGGACATTTAAAACTTCACTGCCGCATATTGGTGGGTCATTGATTTGTTGTGTTGGTAGCGTAGAATACCAAGTCTTCATTGGAAATTGTTTTATGTAACGCATAAACTCTTTTGGTGGGGCTAATCCATATGAATCAAAATAGACAATCCCACGTGGATCAATAGCGTATGCAACCCAGTGAGTTCCAAGTCCGGTGCTGTTATCGAGATTAATAATACCTGTTTCAGTTTTGTTTGGTTGATGTGGTAATTGATCTTTCATAAAAACACCTCTGAAATTTTTAATCACTAGTTTTTTAGCCGCATCCATTAAATCAAAATTGGACATGGGAACCATAGACTCCTCAATTAATAAACCGTTCCTGGTAGTCTCAGGCCTGATCCGTGAACGGATCTCCCGCTGTACCATGAATACGGGGTTCCTGGTAGTCTTAGACCCAATCCTTGAACGGATCGTCTCTTTTTTTTATATCCTTGTCCAGCTGCCTTTTTCAACGCCATTCCTGCTGCAGTACCAACGGCTCCTAACGCCGCTGCTTTAGCCACTGCTGGGGCTGCTGCTGCAATCAATGCTGGTATTGCAGCTAACAATGGAAATATACCGCCTGTTTTCATCATATTTTTGATAGCAGCCGCAGAGAGAGTAATCTGAACCCCTTTTTTATCCTTGAAAGCATCATTGAAATGTTTCACCTGACGAGTTGTCAGCGATAATTTATTTTCACCACCAGTCATTTGATTAGGTTTCAACGTGATTGTGGTTCCACATTTTTTAGCCGATTCTGATTGCAATTTTTTGATTTGACCAGGAGTTAACGCAACACTAATAACACTATATGACATTATACATAATAGATTGATTCTAATTCAATGAAAAATTGAGAAAATAATTCAAAGATTTTCTACTGGGGCATCTACCACTCTCATTCTTCCACCAACGCCTTCGAGTAGCATTGATTTATCACTGAGAATGACAGCAATCGCTCTATAATCAGGAGCACCAACAGGACGGGTCACATTAGCTCTAAAGTGTATATCAACAACTGACTGTCTTGTCAAATCGAGATGTTCCAGTGAGAAGTAGTAGATCGGATACAGATTTTTAAAATCAAATTGTGATATTTGCAAACCAGTATCGACATTTTGATCACGTGCCATAAATGACAACAACCTATGATAAACTCGTGCAATATGGTTGTGAGTGTAATCAAGTTGTATATCCTCAGATGGTTCCTGTTGGCCGTTTATTCTCAGTGAGACGTCTTTCACACCTAATTGATCAAATATCATATGACTGAAGAGTTGATCGCCAACTCGTGTGTTATTCTGTAACGCAATAAATATATGAATTGGCGCAGAAACCCCTTGTTTTGATGCTAGGTTCCAAGTGAATAACCCGTTGATATTTGATTGTTTCACATCTGTACTCACGGTTAGCCAACTCAACAACGACTTTCCTCCTTGGTCCATAAATGATAGTAGTCGTTGTTCTGCGGTGATTGCTGGAGTCAACACTGGCATCCACAATGATATTTTTGTTAAATTGACTTTACCGGCATCAGCATTGGGGGCTGCAGCATCTGCTGGAATCCTCCAAATTGCGTCGTTATCATCACTCTTTCGTACAAGCGATACTGTATGCTTCGCCCCGTAGATAACTTTTCTGACGTTTCTACAGAATCCAAAAATATGATGCAGTGGAATCGCACATGAAAATGGTTTACGCCCTAATCCCAACATTGCGTTTCGTGTTGCGGTTCCTAGATTGAAATTAGGATCGTTGCTTATAATCATATTCTCGACATCAGCATCACTATTATCACGTTTTTTTGGTCGTCTTACAACAAATGGATTTCCACCAGCGGTATTCTTACCATCTTTTGCAAACATCATAGAGGGTCCTGCTGATCTTGTATAATCATCAGAATATCTCGCTAACCCTATGATTGTTGTAGCCACATCAACATCACGATCTATGGACTCAATTTCTTTTCCATCAATGAGATATCTAGCACTCTCAAATAGCGCCATAATACCATTATTGACAAAACCGACTTGAGTACCATCTGGATACAGTGCTGGTACAGCAGGAGTATCAGCAGCTGTTACAATTTCTCCTTCTACTTCAATAAATGCTTCACAGGGTAAAAAGTATTTACTGGTATCATGGACTTGAAGATCAATTCTTGCTCGACTATTTGAGTCTATGGCATGATAGGCGTAATATTGATAATCGCGTACAGAATCATCCTTGCCAACTGGGGCGTCTATATCAAATGCTGGATCACGTGACTGTTTGAACATTTTATTCTATTTATCAGAGTCTAAATAGTGAAATCGTAAACGATTTTTCCATTTTCATCGACGTAGTTTTTTAAGGCCACTTCCCGCTATCATGTTTGCAATATTGCTTTGGTTCCCTTGATTTACCATCGACGCTAGTTTTTCATCTACTGCGTTATTTATAATTTTACTAACACTTGCAGGCATTTCTTCTGTAGACGGTAACGGTTTCTTTTTTCGACTCACTAATGATGTTATTTTATCCTTCGCAGTTGAAAACGCCTTCCCGGCAAGATCTCCAACAGTACTAATACCCTTATCACGAATAACATCAATGGCTTTCATTGATAACTGTTTAGCTAACGGCATCACTTTTGGGGCCATTCTTGAAAAGAATCCTAAAATGGTATTGCCGAGGCCATCTCCATAGTATGCTTTATAAACTGGAAACCGTGAATTAACTACATAGACGAGAGTTGGTTTATCATGATTGTAATGGATGATCATTATTATAAAAACAATAGTGTTTTCAATTGTTATTTAATCGCTATGATACCCATTTGCTAACTCGTCAATGAAATCTCGATATGTTTTGATATCCATGATACCGCCGGCAAATAACCGTCTACAGATATCAGCTGCTTCATTAATTATTTCTGGAGAGTTATTTCCAGCTCGGAACCCTCCGATGAGAACATCTAATCGTGATATATCATTGATAACACTATCAGGACAAGTGTTTCCAATCCTTGGATTTTGCAGTCCACTTCCGCTATAACCAGCTGCTTCATCTAGTTTTTCTAAATCCGATTGTTGTAAATAATCATCATCATCATCATCAGGTGGTAGTTGTTGTTTTTTAGGAGAGAAAGATATTTTCTTTGCAGGTTGCTGTCGCTTTCTTTGCAATTTTGGCGATTTTTGTTGTTGTTTTAGTTCTTCATATTGATTATACACGTGATCCACCATCCTGGTATATTCAATGTATGATGCACTATCTGTCTTTTTTTGACTTTTTCCAGTTTTGATTTTGTAGAATATATCAGCCCAGTGAGTGAAATTCTTAACAAACTTATGATGTTCTGGTTTCAACATTTTTTTTCTGTTTTCATAAGAAGTAACAACAAGCGTAGGAATTTCTGTTGGATCAGTCTCATCAATTGCTGCTAACCCTTCCTCGTTAAATCTCACGCGTAAATCATCTACTGTTCTCTTTGATTCTGTTTGTTTTGTTTGTTCAGTTTTCGCTGCTAGTTTTTCAAGTTCACCAATAACAGATTTTCCCGTCTCGGGACCATCTCCCAGTAAAGCACGCTCTACCCCTTTCGTTGCTGTGGTTACTGGTTTAAACAACTCTTCAGACCCCAAAGCAAAATCAGTTTGTAAACTCTGTCGTTGTTGCAGTTTATTTCTTACAGAGTCACGAATTGGTACAAATCTCCTGATTGCATCCAGTCGTTCACGAGCCAATCGGGTCGTTAATGCTTCATTGACCATTATTTGAAATCGCAAACTATTTTTCAATTGCAAAACACTTGACATGTCGGATGATTTTTGATACGGTCATGGAAGTGTTATTTCATCGTGAGACACCTTCTATCATTGATGAGGAAAGTATCAAAATTGTATATAAAATAAATAATACTGATAGTTTCCTCACTTTTTTGACATCAATGACATGTCGGATGATTTTTGATACGGTCATGGAAGTGTTATTTCATCCTATAACAGCTTCTATCAATGATGTTGAAAGTATCAAAATTGTATATAAAATAAATAATACTGATAGTTTCAACATTCTAGTTTTGATCAATCTGACACATCGTCCATCGATTTTTGACATCCCCTTGAGGGTCAGCTAAAAAAAATGAGGGTCGGAATGATAAAATGGTCGGGCAATCAATGGTCGGGTAATCAATGGTCGGGTAATCAATTTTCTTGAATTAACGCCCGTAGCTTTCTAATTTTAGAGTTGACTTCTTTTTTCAATTCGTATTCGTACCCCAATTCTTTTCGTATTCCCTCTACGATAGTATACAACGGAACGAACACACTGATGTCACTGGAAAATGAAAGAGAGTCTTTAATAGAATTCTGAATTCTTTTGATGAGTGCATACTTCTTGGGTAGCATATATTTGTTAGTGCTAACCCCGTATTCTATATCCTGAAAATCAGACACAATTTGCTCAGGATTTAACCCATCTGATAGTTTGATATCCTGATTTTTCAATTTTGCTATTTCAACTATGATGCTATTCATGTTTTCAGAATTCATTATTCTATAAGAATGACATATCTCTAATTGGAAATTATGACGCATCATATATAACTAAATTGAACTTTCTGCCCGCGATTTTTTGAAATAGCCGATCGATAAATCCCCTCTGCAACTCTTTGAACAGAAGTCGGACAGATATTGAAATATTTTCCGGCTTCATTCATTGATTGAAAAATCATTTCTTCATTAGTTGTTGTATTCAAAGATGTCACAGGTCTTTTCCCAACCGTTTTGCAAGTGCCAGTCTTTCCTTGTTTGGAATTCTCACTCAGTGTGATAGCTTGCAGATTTGATACAGAATTATTCTTTGGATTAGAATCCTTGTGATAAATAACAAAACCATCTTTGATCAATCCATTAAAACATTCAAATACGAAACGATGATTGTGATAAGTTTTCTTTCCAACAGTAAACCTCAAATACCCTTGATTACTCACAAAACCGACCGGTTTCTTCATTCTACAGTGTCTTACAACACCATCACTGGATGCTTCATAATTTGTAATCACTGGGTGTGGTCTGAATTCTTGGTTCATATATAGTATTCTATTGTTTGTCTAATTCAGTGTTTGGTTCAATAATTACATCACTGGAGAATCTTTCGATGTAGTCTTGCGGGGTTCTTATGATTTTATCCTTGATGTTGTCAGGGTCAAAGACTTTTTCAGGGTCATAATTTCTGATGGATTGTCCATTTTTTATTCTTTTATCATAATAACGCTTCAATTCCCTATATCGCTTACCACCACAATCAATACACAATTGTGATCTTCCCTTGACCCCAACCCCACATCGAATACAGGGTAACGGACCAAGACTTCCACGTCGAAAACTTTGCATATGATACCTACAGTATTCATTTTTTCTGCATGATTTGTTACACGGGGTTACATTTCCCATCATGAGCCATTTGCATTGGTTCATATATATAAAACTTTCATTTAAATACTTGTTTTATGTATAGCATGAAGGAGTTCAAGAGATTGACTTCGAAAAATGCTAAATTCAATGCTGATAGAGAGTTCAAGAGATTATTGAAAATCAATCCTAGATTTAATCTCGATAGACCAAAAAAACGTCAAAAACGTCCAAAAGACGGAAACATGAAAGAGTTTAAGAGATTATTAAAAATCAATCCTAGATTTAATCTCGATAGACCAAAAAAACGTCCAATAGACGGAAACAAACGTAACAAACGTCCAAGAGACGGAAACATGAAAGAGTTTAAGAGATTATTGAAAATCAATCCTAGATTTAATATCGATAGACCAAAAAAACGTAATAAACGTCCAATAGACGGAAACATGAAAGAGTTTAAGAGATTATTGAAAATCAATCCTAGATTTAATCGCGATAGACCCAAAAAACGTAACAAACGTCCAAGAGACGGAAACATGAGATCACCATGGAAGGATGCTCAATTCAATCTTGATATAGTTTCTAATACACCCAAGAATAAAATTCTTGATAAACCCATCAGAGACTGTTTTAATGAATTCAAGCGTGATGGAGCATCTTATTGCTGGTCAACATTTCGAATTGATGGTGTTGTTGACGCTACCATGAATGATGAAAAAGCAGCAGTGATCATTTCACGTCTTGGGGAAAAAAGTCATTTTTTCCGAATCAAATTCATTATCCGTGAGAATGGCAAATGGATTATTAGGGATAAATTTGAACCCATTCTCAGGGGCAAAAAAACTATCACCGTGAATCAGGATTCCAAACCGGGAATTTTGACTGGAATCGATAAACCCTACTACGAAAGATCTTATCCTGTCACAGCAGTTGTTTACGGGATCTATCCGCTCAATGAAAAACCTGATATTTCAAAACTAGCTCCTATGAAATATTCGACAGGGCTTAATTGTGTAGCAGAACGAATAATAGAACACTTCACAAATGCATCCCGGGGAAATAAACTAACCGATCTAAGACGAAAAAAAATAACCGAATGGGAACTGACAGTGAAACAGCATGGGGCAACAATTCAGGATATAACTAAATTAGAAACATCATTAAGATTTCCAATATCGGTAAGAACAATCACCGGTGAAGTATTAAAAGAACCGAAATATCAATCAAAAAAAGGAAAACCCATTGAAATTATTGATCATAACACACACGCGTGGTCATCTGCAGTAACAATATTCCCACGGGATAGAACCGTAAAATATCTATCCCAAACCAAAGAGTTTTTTTCAGAGCAGAAATTATTTGATGTTATTTACCATTTGAGTAAAAACGATCCTGTGTCAGCGTGGCTATTTCATAGTAATTCAGACGAGGAATGCAGATTTGATCAGTTTGTAAGGCCCAACGGAGAATTATACCGTACTGAAGAACTGCAGAATCAAATGAAACAACTAGCTAGTGAGTTTTCTGAGGACGGAGAAGAAGACGATCAATTATTAGCAAACTGTTTCACAGTACCATCCATTGCAGCACATTTTGCTAGAAAGAAAAACGCGTGGAAACCAACACGAAGTGAGTTTTTATCAGATGTCAAATTGTCCTGTCTTGAATACAGCCACGGCGGATTATGGAATACAAAATACACCGCTGATACCGTTATTTCAGTTGATATGATTGCGTGTTATCCAGGAAGTTTTCTCGGGTATGGAGAATGCGAGAAATATTTCAAACGATTTGGACACCCCACACACGAAATGACTCGTGTTGCGATTAATGGACCACTGCCTGATTTTGATTTAACAGGATTCGCTTGTGTAGTATCATTTGAAATGGCTGAAGGACTTCATCCGTGTAGTTATCTTTGGATTGGTAAACACATGTCTGAAAAACACTGGATGCCAATAGTGCTATTGAGATATATGCTTGATTGTAAGATGTTAAAATCATTAATTGTCAGTGAAGCAATTATATCCTATCGAGCACAGAAATCAGTGTGGTTACCCCAACCTGATCTAGAAAAAATAATTAGCGAAGAGCGAAAACTGTTTCCTGATTTTAATGAACAACAAATCATGGATTGGTCCAGACAGTTATTTGAAATCAGAAACAATGAAGCAAAAAATCTTGGACGAAGAATAATCGGTAAATTTACCCAAGGTGGCAAAGATGATAATACGAGATATTCTTCACGATTGATTATAGACAATGCTGAATACGATTTTGTAATCGCGGATCTAACGAATAGGGGCTTATATGTCAATCGTAAGGACGCATTTATGTCCGATGGAACCAAATTGGGTACAATTGTTACCTACACTGATGGTATCCATCAGCAGTATACACACTTAAGAGCTTCTATGCTCGGTTATGCTTCTATCAATCTGTTTTCAATGATCAATAGATTTCCTACCACCGCAGTTAGAGTTGCTACTGATTCATTTTACATAAATAGCAAAATGGCTGATTTTAAGGCTACTGGCAACGAGAAATGGGGATCATGGAGAATTAAGAAAGAAATGATTCATGATTATATTCCATCAGCAGATGTTACCATTGAAAATAATTACTTAGAAAGCAATCAGTGTTCAGAATTTTCTAGTGCACCACCGATTTCTGATCCAATATGCCTGTATAAAACAGTTTATTTAAACGGTTGTGGTGGGTCAGGAAAAACAACCCGGGCAATTGAGTTATTTCGTGTTTCCAATCCAAACATGATTGTACTAACACCGACTCACAGACTTGCAAGAGAAATGATACAGAGAGGGGTAAATGCCTGCACTTATCACAGCTTTTTCCGATGGAAGGGAGATAAATGGACTCCTGAGCGCATGGGAGAGAAATTTATTCCTGAAATTATCATTTGGGATGAAATAGACACAGTGTCAGAAGATGTCTTAAAAATATTTCTTGAGTGGTTGTTATTGAAGAATACAAAAGTCGTCATGTGCGGTGATCACTGCCAACCACCACCATTTGTCGGTGCTTCCCCCCATGAATGGCTAAAGGGTTTTGTAGACTATTATGAAGAAATTGATACCGATCATAGATCACTTGATGAAAAATTAAAAGAATTGAAGAAACTAATTAGATTACAACCGGATAGAATCCAGTGTGAAATAACCCGTGAAATAATTTCGGAAACTCCCATGAATGAGATTTGGGAAGCGTGGAGACCAAACGATTTAATCATTGCAAGTAGAAAAATAGTCAGGGACACACTTCAGATGAAGTTATTTGAATTGCATAAACAAAAATTTGCAACGCTTCCAGTGCCCCTCTGTTATAGGCCATCGGATACGCGAAAACAGAACATCGAAGTTGATATTCCAGGACAAAGTGAAAAACAGAATTTAGTATTAAATGATATTGTGCTGGTTGATATCAATGTCGTTGAAGATGCATTGCGTGCTAATAAATCCCCGTGGACGCTAGGATACGCAGCGACGATACATTCTTCACAAGGATTGACTATATCGGATACAACTCTTTGGATGGTAGATAATCGCATAGAATGGTCGAATTTAGTATATCTCGCAGTGTCTAGAGTACGAAAAATAAATCAACTTCGAAGAATTGTCCTGACAGAGTCAGGCGATGATGAAATCATTGGTGGCGATGATGAAATCATTGGCGATGATAATGACACCACAATAGATGATATTATTGATAAAAAACTCTCCGGTTACAAACAACAGGACAAAAAAAAACAACGAGAATTTGATATTGATGCTGAATTAATAATCACTTTGAAGAAACAACAGAATAATCACTGCGCGAGTTGCAATTGTATAATGCGTTGGCAGTATTCGGATAAGGATCCTCGCCAATTCACCGTAGACAGAAAAAATAACAATCTCGGTCATGTCAGAAATAATGTGATGTTGACTTGTCTTGAGTGCAATAGACGCAAGGGTGCTAGTTAAGCCCATGGGGTGGCAATTGAGTATCCTCGGGTATCACTTGTAATTGTTGTCTAGTAAAACCCCGTTGAGGGGCAGTTGAATCCAGTTTATAGATTGGAAGTCTACCCGTAGATAGTGTTATACTAGATATCTTATGCGTAGTGACGCTCCAAATAGGATCAGTAGCCCTTTTTCTATCCCCTTCAAGCTCTCCTGGTTCGTATAAGTACCTCACAATGACATTACTACCAAGAATTGGTTCTTTGAAATCTTTTTGTGGTTTTTCAGGTATCGACTTCTTTTTAATCGCGTTGATAGGTTTCATGTTGATGGTTCTAGTAATCTCGTTATTCAGTGCGGTAACTACACCTGGTAATCTCTTAACCCATTCACGGGATCTTTTTTCTTGGATGAATTCTTTTGCGTATTGATATCCAAATAACCGCTCAGCAAGGGTTTTATTAAACCGTTCTACAATGGCCTGATCACGATGCAGTGCAGTATGCCCTCGTCTGATTGCGACATTGTGATATTTCATTGTAGATAACACTGCACCCTGAAATTCCTTGCCCGGGTCAACTTGTAACAGATTTGGCCAGTGCAGAGGACCTCGTCGATAAATCCTTTCAAATGCAGAAGCGACTTCAGTGGCTGATTTTGTTTTTAACGGTTCTGCTTCTTTGTATCGACTTGCAATATCAACTACAGTTAACGCATATTTGTAACCACGATCATGTGGCAGAAATAATAGATCAGCCTGATGAACTTCATTGGGTCCGGTTACATCAAAATGCGAGAATTGAATTTGTTTAGGCGGTGGTAGATAAATTTGCCATAGTGCCTGTTTGGATAACCAATGAGCCGCAGTGGTTTTTTTTCACTTTTGCGGCGCTAGCGAGTTTACTGATTGCAGCGTTACCCCTCCAGTATCCTCTTGGGGAATATTAAATAGATTCCATGTTGCTATTAATTACCAGCACCTAACATCAATTTACTTTTCATAGCCGATTTTATTAAAAAGTAAGCCAATTTTTCTTTGAAGGATTTATCAGTGATAGAATTCAACGCATGAATTAATTTCACATCTGCTAGATGCCTGTGTTGCAAATTGCTGCTTTTATAAGCAACATCATGAAGGTGACAGGCCTTATCAATAGCGTTTATTGGTTCCTCACCGGGTCGGGGCTGATTTTGATCATTGAGTCTGATATCAAGTCTTGTTCCCGGTCCACAGTAGCTATATCCTGGAAGGTGTTTTTCTCCGGGGTATTTTGCCCATGGAGTTCCAGGGAGTTTTGCTAATTTGGCTGCGATATCACCTCCTCTTTTTTTTTAAAGGTTCCTTGGGTTCCTTGGGTTTAGAAACAAATCTAAATTTCTTTGTACTACACTGTACGCATTTACCAGAAAGCGCTGATCGGTTATTTTTAGTTGTAATCGTCGTCAAGTCATCTGTGCCAGTACGCGCCTTACACTTCACGCAATATAGATCCATAATTTATGTATAGAGATATGAATATAATTGATTTTTCAGCGACTAAAACAAGAGAACCAGTGAAGCATCATGCAGCGCTACCAAACTCTATCCGCGCAATTATAATCGGGCCATCTGGATCCGGTAAAACGCAATTGTTGCTCAATTTAATAATGAGATGGATGAAGTGGGATAAGTTGTATTTAATTGCCCCTAGCGTAGATGATCAACGATGCTATGAAGTGCTAAAAGATTTTAATGAAAACGCTTCAGAGATTGCTGGCGAGGATGTTATTGAATTTATAACCGATATTGACGAGGCGCCATCCGTGAATGACCTCGATGGAAGTATCAACAATTTAGTTGTATACGACGATGTCATGTTAGATAATCAAAAAAATCCTGCTAGAATATTTTCCCGAGGCAGGCATAAAAACACGGACGTGATCTATGTCACTCAACGCTACACTCAGATTCCAAACGTGATTAGAGATAACTGTAATATGCTTGCTGTATTCAACGGCGTTGATACACATACGCTACGAAATATTTGGCAGACATGGTGTTCTGATATGGACTTCAATCAATTTAGAAATTTCTTTAGTCATGCTCAGTCTGCCCCACACGGATTTGTAACAATAAATTTACATGACCCTCGAACACGATATCGTATCGGACTGGATCAAATATTCGGTTAACCCATAGCAGCAAAGAGGGTGAGTGACAACGATGTTGTAGTTCCTTTTTCCCAAAAAAATGTAATAGTTGAAAAGTTTTTGATTTCATTAATTTCATTGATTTTTTCATATTTTTTTTTGGACCTAATCCATGATTCATACACACATTTGGGACCTGATTTCATTGACTTTTGGGTCTGATGTCATTGGTTTCATTGATTTTAAGCGTGATTTCAGTGAAAACTTGTCTAAAAATGTTGTCCGGCTCACCCTCTCTGCTGCTACTGTCACTGGGAGTCGAGATTCCAAACCAAGAATTTTAACTGGAATTGCCAAACAGTACTACGAGAGATCTTATCCTGCAACAGCAGTTGTTTATGGGATATATTCGTTAAATGATAAACCATTTATTGAAAAATTAAAACCAATGAAACTATCATCGTTGAATTGTGTAGCAGAACGAATAATAGAACACTTCGCAAAATGCGTTGCGTGGAAACAAACTGACTGATGTAAGCCGCAAAAAAATAATTGAATGGGGACTAACAGTAAAAGAAAACGGAGCAACGATTCAAAATGTGGTAGCGTTAGAACGGATATTAAAATTCCCAACATCAGTAACGACGATAATATGCAAGATATTATATGAACAGAAATATAAATCGAAAGGATCTCCAATCAAGATTATTGATCATAACGAACACGCATGGACACCTGCGGTAACAATATTTTTGCGAGATAGAACAATAAAATATATACCCGCGGAGCTCTCTGCCGAGGATTTCTCTAAGGAGAAATTATTTGATTTTATTTACGAGTTAAGTAAAAACGACCCCGTGTCAGTGTGGTTACTTCACAGTTTTGAGAAAGAAGAGGGTAATCGATCAATTTGTAAGACCCAATGTAGAATTATACCGCACTCAAGCCCTTCATAACGATATGAAAAAACTAGCTAGGGATTTTTCAACAGAGCACGACGAACAATTATTTACAAATTGTTTTACAATTGCGTCGGTTGCAGCTCATTTTGCGGTAAGAAAAACATGTGGAAACCAACAAGAACTGAATTTCTATCAGATATCTAATCAAGCTGCATCGAATATAACCATGGCGGATTATGGAATACAAAATATGACCCTGAAAATATTTTTTCGGTTGATATGATTGCGTGTTATCCAGGGAATTTTCTCGGGTTCGGAGAATGTGCTGAATACTTCAAGCGATTTGGACATCCCACACATGAAATGACTCGTGTAGCGATTAATGGACCACTACCTGATTTTGATTTACCTGGATTCACTCGCGTGGTATCATTTGAATTAGCTACAAGACTTCATCCGTGTTGTTCTTTTTGGATTGGTAGACATACATCTGAAAAACACTGGATGCCAATAGTGCTATTACGGTATATGATTAATTCTAAAATGCCGATATCGCTTATTGTCAGTGAAGCGATTATATCATATCCAGCGCAGACTGAGGTCTGATTACCACACCCTGATAGTCTAGATAGTATAATCAGCGAAAAAAGGAATTAATTCCCTGATTTCGACGAAGAATATATCTTGAAATGGTCCAAACAGATATTTGAAGTTAGAAATAAACAAACAAAAGATCTCGGTATAAGAATAATTGGTAAATTCACTCAGGTTAGAAAACACGACAATAATCAATATTCTTCAAGGTTGATTATATATAGCGTAGAATACAATTTTATAATCGCGGATGTAACATCTAAGGGTATATACGTCGATCGTAAAGACGCTTTTTTATCCGATGTAACAAAATTGGGTACAATTGTTACTTACAACGATGGATACAATCTTCAATATACACATCTGAGAGCGTCTATGCTTGGTTATGCTTATATTAATCAATTTTCAATGATAAATAGGTTTCCTAACACCGCAGTTAGAGTAGCCACTTATTCATTTTATATAAACGTGAAACACAGCGAAGCAGTGTCTGATTTCACTAATTTTGACGAGAGTTGGGTATCATGGAAAATTAAAAAAGAAATACCGTGTGATTATTCCAAATCAGTAGATGTTACAATTGAAAACAATTACTTGAAAAATAATCAGATATCAGAACAAAATGAAGGCTTCATATTAGGTGAAATAATGGATCTGGGATACAATTCGGGAGAATACGATATTTCTATTCTGTATGATAATGTTATCTGATTGACAATATTTATAATAATAATTTAGATTTGAATTATCGTGTATTTTCTCATACATTCCAGAGATAGCACTATTGATCTGTCTCTGATATGAATACATATCTGTGTATGTGAAGCTACATCAACAAACATGGAAGATGAAAAAAACGTGTTTATCCAATCGAGGGCATCACAATTAGAGAACAGCAAATTAATATTGTCTGCATTCAAGCATATATTTCGAACGGAGGACAGTTATTAATAGTTGTGTCCCGATATTTTAATTTATTCTGCCATTCTATTGTTATGTATAAGTGCAAGATAAGTTAAGCTTTTTAAATAAAGTAGTCATAAGATAAATTGTCCATTGGATGACAGATACTTCCAGATCATTGCTACATAGTTACATACATACTTACATACACACGGAACTCTCTGACGCAACTGTTATATAGTTGTATAGGTAATTCAGCATAATCGCTTGGCAATGGTATTTTCACCTCCTTCTGTACTTGCAGGAATGATTCATATTAACACATGAGAAGTGCCAGCAATAGGGTCGATCAGTTTATTCTTACAAGTGTGTATATAACCGCTCAGCAAGTGTGCGATTAAATCGTTCAACAATTGCCTGATCGCGATTTAACGCAGTATGTCCTCGTCGTATGGTGGTATTATGATGTTTCATTGTTGATAACACTGCACCATGAAATTCCTTGCCAGAATCAACTTGTATTAGATTTGGCCGATGCAGAGGACCCCGACGATAAATCCTATCAAACGCAGAAGCCACGTCAGTTCATGATTTTGTTTTTAACGGCTTTGCGTGTTTGTATCGACTCGCAACATCAACTACGGTTAGCGCATACTTGTAGAAACCATCATACGGCAGAAATAATATATCAGCATGATGAATGTCATTAGGAACGGTCACATCAAAATGCGAGTTGTTTAGGCGGTGGTAGATAAATTTGACATATCGCCTGTTTGGATAACCAATCCGCTGCTGTAGTATTTTTCACCTTTGCGGCGCTAGCGAGTTTACCGATTGCTGCTTTACCCCTACAGTATCCTTTTGGTGAAAAATAAATAGATTCATTGTTGTTATTAATTACAAGCACCTAACATCAATTTAGTTTTCATCGCCGATTTTACTAACCATGAAGCCAATTTTTCTTTGAAGGATTTATCAGTGAAAGAATTCAAAGAATAAATTAATTTCACATCTGCGATATGTCTATGTTGCAGATTACTACTTTTATAAGCAACATCATGAGCATGACACGCCTTATCAATAGCGTTTATTAGATATTCACCCGGTCGGGGTTGGTTTTGATCATCGAGTCGGATATCGAGTCTTGTCCCGGGTCCACAAAAACTATACCCTAGAAGGTGTTTTTCTCCCAGATATTTTGCCCATGGTGCTCCTAGTAATTTTACTAACTTGGCTGCAATATCACCTCCTCGCATTTTTAAAAATCAGCTGCAGATTTCATTGAAACAAATCTAAATTTTTTTGTACTACATTGTTCACACTTACCAGCAAGTGCTGATCTGTTATTTTTAGTTGTAATCGTCGTCAAGTCATCTGTGCTAGTACGCTACATACATTTCACACAAAGCAGCAGAGACGGTGAACAGACCACGTTTTCAAGCAAAAATAAGGCTTACAGATCACGTTTTCAAGCAAAATATGGCTTAGAGACCACGTTTTCGAACAAAAAATAAGGCTTCCAACAAAATCTCATTTAACCAAAAAAAAAGGCTCCATTTTTGCAAAAACGGAGATTTTACGATTTTTTAATCAATTTTGCTCGCAACTATGTGGTCATCACCCTCTCTGCTGCTGAACTTTCAGTTCTGGTTAATAATTTTTTTACGATGAAAATCACTAAGATTTCAACCGAATATTTGATCGAGTCCGATACGATATCGTGTCCGAGGATCATGTAAATTTATCGTTACAAATCCGTACGGGTTTGATTGAGCTACGCTAAAGAAATTTCTAAATTGATTATGATCCATATCACCGCAGCACCAAGTTTGCCAAATATTTCGTAACGTATGAGTATCAACTCCGTTGAATACACACAATAAATTGCAGTTATCTCTGATCACCTTTGGAATCTGTCTGTAGCGTTGAGTGACATATATCACGTCAGTGTTTTTGTGCCTGCCTCTGGAAAAGATCCTAGCTGGGTTTGTTTGTTTATCTAACATCACATCGTCGTATACGACTAAATTGTTAATGTTTCCATCAAGATCTTCAACTGATGGTGCCTCGTCTATATCAGTTATAAAATCAACGACGTTTTCATCTTTAATCTCTAAAGCGTTTTCATTAAAATCTTTTAACACTTCATAGCATCGTTGATCATCTACGCTTGGGGCAATTAAATACAACTTATCCCACTTCATCCATCTCATTATTAAATTGAGTAACAATTGCGTCTTGCCGGATCCAGATGGCCCGATTATAATCGCGCGGATAGAGTTTGGTAGCGCTGCATGATGCTTAACCGGTTCTCTTGCTTTAGTCGCTGAAAAATCAATTATATCCATATTTCTATACATAAATTATGGATCTATATTGTATGAAGTGTAAAATGCGTACTGGCACAGATGACTTGATGACGATTACAACTAAAAATAACCGATCAGCGCTTTCTGGTAAATGCGAACAATGTAGTACAAAGAAATTTAGATTTATTTCACTTGGTAAACCCAAGGAACCTTTAAAAAAAACGAGGAGGTGATATCGCAGCCAAATTGGCAAAGCTCCCTGGAACCCCATGAGCAAAGTACCCCGGAGAAAAGCACCTTCCAGGATATAGCTACTGTGGCCCCGGAACACGATTAGATATCAGACTTGATGATCAAAATCAACCCAAACCCGGTGAAGAACCGATAAACGCTATTGATAAGGCGTGTCATGCTCATGATGTTGCATATAGGAGCAGCGATTTGCAGCAAAGACATCTCGCAGATGTGAAATTAATTCATGCGTTAAATGCTATTCCTGATAAATCTTTCAAAGAAAAATTAGCTTCATGGTTAATAAAACCGGTTATGAAAAGCAAATTGATGTTAGGTGCCGGTAATTAATAACAACATGGAATCTATTTATTATTCTCCAAAAGGATACTGGCGGGGTAACGCTGCAATCAATAAACTCGCTAGCGCCGCAAAAGTGAAAAAGGCCACTGCGGATAATTGGTTATCCAAACAGGCTATATGGCAAATTTATCTACCAGCGCCTAAACAAATTAATTACTCGCATTTTGATGTGACTGTCCCTAATGAAGTTCATCAGGCTGATATATTATTTTTGCCACATGATCGTGGTTACAAATACGCGTTAACCGTAGCTGATGTTGCGAGTCGATACAAAGAAGCAGAGCCGCTGAAAACAAAATCATCAACTGAAGTCGCTTCTGCATTTGAAAGGATTTATCGAAAGGGTCCTCTGCGTTGGCCAAATCTATTGCAAGTTGGTCCTGGCAAGGAATTTCAAGGCGCTGTTTTATCAGCGATGAAACATCACAATGTCACCATCAGACGAGGGCATACTGCGCTACATCGTGATCAGGCAATTGTAGAACGATTTAATCGGACTCTTGCTGAGCGGTTATTTGGATATCAATACGCGAAGGAGTTTATTCAGGATAAAAGATCCCGTGAATGGGTTAAGAGATTACCAGCTGTGATTACCGCACTGAATAACGAGATTACTCGAACAATTAACATGAAACCTATCAACGCGATTAAAAAGAAGTCTATACCTAAAATGGAAATAGAAGGAATTTCGCAAAATGATTCTAGCGTTTCCCATCCAATTCTTGGTAGTAATGTCACTGTTAGGTATTTATACGAACCAGGAGAGCTGGAAGGTGGCACAAAAAGGGCTACTGATCCTATTTGGAGTGTTACTGCACACAAGATATCTACTATAACTGGTAGACCTCCAATCTATAAACTGGATTCAACTGCCCCTCAACGGGGTTTTACACGCGAACAACTCCAAGTGATTCCTGACGATACTCAATTACCACCACAGGCTCTTAACTAGCGCCGTTGCGTCTATTGCACTCAAGACAAGTCAACATCACATTGTTTCTGACATGACCGAGACTGTTATTTTTTCTGTCTACGGTAAATTGGCGAGGATCCTTATCTAAATAACACCAACGCATTATACAATTGCAACTTGCGCAGTGATTATTCTGTTGTTGTTTCAGCGTAATTATTAATCCAGCATCAATGTCAAATTCTCGTTGTTTTTTTTTTTGTCTTGTTGTTTATAACCGGATAATTTTTTATCAATAATTTTAACATCAATATCATCCATTGTTGTGTCATTTTCATCGCCACCAATGATTTCATCATCGAAAACAATTCTTCGAAGTTGATTTATTTTTCGTACTCTGGATACTGCAAGATAGACTAAATTTGACCATTCGATGTGATTATCTACCATCCAAACAATTGTATCCGATATAGTCAATCCCTGTGAAGAATGTATCGTCGCTGCGTATCCTAGCGTCCACGGGGATTTATTAGCACGCAATGCATCTTCAACGACGCTGATATCAACCAGCACAATATCATTTAATACGAGAATTTGTTTTTCACTCTGTCCTGGAATATCAACTTCGATATTCTGTTTTCGTGTATCCGAAGACCTATAACACAACGGTACTGGAAGCGTTGCAAATTTGCATTTATGCAATTCAAATAACTTCATCTGAAGTGCGTCTCTGACAATTTTTCTACTTGCAATTATCAAATCGTTTGGTCTCCATGTTTCCCAAAAATCATTCATTGGAGTCTCTGAAATCACTTCACGTGCTATTTTACACTGGATTATATCCGGTTGTAATCTAATTAGCGCTTTGAATTCTCGTAATCGTTCATCAAGTGATCTATAATCAGTGTTAATTTCTTCGTAATAGTCTACAAAACCCTTTAGCCATTCATGTGAGGATGCACCGACAAATGGTGGTGGTTGTCCGTGATCACCGCACATGACGACTTTTGTGTTTTTGTTTAACAACCACTCGAGAAATATTTGTAATACATGTAATGATACTGTGCATATTTCATCCCAAATTATTATTTCAGGAATGAATTTATCACCCATACGCTCAGGAGTCCATTTGTCACCCTTCCATCGAAAGAAACTATGATAAGTACAGGCATTTACCCCTCGTTGTTTCATCTCTCTGGCGAGTCTGTGAGTCGGTGTTAACACAATCATGTTTGTGAAATCCGTAGGACTTTTCCCACGGAATAATTCAATTGCACGAGTTGTCTTTCCTGACCCACCACAACCGTTTAAATGACCTGTCTTGTATATACAGATTGGATCAGATACCGGTGGTGCATTAAAAAATTCTGATTGAATTTCAATACGGTTACAACAAAGATATTTATCATCCATGGCAACGTCTGCGGATTCGCAATACTCATATAGTGTTTCCTTTTTAAATCGCCAACGCCCCCAATTTTCCTCGGGATCTGTGAATGCCGCTACAGCTGATTTGTATTTATTATGTATATACATCGAATCAGTGGCTACTCTAACTGCGGTATTAGGAAATCTATTTATCATCGAAAATAGATTAATACAAGCATAGGCTAGCATAGAACTTCTTAAGTGTGTGTACTGGGAATTATATCCATCACAGTAGGTAACAACCGTACCTAATTTTTCACCATTGGATAGAAAAGCATCCTTACGGGATACAAGTTTTCCCTGTTTCGTTAAATCCGCTACAATAAAATCGTATTCAGCGACGTCTATGATCAACCGCGAAGAGTATTTTGCATTGTCGTATCTTCCACCCTGGGTAAATTTACCGATTATTCTCCGTCCAAAATCCTTTGCTTGTTCTTTTTTAATTTCAAATACCTTCTTAGACAAATTCATGATTTCTTCCTCGTTGAGATCAGGAAACAGTTTTCACTGTTCGCTAATTATTCTATCTAGATCGGGTTGTGGTAGCCAAACTTCTTTCTGAGCTCGATAGGATATAATCGCCTCACTGACAATTAACGATATTAGCATACCACAATCGATCATATACCGCAATAACACTATTGGTATCCAGGCCTTTTCAGATAGGTGTCTACCAAGCCAAAGATAACTACACGGATGTAACCCTGCAGCGAATTCGAATGATATCACACGAGCGAATCCGGTTAAATCAAAATCAGGCAATGGACCATTAATCGCAACACGAGTCATTTCATGCGTGGGGTGTCCAAATTGTTTAAAGTACTCAGCGCATTCTCCATACCCGAGAAAACTTCTAGGATAACACGCGGATATATCAATTGAAATCATACCATCACGTGAGTATTTTGTATTCCACAGTCCTCCATGACCAAATTCGACGCAACTCAATTTAACGTGTTCGAGAAAATCACTTCGTGTTGGACGCCATGAGTTTTTTTCTCTTGCAAAGTGAGCTACCACTGATGGAATAGTAAAACTATCCGTGAGTAGTTTTTCATGGAAACTCTCTGGTGAAATATCATTTGCAATTTTTCTCATTCTGTTATCTCTTCAACGCGATATAATTCACCATTTGGTCTTACAAATTGATCGAATCCTATTTCGGGATCTTCATCACTTCTAAGTAACCACACTGACACAGGATCATCCTTACACAGCGTGTGAATAGCATCGAATAATTTCTCTTCATAGAAAACATCCCCGACGAACTCACCGGAAAATTCCGGGGGGATATATTTCACGATTCGTTCTCGTGGAAATATTGTTACTGCAGCCGTCCACGCGTGTTCGTTATGATCAATAGTTTCAATTGGCGCTCCTCGCGATTGATATTTCGGTTCGTATAATACTTCTCCGGTTATTGTCGTTACTGATATTGGGAATTTTAATGATGTTTCTAATTTAGCTATATCAGAAATCTTTGCACCGTTCTGTTTCACTGTCAGTTCCCATTCGGTTATTTTCCTACGTCGCAGATCAGTTAGTTTATTTCCTCGGGGGGAATTTGTGAAGTGTTCCATTACCCGTGTTGCTACACAATTCAACGTCGAAGATAGTTTCATAGAAGCTAGTTTTGTAATATCAGGTTTATCATTTAGCGGGTATATTCCATAAACGACTGCTGTTACAGGATAAGATCTCTCGTAGTATGGTTTGTCGATTCCAGTTAGAATTCCTGGTTTGGAATCTCTACTCAGTGTGATTGTTTTTTTTATTCTTGAGGATTGGTTCAAATTTATCCCTAATAATCAATTTGCCTTCGACTTCGATAATGAATTTTATTCTGAAAAAATACTTCTGTTGAGAATTGCTTGGCCCACCAAGGTGTGAAATCACATCGGCTGCTTTTTCATCGTTCATAGTAGCATCGATGATGGGTACATTGACATCGACATCAATAATTCGAAATGTCGACCAACAGTGTGCTGCACCGTCTCGGTAGAATTCATCAAAACACTCTTCGATTTTATCCAGTATAGTTCTATCACCGATTAGACGTTTTGATATATCAGAGACTCTATCGAGATTAAAATTAGTATTTTTCCAGGGATTAATTTTCGATAATCTCTCAAACTTCTTCATTAGACGTTTTTTTGGTTTACCGTTTACTAGACGTTTTTTTGGTTTATCGAGATTAAATCTAGGACTAATTTTTAATAATCTCTTAAACTCTTTCATGTTGCCGTCCACTTTACGTTTTTTTTGGTTTATCGTTTACTAGACGTTTTTTGGTTTATCGTTTACTAGACGTTTTTTAGGTTTATCGAGATTAAATCTAGGACTAATTTTTAATAATCTCTTAAACTCTTTCATGTTACCGTCCACTAGACGTTTTTTTGGTTTATCGAGATTAAATCTAGGACTAATTTTTAATAATCTCTTAAACTCTTTCATGTTACCGTCCACTAGACGTTTTTTTGGTTTATCGAGATTAAATCTAGGATTAATTTTTAATAATCTCTTAAACTCTTTATCAGGATTGAATTGAGCATTTTTCCAAGGCTTAATTTTCGATAATCTCTCGAACTTCTTCATACTATAATTAAAACAAGCATTTAAATGAAAGATTTATATATAATGAATCACTGCAAATGGCTCATGATTGGATCAACGACTCCGTGTAACAAATCATGCAGAAAGGAATTCTGTGGGTATCATATGCAAAGCTTTCGTCGTGGAAGCCTTGGTCCATTACCCTGCATACGATGTGGGGTTGGGGTCAGGGGAGAATCGCAGTTATGTCTACGCTGTGGTGGTAAACGATATAGGGAATTGAAGCGTTCTTATGACAAAAGAATAAAAAATGGACAATCAATCAGAAATTATGACCCTGAAAAAGTCCTTGACGTTGACAAAGTCAAGGATAAAGTCATAAGAACCCCCCAAGACTACATCGAAAGATTTTCCAAAGATGTAATCATTAGACCAAACAATGAATTAGACAAATAGTATTAGTATACGAATGAACCAAGAATTCAGACCACACCCTGTGATCACAAACTATGAAGCATCCAGTGATGGTACTGTCAGGAACCGTAGACTGAAGAAATCAGTTGGTTTTGTGAGTAATCAAGGGTATTTGAGGTTTGGTGCTGGAAAAAAAAATATTACTGCCATCGTTTCGTGTATGAGTGTTTCCATGGATTGAACGAGGATGATTTTGTTATTGATCACAAGGATTCTAATCCAATGAACAATTCTTTATCAAATCTGCACGCTATCACACAAAGTGAGAATACCAAACGAGGAAAGACTGGTACTTGCTCAAAAAAAGCGAGACCAGAAAAATCTTTGAATACAACAACTAACGAAGAAAAAATATTTCAATCTATGAATGAAGCCAGTGGGTATTTCGATATTTGTAGAGCCTCAGTACGAAAAGTTGCAGAGGGAGTTTATCGATCTGCGTTTTCAAAAAATCGCGGACAGAAAATTAAATTTAGTTATGTCTGATGCGTCATATTTTTCATTTGGAAATATATAATTGTTATAGAATAATGAATTCTGAAAAAATGAATAGCATTATAGATGAAATTTCAATATTGAAAAGTCAGGATATCAAACTATCAGATGGTTTAAATCCTGATCAAATCATGTCAGATTTTCAGGATATAGAATACGGAGTTAACACTAACAAATATATGCTACCCAAGAAATACGCGCTAATCAAGAGAATTCAGAATTCTATTCGAGACTCTCTTTCATTTTCCAGTGACGTCAGTGTGTTTGTTCCGTTATTTACTATCGTTGAACGAATACGAAAAGAATTAGGTAACGAATACGAATTGAAAAGGGATGTCAATTCTAAAGTTAGAAACCTACGAGCGTTAATTCAAGAAAATGAACAATTTTGACCGTGACCGATCTTCAAAGAGATTTTGTCCGTGACCGACCTCAGAGAGATTTTGTCATTTTTTGATTGTGACCGACCTCAGAGAGATTTTGTCATTTTTTGATTGTGACCGACCTCAGAGAGATTTTCATTTTTTTTAACATTGTTTGATTGAAAACAACAAAATCAGTGAATAAAAAATATTTCACACACACTGAATAAAAAATCGATGGGCCGTTAATGGATGGTTTTCTCGATATGATATGTCAGATTGATCAGCGTAGAAATGGCGAAAGTGTCATAATTATTATTTTATATACAATTTGGACACTTTCGCCATCGATGATAATGCTGTTAAAACGCTTCCATGATCGTGTTAAAAATCATCTGACATATCTGACATGTAACAAAAAGTGGCGAAAGTGTCATAATTATTACTTTATATACAATTTGGACACTTTCGCCATCACTGATAACGCCCTTAAAACGCTTCCATGATCGTGTTAAAAATCATCCGAAGTGTTGAATTAACTGAAAATTGTTTTACAATTGAAAAATTGTTTACGATTTCAAATAATGGTCAATGAAGCATTAACGACCCGATTGGCTCGTGAACGACTTGATGCAATCAAGAAATTTATACCAATTCGCGACTCTGTAAGAAATAAACTGCAACAACGACAGAGTTTACAAACGGATTTTGCTGTGGGATCTAAAGAATTGTTTAAACCAGTAACCACAGCAACGAAAGGGGTAGAGCGTGCTATACTGGGAGATGTTCCCGAGACGGGGAAATCTGTTACCGGTGAACTCGAAAAAATATCAGCGAAAACTGAACAAACAAAACAGGCTGTACAAAAAATGGAATCAAAAGAAATAGTAGATGATTTACGCGTGATATTTAACGAGGCGGGGTTAGCAGCGATTAATAAGACTGATCCAACAGAAATTACTACGCTTGTTGTTATGACTTATGAAAACAGGAAAAATATGTTGAAACCAGAATATCATAAGTTTGTTAGAAATTTAGATCATTGGGCTGATATATTCTACAAAATCAAAACTGAAAAAACAAGAATTAAGAAGGATAATGCATCATACATTGAATATACCAATGCGGTGGATATAGTGTATAAACGATACGAAGAGTTTATACAACAACAAAAACAGCGAAAATTGCGAGGAAGGCGACAGCAACCTGCAAAGAAAGTAGTCTACTCACCTAAAAAACAACTACCACCTTATCGAGATGATGATTTTCTTAATTATTTCCAAGAAACCAATTTAGAAAAACTGGATGAAGCAACTGGTTATAGCGGAAGTGGATTGCAAAACGCTAGCGTTGGAAACTCTTCGAGGGAAAATCCTTGGATTTTATGTCCTGGTAGTGTTCTCAGTGATATATCACGATTAGAAGTTCTTGTAGGAGGTTTCCGAGCTGGAAACAACTCACCGGAAATAATTAATGAAGTATCTGATATCTGTAGACGTTTATTTCAAGGCGGTATCATAGATATCAGCACATATCGAGATTTCATTGGCGAGTTAGTGGAAGATTATCATAGTGATTAATCACCGGGATTGAATAAAAACGCTAGCGTTTCCAATTGACAAATTGTTTTACAATTGAAAAATTGTTTCTGATTTCAAATAATGATCATACATTACAATCATGATAAACCAACCCCCGTCTATGTAGTTAATTCACTGTTTCCAGTTTATAAAGCATACTATGGTGATGGTTTAGGTAACACCATTGCGGGGTTATTTGCAAGAATGGCTCCAAAAGTGATGCCGTTAGCTAAACAATTATCAATGAAAGCAATTGATGTTATTCGTGATAAGGGTACCAGCAAAATCGGAGATTTCGTTGGAGATTTTGCCGGGAAAGTGTTTTCAGCCGCGAAGAATAAATTAACATCATTGGTGAAATCACGAAAAAAGAAACCGTTACCGTCTACAGCGGAAATGCCTGCACGGGTTAGTAAAATAATCAATAACGCAGTAGACGAAAAACTAGCGTCGATGGCTTTTCCATCGTTGATAACTCCAGACCAAAGCAATATTGCAAATATGATAGCAGGAAGCGGCTTTAAAAAACCACGTCGTTGAAATCCTACGGATTTTCACGCTAGCGTTTTTCACGATGAAAATCGTTTACGATTTCACGATTTAGACTCTGATAAATAGAATAAAATGTTCAAAAAGTCACATGATCCGGCGTTTGATATAGACGCCCCAGTTGGCAAGGATGATTCTGTACGCGATTATCAATATTACGCCTATCATGCAATAGACTCAAATAGTCGATCGCGAATTGAACTTCAAGTTCATGATACCAGTAAGTATTTTCTACCCGCTGAAGCGTTTATCTAAGTAGAAGGAGAACTTGTAACAGCTGCTGATACAACTGCTGTACCAGCACCGTATCCAGCTGGTACTCAAGTCGGTTTTGTCAATAATGGTATTATGGCGTTATTTGAGAGTGCAAGATATCTCATTGATGGAAAAGAAATCGAGTCGATAGATCGCGATGTTGATGTGGCTACAACAATAATCGGGTTAGCGAGATATTCTGATGATTGTACAAGATCGGCGGGACCTTCTATGATGTTTGCAAAAGATGTTAAAAATACCGATGGAGGAATTCAATTTGTTGTAAGACGACCAAAGAATAATGCTGGTAATGCTAATATTGATGCCGAGGATATGATTATAAACAACGACGTTAATTTCAATCTAGGAGCCGCAACACATATGTCAATGTTGCAAGGAACGCGTAAATCATTTTCATGCGCGATTCCACTGCATCACATATTTGGATTCTGTAGAAACGTCCGAAAAGTTATCTACCGGGCGAAGCATACAGTAGCGCTTGTACGAAAGGGTGATGATAATGACGCAATTTGGAGGATTCCAGCAGACAATGCAAATCCCAATGCTGATGCCGGTAAAGTTATTTTAACAAAAATATCATTGTGGATGCCAATGTTGACTCCATCAATCACCGCAGAAGAACGATTACTATCATTTATGGACCAAGGAGGAAAGTCGTTGTTAAGTTGGTTAACCGTGAGTACAGATGTAAAGCAATCAAGTCTGAACGGGTTATTCACGTGGAATCTAGCATCAAAACAAGGTGTTTCAGCTCCACGTCATATATTTGTAGCGCTACAGGATAACACACGAGTTGGCGATCAACGTTTCAGTCATATGATATTTGATCCATTAGGTGTTAAAGACGTCTCACTGAGAATAAACGGCCAGCAGGAACCATCCGAAGATGTGCAACTTGATTACGGTCAAAATCATATTGCACGCGTGTATCATAGATTGTTGTCGTTCATGGCACGCGATCAAAATGTCGATACTGGTTTGCAAATATCACAATTTGATTTTAAGAATCTATATCCGATCTATTACTTTTCGCTGGAACATCTCGATTTAACAAGACAATCCGTCGTTGATATACACTTTAGAGCTAATGTGACTCGTGGTGATATTGCTAATTATAGAGCGGTTGCTGTCATTCTCAGCGATAAATCAATGCTACTTGAAGGTGTTGGAGGAAGAATGAGAGTGGTAGATGCGCCAGTGGAAAACATGTAATTGAAATCCTCTATTTAGAATTAATCTATTACGTATAATGTCGTATAGTAATATCAATGTGTCGTTGACACCTGGTCAATTAAAAAAATTGCAATCCAAATCAGCTAAGCAATGTGGAACCACAATTACGCTGAAACCCAATCAAATGACTGGCGGGGGGAATAAATTATCGCTTACAACTCGTCAAGTAAAACATTTCAATGATGCACTTGTAGCAAAAAAAGGGTGTTCAGATTACTATTTCTGCGGCTGCTATCAAAAACATGGAAAAAACAGGCGGTATATTCCCGTTGCTAGCTGCGATTCCAGCGTTGATTGCGGCAGCAGCCCCAGCGGTGGCTAAAGCGGCAGCGTTAGGGGCTGTTGGTACCGCGGCAGGAATGGCATTAAAGAAAGCAACGAGGAAGGGTTATAAAAAAGGTGGAAAGGGTCTAAGACTACCAGGAACCCCGTATTCGTGGTACAGCGGAAAAGGTCTAAGACTAGGACCGGTTTATTGACCCAGAAATCTTCGATTTCCAAACCGATGGTTCCTATGTCCAATTTTGATTTAATTGATGCTGCTAAAAAACTCGCCATAAAAAACTTCAGAGGTGTTTTTATGAAAGATCAATTACCGACACAACCCAACAGCGTTGAAACCGGTATCATTAATCTCGATAACAGCACCGGACCTGGTACTCACTGGGTTGCATACGCTATTGATCCACGTGGGATTGTCTATTTTGATTCATATGGATTAGCACCGCCGAAGGAATTCATGCGTTATATAAAAACTTTCCCAATGAAGACTTGGTATTCTACGCTACCAACACAACAAATGAATGATCCACCAATATGCGGCAGCGAAGTATTAAATATCCTTGATGCTATTTCTAACTCCTTGGGTAACCCAAGGGGAAAACCACCTCATGTTGTCGTGAATGAATACACTAGCAATCGCTTTTTAGAGAGAGAGAGAGTTTTACAATAATATGATTGATATTTGGGGAAGACCTCTGAAACCTAAGCCCGATGGCGTTGCAACCGGTGATTCTAACAAGGATATAAAAAAAACTAATCGAAGATGAAATCGCTGAGACGTTAAATTTAACAGATGTTGATCCCAATGAAATAGTTGTATTTCAAGATCGTCAGGGTAAATTAAAAAGCAGTAATATGTCGTTGAATGATATTTTGGTTAAACAACAAAACGCCGCTGAAAACTCTATTGCGCTGTATTCCAGCGGCGGACGACTTAAACCAGGCGCACTTGTGTCTACGATCACCGACACAATTGCCGCCCAAGACAGCATGATTGCCACCCGCGGCCGTGAGCTGGATGATCATATACGAGGTTATAATAATTTTCGCAAAAATGTCATTCATAAATTCTTTGGAACCCCGCTTGTGGTTGGCATGACTCTCGCTGAAATCAAAAACTTTCTATCGCTATTATTTTTTAACAAGGACGCGGAGAGGATGATGAATGAAAATGAAATCAAGGCAAATTATCTTGATATTTACAATGATATTTCTAAACTAATAGAAAATCTTGAAAGAGTGCAAAAACCCACTAACGACGTCATTGTTAAGTTTTTTGGAACCCCACTTGTGGCTGCTATGACTCTCGCTGAAATCAACGAGTTTATCGGCAAGCATACTCATAATGCCTACGTCGCTAATAATTTCTTTGGTGTCCCGGTTACATCTACAATGACTCTCAAAGATATTAATATGTTTATGGTGAGACAAACAACACTTAATACCATCGTTGATAAATGTTTAGGGAGAACACCTGTTTCTGAAACCACATCGTTGACAGGCCCGACTCTCGCTGAAGTTAAAAAAGCTATTGACGAACAAAAACGCATCAGCGAAATAGCTAAAAATTTCTTTGAGGGATCGGAAAGTTATAATATCACGACGACATATTCTCAACTCAGCGGGCATTATGGCATACAAAAAGATATGGAAATAGACCTCCTTTCGATTTCATTTTTTAAACGCCGCAATGAAACGATGATGAAATATACCGAAATCAATAAAACCTATCTCGACGTTTACGACGATATTCTTAAACTAAAAGAAACCTCTGAAAGGGTAAAGCATGGGACCTTTGATTGGGTAAAAGAATCTAATGCTAAATTGAAAGTCAATATCGAGAAGTGGTCTCATGGTATCTACAGGATGACGTTAATCTCTAACAAGCAATTTGATATCATCGTAAGCGGTAAAACCTACTTTGGTGGCACCGCAACAGTAATTATCCGGGGTGAAGAAGAATTTGAGATTGTCGCGGTTGATAGTACGATTAGATCAAAAATATCCTGGTGCTTAGAATTCGTATGCGAAGTAAATAACTAAATTGAAAGGAAAATCCTTTAGATTTCACAATTGAAAACGCTAGCGGATTTAAAATAAAAATGATTTCATCAACGCAATGTCGCTATTATCAGGTCAGAGAATTTCAAACTAGACTCAAAACCCTCGCCGAGGAGTATCAAATACAAATAAAAAAATACCGACGAAGAATCACCGCGATTGATATTACTATGTACTCGGTGTCAAGCGTTCTCGCTGGTGCCGGAATAATACTAGCATCGGTTACAATGATTGCCCCGGTCGTAGTTCCAATTTGCATTTCTGCGGTGGCTACAATCGCGGGTATATCAACCGGGATAACAAAAAAGATATCATCATGCAGCCAGAGTAAACTGCAAGATTACTTAATTCAATTTCATATTGTATCAACCGCGTACTCGCAATTATCCTCGATGATATCGTCGTCACTCGATAATACAAATATATCAGATAGTGAGTTCTCAGCGATGCTCAGTATTTTTGATTCCGCGATATCAAAATTAGAGCGACAGCATGAGTATAACACCGATGGAATTAGAAAACACGAACCCAAAAACCAGAATGATCTCAATAACATCAACGATATCAACGATATCGGATACTGAGTTCTCAGTGACGGTCAGTATTTTTGATTCCACGATGTCAAAATTAGAGCGACAGCATGAGTATAGCAACTATGACAACACCGATGGAATTACTTTAACGAATAGTGGAGAACACGAACCCAGTACAAACAAGTATGATATCAATAACATCTACGAAACCCGAGTTTAGTGTAAATTTCCCCAGCCCAGTCCCCGTGAAGGAGATAGCGCTAGCAAAACTACGAGTGTATCACAGTTGGCCTAATATCAGATCAAAATCATTTGGTGGTCAACAACCGAATAATTCCTTGGTTTTCGCGAATAAGAATAAAGAAGACGGGACTCCAGACTGGAACGTTGTTTCGATACCAACAGGGTCATACCAAATTGAACAAATCAATAATGAATACGCTCGTAGAATAAAATCCATTACTGGAAAAGAATCAAAAATCGCTATGACGGTTCATGAACCGACACTATCATCCGCAATTGAAATAAGCACAGAAGGATACGTCGTAGATATCTATAACAGCTCGATCAGAACCGTACTAGGATGGCCTGAATTACCACCCCGGGGGGAAACCGTTGATATACCCGAACCACAAAAAAATGATTATATCACCGACAGAATAAACCCCGATAATCCAATAAAAAGTTATAAAGATTACCAATCCAGTGTAGATTTTTTTTATTTCTTCTACTCCACAATTGGGGAAGAGGAGGAGGAGGGGGGGGTCAAGAGGGATATTATGTTGTTAACGAACCTAAAATTATTGAAAATTTCACAGCGATGGAATATGATTTTTTACTGTTGTTAATATCCATTAAATCCGGCTCTCTCACCCGAGATGAATTTATCAGCGTCGTAGAAATATGCAATAAAATTATCAACGATATGGAAACATTTAATTTACGAATTATTCAAGTTATACTAGATGATGATCACCCCAAGTCGAGAACAGAGTTTGCATTAACTCTTGGTATCCCCGTTAAGGATATTCCAACATTTAAACTACCAGGATATAACGTACCAGAACTAAAAAAAATTCTCAGTGATGCCATCGATGTTGGTTTTAAAATAATTCATGATGCATGGAAAAAAACAACATCACCGGAAATTAAAATCCTCAAACATAATAATGACCCAGACGGTGGCGGCAGACATATCGCTCCGTTCAACGTGAATATATCCTCAGTGATTGCGCTCAATTTAGTATGCGATGTTATCGAAGGAAGCTATCAAATTAATCTCGAACGATCAAATCAAGCTCAGCAAGGATATATTTTGTATTCATTTGCACCAATAGCCCCTCCAGGATTTTTAATAATTGAGTCTCCGGTTAATCCAGTCTATATGCGGTGTCATAATAATTCGTTAACGAGAATTAATTTCAAACTCACAGACCAGTCCAATTATCTGATTGATTTACAAGATGAGGTGTTAGCGATTAGTCTGTTGGTGAAATCTTAGTGATTTTCATCGTAAAAAAATTATTAACCAGAACTGAAAGTTCAGCAGCAGAGAGGGTGATGACCACATAGTTGCGAGCAAAATTGATTAAAAAATCGTAAAATCTCCGTTTTTGCAAAAATGGAGACTTTTTTTTTGGTTAAATGAGATTTTGTTGGAAGCCTTATTCTTTGTTCGAAAACGTGGTCTCTCAGCCATATTTTGCTTGAAAACGTGATCTGTAAGCCTTATTTTTGCTTGAAAACGTGGTCTGTTCACCCTCTCTGCTGCTCACAATATAGATCCATAATATATTTATAATAACATGAATTTAATTTATTTGTCGGCGACAAAAACAAGAGAATCAGTTAAGCATCATGCATCGCTACAAAATTCTATTCGCATGATTATAATCGGGTCATCTGGAAGTGGCAAGACGCAACTGCTACTTAATTTGATAACGAGATGGATGAAATAGGATAAGTTGTATTTAATAGTCCAAAGCGTAGATGATCAGCGATGCTACGAAGTGTTAAAGAATTACAACGAAAAGGCAGCAGAAATCACCGGCAAGGGTATTTTTGAATTTATAACTGATATCGAGGAAGCACCGAGCATTGATGATATTGATGGAAGCATTAACAATTTAGTCGTATATGATGATGTCATGTTAGATAATCAAAAAAATCTCGCTAGGATAATTTCCAGAGGTAGGCATAAAAGCACTGACGTGATATATGTAACTCAACGATACACACAAATACGAAAAGTGATCAGAGATAACTGCAATATTCTTGCTGTATTCAATGGAGTTGATACACATACACTACGAAATATTCACCAGACTTAATGCAGAGGAGATATGGATTATAATCTCTTTAGAAATTTGTTTAGTCACGCTCAGTGAATTCCACATGGATTTGTAACGATAAATTTGCATGATCCTAGATCCAGATATCGTATCGGACTTGATCAAACAAAAAGAGTTTTACCCCATAGAAGCTTAGGGGGTGCGACATCGACTATGGCGTCCTTTTTTATTTTTAATTCGGTTTTGCCAAATGGACGCTTCTATTAAGGATTTACGAGGAGCCCTTAGTTTGCCAAATAGACGCTTCTGAAAAAGTTGGTCTGTTCGCCCCCTCTGCTGCTCGAAGTGAAAGTGTAAAATCAGTAAGCATGTGCGGGATTGAGTTTGAACATTCTTTTCGCGAATTCATTCATTGCTTTTGCAAGAAAATATTTTACATGCAAAAATATTCATTGGTTCAAGAAGCTTCTTGCGAGCCAAAGCAAATACTAAAATATAAGATACCTGACCATGGTTATATGTGTGTGTGTATATATATGGTAAAATATAAGAACGTGGCAGTGCTTATATGTGTGTACATATACACCCGCTACTTTAAAATATTCTAGTCCAGACTATTGTACCCTAACTCACCTTGAAACAACATTATACACTGAGTACTGACTTAAGAATGATAAAATAAGTATTCATGAAGCAACTTTCTTATCAATCCTTAAGATTAGATGCAGATTCCATGTACAAAATGTACTACCTAGCAAATGTATGCCTTACACAGATACCTACCTACCATCATATATACCTACCAACCAACATACATACCTGCATGCATACATACGTAAATACGTGCATGCATACATATATGCATGCATACGTACGTGCGTGCGTGCGTGCGTGCGTACGTACGTACATACATACATACATACATACATACATACATACATACATACATACATACATACATACATACATACATACATACATACATACATACATACACTGTTGAAAGTGTCAGAATAAACCACATACTGCAGACCGACATTTAATGGATTAAAACAAGATGGAAACATACAGAATGATATCAGTAAATTGATAGAAACAAAAGTTCATACTCCAACATCTGGTGTAAGTGCATCACAATGTTAAAATATATCATCCGACATTGACATAAACAAACTTTAGAGTAACCATACAATTATATTAATTGTTGTTGATTGGGAACAATTAGTATCTGACTTGATTTAGTTAGTTGTGTGCTCGATTCTGCTGCATGCGTTTGAAGATCATATCATACATAATTCTACGCATTGAGATCACAGTACATTTTCAGTAACATGACATTCAGTTAGCCAGAACAATTTCCCCATTAACACATTTTATTTTTGTTTGCATAAAAAAGATTGTACGTTTCAGGGCAAATGGAATGAAGTCTTCTTGTCTAGAATTCAGCATGTTGTTATTTGCACAACGACGCAAAACTAAACGTTTGTTAGAGTAGAAAGGGTTGGAAACGGTATCACTCGTGTAAAATGAAGGCTTCATATTAGGTGAAATAATGGATCTGGGATACAATTTGGTAGAATACGATTTTTCTATTCTGTATGATAATGTTATCTGATTGACAATATTTATAATAATAATTTAGATTTGAATTATCGTGTATTTTCTCATACATTCCAGAGATAGCACTATTGATCTGTCTCTGATATGAATACATATCTGTGTATGTGAAGCTACATCAACAAACATGGAAGATGAGAAAAACGTGTTTATCCAATCGAGGGCATCACAATTAGAGAACAGCAAATTAATATTGTCTGCATTCAAGCATATATTTCGAACGGAGGACAGTTATTAATAGTTGTATCCCGATATTTTAATTTATTCTGCCATTCTATTGTTATGTATCAGTGCAAGATAAGTTAAGCTTTTTAAATAAAGTAGTCATAAGAGAAATTGTCCATTGGATGACAGCTACTTCCGGATCATTGCTACATAGTTACATACATACTTACTTACACACGGAACTCTTTGACGCAACTGTTATATAGTTGTATAGGTAATTCAGCATAATCGCTTGGCAATGGTATTTTCACTTCCTTCTGTACTTGCAGGAATGATTCATATTAAGACATATGAAGTGTCAGCAATAGGGTCGATCAGTTTATTCTTACAAGTGTGTATATACTATTGCAAACTACATAGCTAAAGTATGGTAAATTGTGGAAAAGAGACCTTTTTGAAATATTTGAATACACGTAATCATTTGAACACTATCTCATATTTGCATCAAAAAGAAAACTATAGTAGGCTGATGTTGATTCTGATGCCTATTTTTCAAATTGTAGCAATCAGAAAAAATGTGTACTTTTTTCTTGCAATAGGTACACGTCGAAAATCTATGAAATGTATTTGATCACCAAATTTGAACTAGAGATAATGAACAACTAAATAAATTACACGGAAGAGGACCATGAACAGATAAACGAAGCAATAGCAACAAACATTCAAAGTTAAGCACATGTATGAATTACTGAACCACTCTCAAGAGATTCATTAGTTGATCTCTTACGTAACACCTGCTTCCTTACTGCATACTACCTTCTTGTAACTAATGAGTTTTACTCTAGGAACACTGGATTTGACTGGTAGTAATAGTTCTCCTATGGTATTATGATTGGGTGATTATTATTAAAGAAGCATTATTTGGGGGGGGGGGGCACAAGACAGATGCCCCTCACCCTATCTCAAAAACTAAGAAAAAGTGTGTTATTTGTGAGATTGTTTCCCCTGATCTGTTGTTTTGTGAGGTTTTTTAAAAATTTCTTTAATTTTAACCTAAGCTTTTTTTCCCATCAGGATTATATGAATAATAGGAGGAGTTTTAGTCCCTAATGTTTTCTATGAGAAGGTTTCCTCCAAGTTGCGTTTAAAAATCCCATCTTGGGTCTCCTGTCTCTTTTAATTTTTAAAGTTAACCCTGGCTAAGGTTTCCTACATCCTGTGTATGCTATTTGTGTTGTACTGTTTGTATGTTGCTATATGTGTACATACATATATCTATATCTATATATATATATATATATATATATCTATGCTTGGTTATGATTATATTAATCTATTTTCAATGATAAATAGGTTTCCTAACACCGCAGTTAGAGTAGCCACTTATTCATTTTATATAAACGTGAAACACAGCGAAGCAGTGGCTGAATTCACTAATTCTGACGAGAGTTGGGGATCATGGAGAATTAAAAAAGAAATACCGTGTGATTATTCCAAATCAGCAGATGTTACAATTGAAAACAATTACTTGAAAAATAATCAGATATCAGAACTATCTAATGCACCGTCGATATCTGATCCAATATATAGATATTAAACAGTTTACTTAAACGGCTGTGGTGGGTCAGAAAAGACGACTCGTGCGATTGAATTAATTAGAATGAAGTCAAACATGATTGTGCTAACACCGACTCATAGACTTGCAAGAGAAATGAAACAACGAGGAATTAATGCTTGTACTTATCACAGTTTCTTTCGTTGGAAAGGCAACGAATAAACTCCTGATCGAATGGGTGAGAAATTTATTCCTAAAACCACTATTTGAGATGAGATATGCACGGTATCGTTAGATGTATTACAAAGATTTCTTGATTGGCTATTGCTAGCGAATACAAAAGTGATAATTTGTGGCGATCATGGTCAATCACCACCATTTGTCGGTTTATCCCCACATTATTGGCTGAAGAATTTTGTAGACTATTATGAAAAAACTAATACTGATCATAGAACACTTGATGAACAATTACGCGAGTTCAAGAAACTAATTAGATTACAAAAACCGGATAGAATTCAATGTGAAATAGCGTGTGAAATAATTTCAAAAACCCCATTAAATGATTTCTGGGAAACGTGGAGACCAAACGATTTGATAGTGGCAAGTAGAAAAATAGTCAGAGACACACTTCAGATGAAGTTATTTGAACTGCATAAAGAAAAATTTGCAACACTTCCAACACCACTGTGTTATAGATCCAAGGATACACGAAGACAGAATATCGAAATAGATATTCCTGGCTTGGCCGAAAAGCAAATTCTCGTATTAAATGATATTGTGTTGGTTGATATCAACGTCGTTGAAGATGCATTGCGCTCTGATAAATCCCCATGGACGCTAAGTTACGCAGCGACGATACATGGTAGATAATCACATCGAGTGGTCGAATTTAGTTTATCTTGCGGTGTCCAGAGTACGAAGAATAAATCAACTTTGAAGATTTGTTTTAGATGATAATGACACTACAATAAGTAATATTGTCAGTGATGATATAATTTTTAAAAAAACTTTCTGGTTATAAACAGCTTGATAAAAAAAAACCAGAGAATTTGATATTGATGCCGCATTAACAATTACACTGAAACAACAACAAAATAATCACTGCACAAGTTGCAATTGTATAATAAGTTGGTGTTGGTCGGATAAGGACTCTCGACAATTTACCGTAGACAGAAAAAATAGCAGTATTGGCCATACCAGAGATAATTTAATGCTGACTTGTCTTGAATGCAACAGACGAAGAGGTGCTAGTTAAGACCATGCGGCGGTAATTGAGTATCCTCGGGTATCACTTGTAATTGTTCACGAGTAAATCCTCGCTGAGGAGCAGTTGAATGCAATCTATAGACTGGCGGTCTACCCGTAGATCGTGCTATGCTAGATATTTTATGTACAGTGACACTCCAAATAGGTTCAGTAGCTCTTTTTTTATCACCTTCGAGCTCTCCTAATTCATATAAATATCTAACGGTGACATTGACGAGTATTGGTTGTTTTGAAAAATCATTTCGTGGTTGTACGGATATATAGTTGTTTTAATCACCGTTGTTAGGTTTCATACTATTTGTTCGAGTAATCTCATTATTTAGCGTGGTAATTACGCTTGGTAATCTCTTGACCGATTCACAAGATCGTTTATCCTGGATGAATTCCTTCGCGTATTGGTATCCAAATAACCGCTCAGCAAGTGTGCGATTAAATCGTTCAACAATTGCCTGATCGCGATGTAACGCAGTATGTCCTCGTCGTATGGTGGTATTATGATGCTTCATGGTTGATAACCCTGCACCATGAAATTCCTTGCCAGAATCAACTTGTATTAGATTTGGCTAATGCAGAGGACCCCTACGATAAATCCTTTCAAACGCAGAAGCCACTTCAGTTGATGATTTTGTTTTTAACGGCTCTGCTTGTTTGTATCGAATCTCAACATCAACTACGGTTAGCGCATACTTGTAGAAACCATCATACGGCAGAAATAATATATCAGCATGATGAATGTCATTAGGAACGGTCACATCAAAATGCGAGTTATTTAGGCGGTGGTAGATAAATTTGATATATAACCTGTTTGGATAACCAATCCGCTGCTGTAGTATTTTTCACCTTTGCGGCGCTAGCGAGTTTACCGATTGCTGCTTTACCCCTACAGTATCCTTTTGGTGAAAAATAAATAGATTCATTGTTGTTATTAATTACAAGCACCTAACATCAATTTAGTTTTCATCGCCGATTTTACTAACCATGAAGCCAATTTTTCTTTGAAGGATTTATCAGTGAAAGAATTCAAAGAATAAATTAATTTCACATCTGCGATATGTCTATGTTGCAGATTACTACTTTTATAAGCAACATCATGAGCATGACAAGCCTTATCAATAGCGTTTATTAGATATTCACCCGGTCGGGGTTGGTTTTGATCATCGAGTCGGATATCGAGTCTTGTCCCGGGTCCACAATAACTATACCCTAGAAGGTGTTTTTCTCCCAGATATTTTGCCCATGGTGCTCCTAGTAATTTTACTAACTTGGCTGCAATATCACCTCCTCGCTTTTTTAAAAATCAGCTGCAGATTTCATTGAAACAAATCTAAAAATTTTTATACTACATTGTTCACACTTACCAGCAAGTGCTGATCTGTTATTTTTAGTTGTAATCGTCGTCAAGTCATCTGTGCTAGTACGCTACATACATTTCACACAATATAGATCCATAATATATTTTTAATAACATGAATGTAATTTATTTTTTTCGGCGACAAAAAGAAGAAAATCAGTTAAGCATCATGCATCGCTACCAAATTCTATTCGCATGATTATAATCGGGTCGTCCGGAAGTGGCAAGACGCAACTATTACTCAATTTGATAACGAGATGGATGAAATAGGATAAGTTTTATTTAATAGTCCCTAGTGTAGATGATCAGCGATGCTACGAAGTGTTAAAGGATTACAACGAAAAGGCAGCAGAAATCACCGGCAAGGGTATTTTTGAATTTATAACTGATATCGAGGAAGCACCGGGCATTGATAAAATTGATGGAAGCATTAACAATTTAGTCGTATATGATGATGTCATGTTAGACAATCAAAAAATTCTCGCTAGGATATTTTCCAGAGGTAGGCATAAAAGCACTGACGTGATATATGTCACTCAACGATACACACAAATAGCAAAAGTGATCAGAGATAACTGCACTATTCTTGCTGTATTCAACGGAGTTGATACACATACACTACGAAATATTCACCAGACTTGGTGCAGAGGAGATATGGATTATAATCTCTTTAGAATTTTTTTTAGTCACGCTCAGTCAATTTCACATGGATTTGTAACGATAAATTTGCATGATCCTAGATCAAGATATCGTATCGGACTTGATCAAACAAAAAGATTTTTACCACATAGCAGCTTAGTGGGTGTGACAACGACTATGGCGTCCTTTTTTATTTTTGATTCTGTTTTGCCAAATGGACGCTTCTATTAAGGATTTACGAGGAGCCCTTAGTTTGCCAAATAGACGCTTCTGAAAAAGTTGGTCTGTTCGCTCCCTCTGCTGCTCGAAGTGAAAGTGTAAAATTAGTAAGTATGTGCGGGATTGAGTTTGAACATTCTTTTCGCGAATGCATTCATTGCTTTTGCAAGAAAATATTTTACATGCAAAAATATTCATTGGTTCAAGAAGCTTCTTGCGAGCCAAAGCAAATAGTAAAATACAAGATACCTGACCATGGTTATATGTGTGTGTGTATATATATGGTAAAATATAAGAACGTGGCAGTGCTTATATGTGTCTATATACACCCGCTACTCTAAACTTTTCTAGTTCAGACTATTGTACCCTAACTCCCCTTGAAACAATATTATACACTGAGTACTTATTTAAGAATGATAAACTAAGTATTCATGAAGCAACTTTCTTATCAATCCTTCAGATTAGATGCAGATTCCATGTACAAAATGTACTACCTAGAAAATGTATGCCTTCACAGATACCTACCTACCTTCATATATACCTACCTACCTACATACATACCTGCATGCATACATACGTACGTACGTGCATGCATACATATATGCATGCATACGTACGTGCGTGCGTGCGTGCGTGCGTACGTACGTACGTACGTACATACATACATACATACATACATACATACATACATACATACATACATACATACATACATACATACATACATACACTGTTGAAAGTGTCAGAATAAACCACATACTGCAGACCGACATTTAATGGATTAAAACAAGATGGAAACATACAGAATGATATCAGTAAATTGATAGAAACAAAAGTTCATACTCCAACATCTGGTGTAAGTGCATCACAATGTTAAAATATATCATCCGACATTGACATAAACAAACTTTAGAGTAACCATACAATTATATTAATTGTTGTTGATTGGGAACAATTAGTATCTGACTTGATTTAGTTAGTTGTGTGCTCGATTCTGCTGCATGCGTTTGAAGATCATATCATACATAATTCTACGCATTGAGATCACAGTACATTTTCAGTAACATGACATTCAATTAGCCAGAACAATTTCCCCATTAACACATTTTATTTTTGTTTGCATAAAAAAGATTGTACGTTTCAGGGCAAATGGAATGAAGTCTTCTTGTCTAGAATTCAGCATGTTGTTATTTGCACAACGACGCAAAACTAAACGTTTGTTAGAGTAGAAAGGGTTGGAAACGGTATCACTCGTGTAAAATGAAGGCTTCATATTAGGTGAAATAATGGATCTGGGATACAATTTGGTAGAATACGATTTTTCTATTCTGTATGATAATGTTATCTGATTGACAATATTTATAATAATAATTTAGATTTGAATTATCGTGTATTTTCTCATACATTCCAGAGATAGCACTATTGATTTGTCTCTGATATGAATACAAATCTGTGTATGTGAAGCTACATCAACAAACATGGAAGATGAGAAAAACGTGTTTATCCAATCGAGGGCATCACAATCAGAGAACAGCAAATTAATATTGTCTGCATTCAAGCATATATTTCGAACGGAGGACAGTTATTAATAGTTGTATCCCGATATTTTAATTTATTCTGCCATTCTATTGTTATGTATCAGTGCAAGATAAGTTAAGCTTTTTAAATAAAGTAGTCATAAGAGAAATTGTCCATTGGATGACAGCTACTTCCGGATCATTGCTACATAGTTACATACATACTTACTTACACACGGAACTCTTTGACGCAACTGTTATATAGTTGTATAGGTAATTCAGCATAATTGCTTGGCAATGGTATTTTCACTTCCTTCTGTACTTGCAGGAATGATTCATATTAAGACATATGAAGTGTCAGCAATAGGGTCGATCAGTTTATTCTTACAAGTGTGTATATACTATTGCAAACTACATAGCTAAAGTATGGTAAATTGTGGAAAAGAGACCTTTTTGAAATATTTGAATACACGTAATCATTTGAACACTATCTCATATTTGCATCAAAAAGAAAACTATAGTAGGCTGATGTTGATTCTGATGCCTATTTTTCAAATTGTAGCAATCAGAAAAAATGTGTACTTTTTTCTTGCAATAGGTACACGTCGAAAATCTATGAAATGTATTTGATCACCAAATTTGAACTAGAGATAATGAACAACTAAATAAATTACACGGAAGAGGACCATGAACAGATAAACGAAGCAATAGCAACAAACATTCAAAGTTAAGCACATGTATGAATTACTGAACCACTCTCAAGAGATTCATTAGTTGATCTCTTACGTAACACCTGCTTCCTTACTGCATACTACCTTCTTGTAACTAATGAGTTTTACTCTAGGAACACTGGATTTGACTGGTAGTAATAGTTCTCCTATGGTATTATGATTGGGTGATTATTATTAAAGAAGCATTATTTGGGGGGGGGGCACAAGACAGATGCCCCTCACCCTATCTCAAAAACTAAGAAAAAGTGTGTTATTTGTGAGATTGTTTCCCCTGATCTGTTGTTTTGTGAGGTTTTTTAAAAATTTCTTTAATTTTAACCTAAGCTTTTCTTCCCATCAGGATTATATGAATAATAGGAGGAGTTTTAGTCCCTAATGTTTTCTATGAGAAGGTTTCCTCCAAGTTGCGTTTAAAAATCCCATCTTGGGTCTCCTGTCTCTTTTAATTTTTAAAGTTAACCCTGGCTAAGGTTTCCTACATCCTGTGTATGCTATTTGTGTTGTACTGTTTGTATGTTGCTATATGTGTACATACATATATCTATATCTATATATATATATATATATGCTTGGTTATGATTATATTAATCTATTTTCAATGATAAATAGGTTTCCTAACACCGCAGTTAGAGTAGCCACTTATTCATTTTATATAAACGTGAAACACAGCGAAGCAGTGGCTGAATTCACTAATTCTGACGAGAGTTGGGGATCATGGAGAATTAAAAAAGAAATACCGTGTGATTATTCCAAATCAGCAGATGTTACAATTGAAAACAATTACTTGAAAAATAATCAGATATCAGAACTATCTAATGCACCGTCGATATCTGATCCAATATATAGATATTAAACAGTTTACTTAAACGGCTGTGGTGGGTCAGAAAAGACGACTCGTGCGATTGAATTAATTAGAATGAAGTCAAACATGATTGTGCTAACACCGACTCATAGACTTGCAAGAGAAATGAAACAACGAGGAATTAATGCTTGTACTTATCACAGTTTCTTTCGATGGAAAGGCAATGAATAAACTCCTGATCGAATGGGTGAGAAATTTATTCCTAAAACCACTATTTGAGATGAGATATGCACGGTATCGTTAGATGTATTACAAAGATTTCTTGATTGGCTATTGCTAGCGAATACAAAAGTGATAATTTGTGGCGATCATGGTCAATCACCACCATTTGTCGGTTTATCCCCACATTATTGGCTGAAGAATTTTGTAGACTATTATGAAAAAACTAATACTGATCATAGAACACTTGATGAACAATTACGCGAGTTCAAGAAACTAATTAGATTACAAAAACCGGATAGAATTCAATGTGAAATAGCGTGTGAAATAATTTCAAAAACCCCATTAAATGATTTCTGGGAAACGTGGAGACCAAACGATTTGATAGTGGCAAGTAGAAAAATAGTCAGAGACACACTTCAGATGAAGTTATTTGAACTGCATAAAGAAAAATTTGCAACACTTCCAACACCACTGTGTTATAGATCCAAGGATACACGAAGACAGAATATCGAAATAGATATTCCTGGCTTGGCCGAAAAGCAAATTCTCGTATTAAATGATATTGTGTTGGTTGATATCAACGTCGTTGAAGATGCATTGCGCTCTGATAAATCCCCATGGACGCTAAGTTACGCAGCGACGATACATGGTAGATAATCACATCGAGTGGTCGAATTTAGTTTATCTTGCGGTGTCCAGAGTACGAAGAATAAATCAACTTTGAAGATTTGTTTTAGATGATAATGACACTACAATAAGTAATATTGTCAGTGATGATATAATTTTTAAAAAAACTTTCTGGTTATAAACAGCTTGATAAAAAAAAACCAGAGAATTTGATATTGATGCCGCATTAACAATTACACTGAAACAACAACAAAATAATCACTGCACAAGTTGCAATTGTATAATAAGTTGGTGTTGGTCGGATAAGGACTCTCGACAATTTACCGTAGACAGAAAAAATAGCAGTATTGGCCATACCAGAGATAATTTAATGCTGACTTGTCTTGAATGCAACAGACGAAGAGGTGCTAGTTAAGACCATGCGGCGGTAATTGAGTATCCTCGGGTATCACTTGTAATTGTTCACGAGTAAATCCTCGCTGAGGAGCAGTTGAATGCAATCTATAGACTGGCGGTCTACCCGTAGATCGTGCTATGCTAGATATTTTATGTACGGTGACACTCCAAATAGGATCAGTAGCTCTTTTTTTACCACCTTCGAGCTCTCCTAATTCATATAAATATCTAACGGTGACATTGACGAGTATTGGTTGTTTTGAAAAATCATTTCGTGGTTGTACGGATATATAGTTGTTTTAATCACCGTTGTTAGGTTTCATACTATTTGTTCGAGTAATCTCATTATTTAGCGTGGTAATTACGCTTGGTAATCTCTTGACCGATTCACAAGATCGTTTATCCTGGATGAATTCCTTCGCGTATTGGTATCCAAATAACCGCTCAGCAAGTGTGCGATTAAATCGTTCAACAATTGCCTGATCGCGATGTAACGCAGTATGTCCTCGTCGTATGGTGGTATTATGATGCTTCATGGTTGATAACCCTGCACCATGAAATTCCTTGCCAGAATCAACTTGTATTAGATTTGGCTAATGCAGAGGACCCCTACGATAAATCCTTTCAAACGCAGAAGCCACTTCAGTTGATGATTTTGTTTTTAACGGCTCTGCTTGTTTGTATCGAATCTCAACATCAACTACGGTTAGCGCATACTTGTAGAAACCATCATACGGCAGAAATAATATATCAGCATGATGAATGTCATTAGGAACGGTCACATCAAAATGCGAGTTATTTAGGCGGTGGTAGATAAATTTGATATATAACCTGTTTGGATAACCAATCCGCTGCTGTAGTATTTTTCACCTTTGCGGCGCTAGCGAGTTTACCGATTGCTGCTTTACCCCTACAGTATCCTTTTGGTGAAAAATAAATAGATTCATTGTTGTTATTAATTACAAGCACCTAACATCAATTTAGTTTTCATCGCCGATTTTACTAACCATGAAGCCAATTTTTCTTTGAAGGATTTATCAGTGAAAGAATTCAAAGAATAAATTAATTTCACATCTGCGATATGTCTATGTTGCAGATTACTACTTTTATAAGCAACATCATGAGCATGACAAGCCTTATCAATAGCGTTTATTAGATATTCACCCGGTCGGGGTTGGTTTTGATCATCGAGTCGGATATCGAGTCTTGTCCCGGGTCCACAATAACTATACCCTAGAAGGTGTTTTTCTCCCAGATATTTTGCCCATGGTGCTCCTAGTAATTTTACTAACTTGGCTGCAATATCACCTCCTCGCTTTTTTAAAAATCAGCTGCAGATTTCATTGAAACAAATCTAAAAATTTTTATACTACATTGTTCACACTTACCAGCAAGTGCTGATCTGTTATTTTTAGTTGTAATCGTCGTCAAGTCATCTGTGCTAGTACGCTACATACATTTCACACAATATAGATCCATAATATATTTTTAATAACATGAATGTAATTTATTTTTTTCGGCGACAAAAAGAAGAAAATCAGTTAAGCATCATGCATCGCTACCAAATTCTATTCGCATGATTATAATCGGGTCGTCCGGAAGTGGCAAGACGCAACTATTACTCAATTTGATAACGAGATGGATGAAATAGGATAAGTTTTATTTAATAGTCCCTAGTGTAGATGATCAGCGATGCTACGAAGTGTTAAAGGATTACAACGAAAAGGCAGCAGAAATCACCGGCAAGGGTATTTTTGAATTTATAACTGATATCGAGGAAGCACCGGGCATTGATAAAATTGATGGAAGCATTAACAATTTAGTCGTATATGATGATGTCATGTTAGACAATCAAAAAATTCTCGCTAGGATATTTTCCAGAGGTAGGCATAAAAGCACTGACGTGATATATGTCACTCAACGATACACACAAATAGCAAAAGTGATCAGAGATAACTGCACTATTCTTGCTGTATTCAACGGAGTTGATACACATACACTACGAAATATTCACCAGACTTGGTGCAGAGGAGATATGGATTATAATCTCTTTAGAATTTTTTTTAGTCACGCTCAGTCAATTTCACATGGATTTGTAACGATAAATTTGCATGATCCTAGATCAAGATATCGTATCGGACTTGATCAAACAAAAAGATTTTTACCACATAGCAGCTTAGTGGGTGTGACAACGACTATGGCGTCCTTTTTTATTTTTGATTCTGTTCTGCCAAATGGACGCTTCTATTAAGGATTTACGAGGAGCCCTTAGTTTGCCAAATAGACGCTTCTGAAAAAGTTGGTCTGTTCGCTCCCTCTGCTGCTCGAAGTGAAAGTGTAAAATTAGTAAGTATGTGCGGGATTGAGTTTGAACATTCTTTTCGCGAATGCATTCATTGCTTTTGCAAGAAAATATTTTACATGCAAAAATATTCATTGGTTCAAGAAGCTTCTTGCGAGCCAAAGCAAATAGTAAAATACAAGATACCTGACCATGGTTATATGTGTGTGTGTATATATATGGTAAAATATAAGAACGTGGCAGTGCTTATATGTGTCTATATACACCCGCTACTCTAAACTTTTCTAGTTCAGACTATTGTACCCTAACTCCCCTTGAAACAATATTATACACTGAGTACTTATTTAAGAATGATAAACTAAGTATTCATGAAGCAACTTTCTTATCAATCCTTCAGATTAGATGCAGATTCCATGTACAAAATGTACTACCTAGAAAATGTATGCCTTCACAGATACCTACCTACCTTCATATATACCTACCTACCTACATACATACCTGCATGCATACATACGTACGTACGTGCATGCATACATATATGCATGCATACGTACGTGCGTGCGTGCGTGCGTGCGTACGTACGTACGTACATACATACATACATACATACATACATACATACATACATACATACATACATACATACATACATACATACATACATACACTGTTGAAAGTGTCAGAATAAACCACATACTGCAGACCGACATTTAATGGATTAAAACAAGATGGAAACATACAGAATGATATCAGTAAATTGATAGAAACAAAAGTTCATACTCCAACATCTGGTGTAAGTGCATCACAATGTTAAAATATATCATCCGACATTGACATAAACAAACTTTAGAGTAACCATACAATTATATTAATTGTTGTTGATTGGGAACAATTAGTATCTGACTTGATTTAGTTAGTTGTGTGCTCGATTCTGCTGCATGCGTTTGAAGATCATATCATACATAATTCTACGCATTGAGATCACAGTACATTTTCAGTAACATGACATTCAATTAGCCAGAACAATTTCCCCATTAACACATTTTATTTTTGTTTGCATAAAAAAGATTGTACGTTTCAGGGCAAATGGAATGAAGTCTTCTTGTCTAGAATTCAGCATGTTGTTATTTGCACAACGACGCAAAACTAAACGTTTGTTAGAGTAGAAAGGGTTGGAAACGGTATCACTCGTGTAAAATGAAGGCTTCATATTAGGTGAAATAATGGATCTGGGATACAATTTGGTAGAATACGATTTTTCTATTCTGTATGATAATGTTATCTGATTGACAATATTTATAATAATAATTTAGATTTGAATTATCGTGTATTTTCTCATACATTCCAGAGATAGCACTATTGATCTGTCTCTGATATGAATACAAATCTGTGTATGTGAAGCTACATCAACAAACATGGAAGATGAGAAAAACGTGTTTATCCAATCGAGGGCATCACAATCAGAGAACAGCAAATTAATATTGTCTGCATTCAAGCATATATTTCGAACGGAAGACAGTTATTAATAGTTGTATCCCGATATTTTAATTTATTCTGCCATTCTATTGTTATGTATCAGTGCAAGATAAGTTAAGCTTTTTAAATAAAGTAGTCATAAGAGAAATTGTCCATTGGATGACAGCTACTTCCGGATCATTGCTACATAGTTACATACATACTTACTTACACACGGAACTCTTTGACGCAACTGTTATATAGTTGTATAGGTAATTCAGCATAATTGCTTGGCAATGGTATTTTCACTTCCTTCTGTACTTGCAGGAATGATTCATATTAAGACATATGAAGTGTCAGCAATAGGGTCGATCAGTTTATTCTTACAAGTGTGTATATACTATTGCAAACTACATAGCTAAAGTATGGTAAATTGTGGAAAAGAGACCTTTTTGAAATATTTGAATACACGTAATCATTTGAACACTATCTCATATTTGCATCAAAAAGAAAACTATAGTAGGCTGATGTTGATTCTGATGCCTATTTTTCAAATTGTAGCAATCAGAAAAAATGTGTACTTTTTTCTTGCAATAGGTACACGTCGAAAATCTATGAAATGTATTTGATCACCAAATTTGAACTAGAGATAATGAACAACTAAATAAATTACACGGAAGAGGACCATGAACAGATAAACGAAGCAATAGCAACAAACATTCAAAGTTAAGCACATGTATGAATTACTGAACCACTCTCAAGAGATTCATTAGTTGATCTCTTACGTAACACCTGCTTCCTTACTGCATACTACCTTCTTGTAACTAATGAGTTTTACTCTAGGAACACTGGATTTGACTGGTAGTAATAGTTCTCCTATGGTATTATGATTGGGTGATTATTATTAAAGAAGCATTATTTGGGGGGGGGGGCACAAGACAGATGCCCCTCACCCTATCTCAAAAACTAAGAAAAAGTGTGTTATTTGTGAGATTGTTTCCCCTGATCTGTTGTTTTGTGAGGTTTTTTAAAAATTTCTTTAATTTTAACCTAAGCTTTTCTTCCCATCAGGATTATATGAATAATAGGAGGAGTTTTAGTCCCTAATGTTTTCTATGAGAAGGTTTCCTCCAAGTTGCGTTTAAAAATCCCATCTTGGGTCTCCTGTCTCTTTTAATTTTTAAAGTTAACCCTGGCTAAGGTTTCCTACATCCTGTGTATGCTATTTGTGTTGTACTGTTTGTATGTTGCTATATGTGTACATACATATATCTATATCTATATATATATATATCTATGCTTGGTTATGATTATATTAATCTATTTTCAATGATAAATAGGTTTCCTAACACCGCAGTTAGAGTAGCCACTTATTCATTTTATATAAACGTGAAACACAGCGAAGCAGTGGCTGAATTCACTAATTCTGACGAGAGTTGGGGATCATGGAGAATTAAAAAAGAAATACCGTGTGATTATTCCAAATCAGCAGATGTTACAATTGAAAACAATTACTTGAAAAATAATCAGATATCAGAACTATCTAATGCACCGTCGATATCTGATCCAATATATAGATATTAAACAGTTTACTTAAACGGCTGTGGTGGGTCAGAAAAGACGACTCGTGCGATTGAATTAATTAGAATGAAGTCAAACATGATTGTGCTAACACCGACTCATAGACTTGCAAGAGAAATGAAACAACGAGGAATTAATGCTTGTACTTATCACAGTTTCTTTCGATGGAAAGGCAATGAATAAACTCCTGATCGAATGGGTGAGAAATTTATTCCTAAAACCACTATTTGAGATGAGATATGCACGGTATCGTTAGATGTATTACAAAGATTTCTTGATTGGCTATTGCTAGCGAATACAAAAGTGATAATTTGTGGCGATCATGGTCAATCACCACCATTTGTCGGTTTATCCCCACATTATTGGCTGAAGAATTTTGTAGACTATTATGAAAAAACTAATACTGATCATAGAACACTTGATGAACAATTACGCGAGTTCAAGAAACTAATTAGATTACAAAAACCGGATAGAATTCAATGTGAAATAGCGTGTGAAATAATTTCAAAAACCCCATTAAATGATTTCTGGGAAACGTGGAGACCAAACGATTTGATAGTGGCAAGTAGAAAAATAGTCAGAGACACACTTCAGATGAAGTTATTTGAACTGCATAAAGAAAAATTTGCAACACTTCCAACACCACTGTGTTATAGATCCAAGGATACACGAAGACAGAATATCGAAATAGATATTCCTGGCTTGGCCGAAAAGCAAATTCTCGTATTAAATGATATTGTGTTGGTTGATATCAACGTCGTTGAAGATGCATTGCGCTCTGATAAATCCCCATGGACGCTTAGTTACGCAGCGACGATACATGGTAGATAATCACATCGAGTGGTCGAATTTAGTTTATCTTGCGGTGTCCAGAGTACGAAGAATAAATCAACTTTGAAGATTTGTTTTAGATGATAATGACACTACAATAAGTAATATTGTCAGTGATGATATAATTTTTAAAAAAACTTTCTGGTTATAAACAGCTTGATAAAAAAAAACCAGAGAATTTGATATTGATGCCGCATTAACAATTACACTGAAACAACAACAAAATAATCACTGCACAAGTTGCAATTGTATAATAAGTTGGTGTTGGTCGGATAAGGACTCTCGACAATTTACCGTAGACAGAAAAAATAGCAGTATTGGCCATACCAGAGATAATTTAATGCTGACTTGTCTTGAATGCAACAGACGAAGAGGTGCTAGTTAAGACCATGCGGCGGTAATTGAGTATCCTCGGGTATCACTTGTAATTGTTCACGAGTAAATCCTCGCTGAGGAGCAGTTGAATGCAATCTATAGACTGGCGGTCTACCCGTAGATCGTGCTATGCTAGATATTTTATGTACGGTGACACTCCAAATAGGATCAGTAGCTCTTTTTTTACCACCTTCGAGCTCTCCTAATTCATATAAATATCTAACGGTGACATTGACGAGTATTGGTTGTTTTGAAAAATCATTTCGTGGTTGTACGGATATATAGTTGTTTTAATCACCGTTGTTAGGTTTCATACTATTTGTTCGAGTAATCTCATTATTTAGCGTGGTAATTACGCTTGGTAATCTCTTGACCGATTCACAAGATCGTTTATCCTGGATGAATTCCTTCGCGTATTGGTATCCAAATAACCGCTCAGCAAGTGTGCGATTAAATCGTTCAACAATTGCCTGATCGCGATGTAACGCAGTATGTCCTCGTCGTATGGTGGTATTATGATGCTTCATGGTTGATAACCCTGCACCATGAAATTCCTTGCCAGAATCAACTTGTATTAGATTTGGCTAATGCAGAGGACCCCTACGATAAATCCTTTCAAACGCAGAAGCCACTTCAGTTGATGATTTTGTTTTTAACGGCTCTGCTTGTTTGTATCGAATCTCAACATCAACTACGGTTAGCGCATACTTGTAGAAACCATCATACGGCAGAAATAATATATCAGCATGATGAATGTCATTAGGAACGGTCACATCAAAATGCGAGTTATTTAGGCGGTGGTAGATAAATTTGATATATAACCTGTTTGGATAACCAATCCGCTGCTGTAGTATTTTTCACCTTTGCGGCGCTAGCGAGTTTACCGATTGCTGCTTTACCCCTACAGTATCCTTTTGGTGAAAAATAAATAGATTCATTGTTGTTATTAATTACAAGCACCTAACATCAATTTAGTTTTCATCGCCGATTTTACTAACCATGAAGCCAATTTTTCTTTGAAGGATTTATCAGTGAAAGAATTCAAAGAATAAATTAATTTCACATCTGCGATATGTCTATGTTGCAGATTACTACTTTTATAAGCAATATCATGAGCATGACAAGCCTTATCAATAGCGTTTATTAGATATTCACCCGGTCGGGGTTGGTTTTGATCATCGAGTCGGATATCGAGTCTTGTCCCGGGTCCACAATAACTATACCCTAGAAGGTGTTTTTCTCCCAGATATTTTGCCCATGGTGCTCCTAGTAATTTTACTAACTTGGCTGCAATATCACCTCCTCGCTTTTTTAAAAATCAGCTGCAGATTTCATTGAAACAAATCTAAAAATTTTTATACTACATTGTTCACACTTACCAGCAAGTGCTGATCTGTTATTTTTAGTTGTAATCGTCGTCAAGTCATCTGTGCTAGTACGCTACATACATTTCACACAATATAGATCCATAATATATTTTTAATAACATGAATGTAATTTATTTTTTTCGGCGACAAAAAGAAGAAAATCAGTTAAGCATCATGCATCGCTACCAAATTCTATTCGCATGATTATAATCGGGTCGTCCGGAAGTGGCAAGACGCAACTATTACTCAATTTGATAACGAGATGGATGAAATAGGATAAGTTTTATTTAATAGTCCCTAGTGTAGATGATCAGCGATGCTACGAAGTGTTAAAGGATTACAACGAAAAGGCAGCAGAAATCACCGGCGAGGGTATTATTGAATTTATAACTGATATCAAGGAAGCACCGGGCATTGATAAAATTGATGGAAGCATTAACAATTTAGTCGTATATGATGATGTCATGTTAGACAATCAAAAAAATCTCGCTAGGATATTTTCCAGAGGTAGGCATAAAAGCACTGACGTGATATATGTCACTCAACGATACACACAAATAGCAAAAGTGATCAGAGATAACTGCACTATTCTTGCTGTATTCAACGGAGTTGATACACATACACTACGAAATATTCACCAGACTTGGTGCAGAGGAGATATGGATTATAATCTCTTTAGAATTTTTTTTAGTCACGCTCAGTCAATTTCACATGGATTTGTAACGATAAATTTGCATGATCCTAGATCAAGATATCGTATCGGACTTGATCAAACAAAAAGATTTTTACCACATAGCAGCTTAGTGGGTGTGACAACGACTATGGCGTCCTTTTTTATTTTTGATTCTGTTTTGCCAAATGGACGCTTCTATTAAGGATTTACGAGGAGCCCTTAGTTTGCCAAATAGACGCTTCTGAAAAAGTTGGTCTGTTCGCTCCCTCTGCTGCTCGAAGTGAAAGTGTAAAATTAGTAAGTATGTGCGGGATTGAGTTTGAACATTCTTTTCGCGAATGCATTCATTGCTTTTGCAAGAAAATATTTTACATGCAAAAATATTCATTGGTTCAAGAAGCTTCTTGCGAGCCAAAGCAAATAGTAAAATACAAGATACCTGACCATGGTTATATGTGTGTGTGTATATATCTGGTAAAATATAAGAACGTGGCAGTGCTTATATGTGTGTATATACACCCGCTACTCTAAACTTTTCTAGTTCAGACTATTGTACCCTAACTCCCCTTGAAACAATATTATACACTGAGTACTTATTTAAGAATGATAAACTAAGTATTCATGAAGCAACTTTCTTATCAATCCTTCAGATTAGATGCAGATTCCATGTACAAAATGTACTACCTAGAAAATGTATGCCTTCACAGATACCTACCTACCTTCATATATACCTACCTACCTACATACATACCTGCATGCATACATACGTACGTACGTGCATGCATACATATATGCATGCATACGTACGTGCGTGCGTGCGTGCGTGCGTACGTACGTACGTACATACATACATACATACATACATACATACATACATACATACATACATACATACATACATACATACATACACTGTTGAAAGTGTCAGAATAAACCACATACTGCAGACCGACATTTAATGGATTAAAACAAGATGGAAACATACAGAATGATATCAGTAAATTGATAGAAACAAAAGTTCATACTCCAACATCTGGTGTAAGTGCATCACAATGTTAAAATATATCATCCGACATTGACATAAACAAACTTTAGAGTAACCATACAATTATATTAATTGTTGTTGATTGGGAACAATTAGTATCTGACTTGATTTAGTTAGTTGTGTGCTCGATTCTGCTGCATGCGTTTGAAGATCATATCATACATAATTCTACGCATTGAGATCACAGTACATTTTCAGTAACATGACATTCAATTAGCCAGAACAATTTCCCCATTAACACATTTTATTTTTGTTTGCATAAAAAAGATTGTACGTTTCAGGGCAAATGGAATGAAGTCTTCTTGTCTAGAATTCAGCATGTTGTTATTTGCACAACGACGCAAAACTAAACGTTTGTTAGAGTAGAAAGGGTTGGAAACGGTATCACTCGTGTAAAATGAAGGCTTCATATTAGGTGAAATAATGGATCTGGGATACAATTTGGTAGAATACGATTTTTCTATTCTGTATGATAATGTTATCTGATTGACAATATTTATAATAATAATTTAGATTTGAATTATCGTGTATTTTCTCATACATTCCAGAGATAGCACTATTGATTTGTCTCTGATATGAATACAAATCTGTGTATGTGAAGCTACATCAACAAACATGGAAGATGAGAAAAACGTGTTTATCCAATCGAGGGCATCACAATCAGAGAACAGCAAATTAATATTGTCTGCATTCAAGCATATATTTCGAACGGAGGACAGTTATTAATAGTTGTATCCCGATATTTTAATTTATTCTGCCATTCTATTGTTATGTATCAGTGCAAGATAAGTTAAGCTTTTTAAATAAAGTAGTCATAAGAGAAATTGTCCATTGGATGACAGCTACTTCCGGATCATTGCTACATAGTTACATACATACTTACTTACACACGGAACTCTTTGACGCAACTGTTATATAGTTGTATAGGTAATTCAGCATAATTGCTTGGCAATGGTATTTTCACTTCCTTCTGTACTTGCAGGAATGATTCATATTAAGACATATGAAGTGTCAGCAATAGGGTCGATCAGTTTATTCTTACAAGTGTGTATATACTATTGCAAACTACATAGCTAAAGTATGGTAAATTGTGGAAAAGAGACCTTTTTGAAATATTTGAATACACGTAATCATTTGAACACTATCTCATATTTGCATCAAAAAGAAAACTATAGTAGGCTGATGTTGATTCTGATGCCTATTTTTCAAATTGTAGCAATCAGAAAAAATGTGTACTTTTTTCTTGCAATAGGTACACGTCGAAAATCTATGAAATGTATTTGATCACCAAATTTGAACTAGAGATAATGAACAACTAAATAAATTACACGGAAGAGGACCATGAACAGATAAACGAAGCAATAGCAACAAACATTCAAAGTTAAGCACATGTATGAATTACTGAACCACTCTCAAGAGATTCATTAGTTGATCTCTTACGTAACACCTGCTTCCTTACTGCATACTACCTTCTTGTAACTAATGAGTTTTACTCTAGGAACACTGGATTTGACTGGTAGTAATAGTTCTCCTATGGTATTATGATTGGGTGATTATTATTAAAGAAGCATTATTTGGGGGGGGGGGGCACAAGACAGATGCCCCTCACCCTATCTCAAAAACTAAGAAAAAGTGTGTTATTTGTGAGATTGTTTCCCCTGATCTGTTGTTTTGTGAGGTTTTTTAAAAATTTCTTTAATTTTAACCTAAGCTTTTCTTCCCATCAGGATTATATGAATAATAGGAGGAGTTTTAGTCCCTAATGTTTTCTATGAGAAGGTTTCCTCCAAGTTGCGTTTAAAAATCCCATCTTGGGTCTCCTGTCTCTTTTAATTTTTAAAGTTAACCCTGGCTAAGGTTTCCTACATCCTGTGTATGCTATTTGTGTTGTACTGTTTGTATGTTGCTATATGTGTACATACATATATCTATATCTATATATATATATATATATGCTTGGTTATGATTATATTAATCTATTTTCAATGATAAATAGGTTTCCTAACACCGCAGTTAGAGTAGCCACTTATTCATTTTATATAAACGTGAAACACAGCGAAGCAGTGGCTGAATTCACTAATTCTGACGAGAGTTGGGGATCATGGAGAATTAAAAAAGAAATACCGTGTGATTATTCCAAATCAGCAGATGTTACAATTGAAAACAATTACTTGAAAAATAATCAGATATCAGAACTATCTAATGCACCGTCGATATCTGATCCAATATATAGATATTAAACAGTTTACTTAAACGGCTGTGGTGGGTCAGAAAAGACGACTCGTGCGATTGAATTAATTAGAATGAAGTCAAACATGATTGTGCTAACACCGACTCATAGACTTGCAAGAGAAATGAAACAACGAGGAATTAATGCTTGTACTTATCACAGTTTCTTTCGATGGAAAGGCAATGAATAAACTCCTGATCGAATGGGTGAGAAATTTATTCCTAAAACCACTATTTGAGATGAGATATGCACGGTATCGTTAGATGTATTACAAAGATTTCTTGATTGGCTATTGCTAGCGAATACAAAAGTGATAATTTGTGGCGATCATGGTCAATCACCACCATTTGTCGGTTTATCCCCACATTATTGGCTGAAGAATTTTGTAGACTATTATGAAAAAACTAATACTGATCATAGAACACTTGATGAACAATTACGCGAGTTCAAGAAACTAATTAGATTACAAAAACCGGATAGAATTCAATGTGAAATAGCGTGTGAAATAATTTCAAAAACCCCATTAAATGATTTCTGGGAAACGTGGAGACCAAACGATTTGATAGTGGCAAGTAGAAAAATAGTCAGAGACACACTTCAGATGAAGTTATTTGAACTGCATAAAGAAAAATTTGCAACACTTCCAACACCACTGTGTTATAGATCCAAGGATACACGAAGACAGAATATCGAAATAGATATTCCTGGCTTGGCCGAAAAGCAAATTCTCGTATTAAATGATATTGTGTTGGTTGATATCAACGTCGTTGAAGATGCATTGCGCTCTGATAAATCCCCATGGACGCTAAGTTACGCAGCGACGATACATGGTAGATAATCACATCGAGTGGTCGAATTTAGTTTATCTTGCGGTGTCCAGAGTACGAAGAATAAATCAACTTTGAAGATTTGTTTTAGATGATAATGACACTACAATAAGTAATATTGTCAGTGATGATATAATTTTTAAAAAAACTTTCTGGTTATAAACAGCTTGATAAAAAAAAACCAGAGAATTTGATATTGATGCCGCATTAACAATTACACTGAAACAACAACAAAATAATCACTGCACAAGTTGCAATTGTATAATAAGTTGGTGTTGGTCGGATAAGGACTCTCGACAATTTACCGTAGACAGAAAAAATAGCAGTATTGGCCATACCAGAGATAATTTAATGCTGACTTGTCTTGAATGCAACAGACGAAGAGGTGCTAGTTAAGACCATGCGGCGGTAATTGAGTATCCTCGGGTATCACTTGTAATTGTTCACGAGTAAATCCTCGCTGAGGAGCAGTTGAATGCAATCTATAGACTGGCGGTCTACCCGTAGATCGTGCTATGCTAGATATTTTATGTACGGTGACACTCCAAATAGGATCAGTAGCTCTTTTTTTACCACCTTCGAGCTCTCCTAATTCATATAAATATCTAACGGTGACATTGACGAGTATTGGTTGTTTTGAAAAATCATTTCGTGGTTGTACGGATATATAGTTGTTTTAATCACCGTTGTTAGGTTTCATACTATTTGTTCGAGTAATCTCATTATTTAGCGTGGTAATTACGCTTGGTAATCTCTTGACCGATTCACAAGATCGTTTATCCTGGATGAATTCCTTCGCGTATTGGTATCCAAATAACCGCTCAGCAAGTGTGCGATTAAATCGTTCAACAATTGCCTGATCGCGATGTAACGCAGTATGTCCTCGTCGTATGGTGGTATTATGATGCTTCATGGTTGATAACCCTGCACCATGAAATTCCTTGCCAGAATCAACTTGTATTAGATTTGGCTAATGCAGAGGACCCCTACGATAAATCCTTTCAAACGCAGAAGCCACTTCAGTTGATGATTTTGTTTTTAACGGCTCTGCTTGTTTGTATCGAATCTCAACATCAACTACGGTTAGCGCATACTTGTAGAAACCATCATACGGCAGAAATAATATATCAGCATGATGAATGTCATTAGGAACGGTCACATCAAAATGCGAGTTATTTAGGCGGTGGTAGATAAATTTGATATATAACCTGTTTGGATAACCAATCCGCTGCTGTAGTATTTTTCACCTTTGCGGCGCTAGCGAGTTTACCGATTGCTGCTTTACCCCTACAGTATCCTTTTGGTGAAAAATAAATAGATTCATTGTTGTTATTAATTACAAGCACCTAACATCAATTTAGTTTTCATCGCCGATTTTACTAACCATGAAGCCAATTTTTCTTTGAAGGATTTATCAGTGAAAGAATTCAAAGAATAAATTAATTTCACATCTGCGATATGTCTATGTTGCAGATTACTACTTTTATAAGCAATATCATGAGCATGACAAGCCTTATCAATAGCGTTTATTAGATATTCACCCGGTCGGGGTTGGTTTTGATCATCGAGTCGGATATCGAGTCTTGTCCCGGGTCCACAATAACTATACCCTAGAAGGTGTTTTTCTCCCAGATATTTTGCCCATGGTGCTCCTAGTAATTTTACTAACTTGGCTGCAATATCACCTCCTCGCTTTTTTAAAAATCAGCTGCAGATTTCATTGAAACAAATCTAAAAATTTTTATACTACATTGTTCACACTTACCAGC